>OX456984.1:66741824-67297979 GCA_949752695.1 Melanostoma scalare
TTTTGAAAAGTGACAACAAATTTTGATGTTCAGCACTACCTGGCGGGTGTGGCTGGAAACATAATTGAAAATACTGTGGATAGACCGTTTTTTCTTAACTCGAATGTGGTAATAGCTACTGACTTAAAAAAAAAAAACAAATCGACCTGCACAAACATTTCCTTTCACGTTTATTTGGTTGAGGTGACTTGACTCGGAAAATTTTCTTTGTTTTTCTTCCTTAATTTTCCGCTTTGTTTTTTTTTTTTTTTGGCGGCAAATCGACTATCGCAAACACTTCCATTCGTGTCTTTTTGATTGAGTTGGAGGGCTACTCCCAACAACCCTCCTTGCTACGCGTAGTTTAGGCAGCTTACTGCCAATATTGGAAGTAATTTCTTACCCACTCTGATACAAAGGGTCCGCCACCTAACGTTTTTTTCAAGTAGTGCTTATTTCGTGAATGGTAACACTTAGCTCATGTCTGATTTGACAGATAAATTAGTTATATCCTTCCGCTGAACGAATATGGTTCGCTGGGAATTATTGCGACATTACTTTGAAAATCCGATGCCGATTTTGCCAAAAAAATAATTATCTTTTCAGATGAAGCTCATTTTGATCTTTGCAAGTATGTAAACAAGCAAAATTGTCGCAGTTGTGGCACAGAAAACCCGCACGTATACATTGAAAAACCGATACACCCAAAACGAGTTACTGTTTGGTGCGGATTTTGGTCCAGAGGCATTCTTCGAAAATGAGTAAGGAGTGGCCGTTACAGTCAATGGCGATCGTTATCGGGCCATGTTGAACGAATTTTTGTTCATAAAAATAGAAGAGGAGGATATTGGCAACATTTGGTTTCAACAGGGCGGCGCTACGTGCCACACAGCCGAAGCTACACTCGATGTTTTGCGCCCTGTTTTTGAAAAAAAGAAGTTATTTGGCGGACCCTTTACAATACGAAAAATAAGTGCTAAAATTTCAGCTTCAAACAAATGACACACAAAATAAAATATTTAAGTAAATCGTGTAATTTCACGGATGTATTGACATTTTATCATTATTTTGCTTTTATTGAACCAATAACCAATCACCAATCATTTATTATCACACAAACATTTTCGTTGCTAGGGTATAGAATTTCTTACGACGCCGACGCTGTGTTCGCGTACAAGGTACAACATATTTTTTGCTAGCGATAACTTTTAAAGCAACAATAGGAAAATTGCAATTGGCCAAGGACAACAAACAAAACCTAACTAGGAATGAAATCATTTCCTGTACGATTATACTGCAGTTTTCTGACGAAACAAGTGATATCAGGCTTAATAGTCGGATTTAGACCATTGCAATAAGTCATAAAAGTTAGTCATTCATCATAATCTCACGACTAAGGTATCTTTACTGCATCGAGTTAAAGTGCTTACGCAGGTGCTAATTTGAGTCGATGTAGAGACATATCTCCTTGAAAAGAAAAGTGAAGATATTGATGTGATACACGGTGGCCCCAATATCACAGCAATATCTCCAATGAACACCAGTAAAAAGAAACCAAAGTGAGATCAAGAGTCAAAAGCCAAAAGTTTGGAACGGAGACTGCTCAGTTGGACCGGAGACAATAGGTTCGCCACCAGTCCAAAAGTCTACACAATCCCTCTATAGTTTCTTTATCAATTTTACAATCTTATGCCAATTCCAAAATTCTTAGTTGAAAAGCGCTTTTCTTGGCAGAGTTTTGGTTATTATCAGAAAATTTGCCAATTCAGAGATTTTTTAGAGTGTGTGAGAAATAAATTTATGTGTTGCTCAAAGCCAATGTTTTCCTTTAACATGGATGCAATCTTCAATTTCAATATGATTCCACTATTTTCTCAGCTTTTGTTGAATTAAATAGCTAACTTCATTTCATTATTGGCAAACTTTTTTCTAAATCGACCACAATTATGCCAACAGTTCTTAAATTTGAAAATGGACATTAAAACGCAAAGACTTTTTTTTATGTTTGCTAGTACTTTTCAAATGAAAATTTAATTTGAACTGAAATAACAGTTATCTGATTATATTTTAAGCATTTACCAAGAACTTGTGAGTATATGCTTGACTGGTCGTTAAAACCGCTTTCTCCAGTTTTTCGTGAATTCCTCAAGTCGCTTCTGAGCACTTTTGTTTTATTTTTCCTCTAGTTCTTCAACTTGATCTTGTTCAGGGATTTCCGTGGTAGTTGTAGCTTCAGTGGGAGGTGGTGATTCAGTGGATGGAATGAGGCCATTTTCGAAGCATTTCAACATTTCATCGTTGGCCTTGGCTCTGCTAACAATATATTTACGCTCTGCCTCTTTATTGGCCTTATCAGCTCGGGCATCAATCTCATGAGACTCCTCCCTAATGTATGCTGCGAAATCTAAGGAGTCCCTATGTGCAGTCCATATGATCCTAGAGCCTTCATCACCCTATAGCAGATAACAAAACACATGTATGAGCATAAATCGTTAAATTGGAATCCGCACAAATAGACATACCCCATTTGCGACGCAATCAAAGTAATTTTCGTTTGTTTCTTCAGATTCGCATAATTCGAGAAGAGTGGAAACATCTTGAATTTTTTTGATTATCTCCTCCCGTTTCTCATCACCCTCAGTGCTAAGATCTGAGTGTTCTTGCGCCTTTTTTTCTTCAATCTTCTTTTTATCATTGGTAAATTCTTCGAAAAGATCTGCAAAGACCTTGTCGTAGTATGGGTAACACTCGCTTTCAAATTCTCTCGTTCCTGATGCTGCCCTAAACTTAGCAATTTGTTCGTTAATAGCTTGTTCGGCTCTTTGTTGGATGAGCAAATTCGTTGGACTGGCTGCGTGTATCTATTGACAGAGACAATAACACATAAAAAGATTAACAAAAAAAAAAATTATTTTTTTACTTGTAACCGTAACTTACGTTGGAGATTCCAACGACGCAAACGAACGCTAGCACTACAATTTTGAAATTCATTTTCAAATCTTTTTCTCAATTTCGTTTATTGAATACCGTTCAGAACTGATTCGATGTTCTTTAATTAAAAACTTTTTCGATTTAGTCAGACGCACTTGCATGCGATTGGCTTTTATAGGAACGCTTAATCAACTTGTAATAAATGTTCATTGATAAGAATCAAGTAATTCGCTTTTAGCCTTAAAAATTTTATTTATACATATATAAATATAAACTTGTTTTAGTTTTAATCAACTATTTGTCTTTATTATGTCTCATAAACCATTGGCGTATTTAGTTCTTAATCGCAAGACGATTATAAGAATCTGATAAGTCAATCAGATATGTTTGTACAGTTTAAACAGTGAACCAAATTTGGTATTCAGATTGAATAAAAAGTATGTACAATTGAAGAAAAGGTGATCAATATAAGATCAATGAAACCTATGCGTCATTTTGAATAATATTTTGGAGTATTTTGGGATGGAACTCTGTATTTCAACATTCTCGCATCTAAACTTTCCCTCTTGTCTTAGCTGCTGCATTCCATTCCTTCCGATTCTTGTCTATCTTTTTTTCGGAAACGAATACCTCAAAATTGATGTTTAAATGGTAAACACGTGCACCCAAGAGGACCCTAGCGTTCATAGGTTTTTCTTAAAACCTACCTCTGTCTATCAACTCCTACTCTCACCTCCACGTGGTGAACATCGGGTGCCTAGTACCTCAACTGGAGATTGGGTCTCAACCCTAGTGGAAGGTTGTTGGTGGCAGAAAACGAAAGAGGGGGGGAGAGGTACTCCCACTAAGGCACCTCTTCTTTTTTCCAGACGGCAGCGGAGGAATTCCCTAGATGGAATCAACGGTGGCGTCTACAGTTCCAGTCAGGTTGAACTACTTAGTGAACACCTTATAGGGCTACTACAACATATTTGGAGCTCAGGCCTATAAGAAACGGTTTATTCGGCTCCCCATCTTTGGAGTTATACAAGGATCTGGCCCTGCAGGTTGGGGGTCGTGCTGTCGGGGTGACTCCCCGGCCACGTAAAGAAATCGTTAGTTGCGAAGCACCAACAAGCCTCGGATACGGACGGATTTACTGATGACGAACCTAGCAAACGAAAAACGGACAACGAACTTCGGATCTGTACGTGGAATGTTAGGTCCCTTAATAGACCACGTGCAGCCGAACAATTAGCAGAAGCCCTAAACTGCTACAAAGCAGATATTATCGCTATCCAAGAAATGCGATGGGATGGACCAGGTAGACGCAAATTAAAAAACTGCGATATCTACTACGGCGATTGCTACCGAGAACAAAAGCAGCGACTCTTTGGATGTGGATTCGTTGTTGGAACTAGACTCAGGCAAAAAGTCTTGAGTTTCAACTATGTGAACAAGTGCAAAGCAACAATACGCATCAAGGCTAAATTCGTCAACATAAGCCTCATTTGCGCACACGCCCCCACAGAGGAAAAGGATGAAAACACCAAAGACGTATTCTACGAGCTCCTGGACAAAACATATGAGCAGTGCCCTGGCTATGACATTAAGATTGTTCTAGGAGATTTTAATGCCAAGCTAGGAAGAGAGGATATCATTGGTGGAATAATCGGAAGATACAGCCTGCACGACAACACCTCCGATAACGGATTCAGGCTGATCGATTTCGCTGCGGGGCGGGATGTTGAGGTTAGCTAGTACGCAGTTCCAGCACCTCTATATCCACAAAGGGACATGGAAATCTCCTGATCAATCAACCGTCAACCAGATTGACCACATTGCGATCGACGCACGACACTTCTCCAGTATAGAGGATGTCCGAATATTCCGAGGGGCCAACATTGACTCGGACCACTACCTTGTTGTAGCCAAGGCACTACTGCGGATATCCCGATCTAAGCCAAAACAAGGAAATACTGTTAGAAAATTCGACGTTGGACGACTACAATAGCAAGAGATCGCCAAGTCCTTTTCCAATCGAGTCTCTTACAACCTCTTAAGGATTCCTTTGCCGCCAGCATCAAGTATAGAGAACCAGTGGCAGCACTGGCAATCAACCATCAGAGATGCTGCCTCTGAAGTGCTGGGTTTCAGACGGCCACCACAACGAAACCCCTGGTTTGACGACGAATGCCAGCAAGCACATGCAGCTAAACAGGAAGCATACAAAGCGGCGCTGCACAAAAAGTCTAGAACTCCTTACGAGCTCTACAAGCAGAAGAGGAGAGACGAGCACCAGCTTCTTAGACGGAAAAAGAGAGAGCATGAGACGCCCGCGATCGAGGAGATAGAAGGGAGCCACAGCAGGAATGAGGTTCGGAAGTTTTACCAAAAGGTAAAAACAACAGCCTCCGGCCGAAGCCGAAGCCTGCAAAGACGATCAAGGGAACATCGTGGTGGAACCGCAGTCAATGCTGAGGATATGGAAAGACCACTTCTCTAAGCTCTATAACGGCGATGATGAACCCAATTCCGCTGTTGGAAAGATAGAACCATTCGATTAAGGCGGCGTAGACCAACAATTCCGCCAACCCGACCTGAACGAAGTGAAGACAGCAGTATCCAAGCTAAAGTCCAACAAAGCTGCTGGAGCTGATGGCCTCATTGTTCAAAGCGGCAGGCGATGAAATGGTCAGGAGTATGCACCAGCTCACTTGCAAAATATGGTCGGAAGAAAGCAATGAATGGAACCTCAGCATTGTTTCCCCCATCCTCAAGAAAGGAGACCCTCTGAACTGCACCAACTACAGAGGTATCAGTCTTCTTAACATCGCGTACAAGATCCTCTCTGCCGTATTGTGTGAGCGTCTGAAGCCATTCGTCAACAACCTGATAGGTCCTTATCAGTGCTGCTTTAGACCAGGAAAGTCCACCATAGACCAAATTTTCACACTACGGCTGATCTTGGAAAAACCCAGGAACTTCAAATCGATACCTACCACCTTTTTATCGATTTTAAGGCTGCGTATGACAGCATCTATAGAGAGGAGTTATATAGAGCCATGTCTATAGTTATGGCATCCCTACCAAACTTGTCCGATTGTGTAGGATGACGATGGAGAACGCACGCTACTCCATCAGGGTCGGAAAAGATCTCACCGATACATTCGATGTCAAAAAAGGTTTTAGGCAAGGCGATGCACTGTCATGTGACTTCTTCAACATCGTTCTTGAAAGAATAGTGCAAAACTCCCACGTCAACACAAGAGGCACAATATTTCAAAGATCCGTTCAATTGCTCGGATATACCGACGATATTGACATAATTGGAAGAACGCAGCGTGATGTCAATGGCGCGTTTATGAGCATTGAGACGGAAGCGAAGAAGATGGGTTTAGTGGTAAATGAGGGCAAGATCAAGTATATGCTGTCATCAAGAAAGGACACCCAACATCGACGTCTTGGACAGAACGTCACGATAGACAGCTATCACTTTGAGGTAGTTAAGGATTTTATCAACCTAGGTGCCGCTATTAATTCAGACAACGACACCAGCGCTGAAATCAAACGAAGAATAACTCTTGCCAGTTGTCTTCAGACTAAGAAGGCAATTGAGTAGCAACTTAAGTGTCCCTGTATAAGACACTTATCGTTCCGGTTCTTATATATGGCGCAGAGGCATGGACCTTGTCAAAGGTAGATGAGAACGCTTCAGGATGCTTCGAGAGAAAAATTTTTCGGGTGATTTTTGGTCCCGTCTGCGTAGATGGAGAGTGGAGAAGAAGATTTTACGACGAACTGTACGTACAGCGACACTGATCTGATCAAACGAGTCAAGGTCCAGCGGCTTAGATGGCTGGGTCATGTAGAGCGAATGGACACCAACGCTCCGGCAGGGAAAGTCTTCGAATCCAATCCCGAGGGACGGCGCAGTAGAGGAACCCCGTAACTCAGGTGGTGCACGCAAGTAGGAGAGAATCTCAACCAACTTGGCGTGCAAAACTGGTGGCAGCTAGCTAGGGACTGACCTGGCTGGAAGAAGCATGTTGGTTGAGGCCCTGGTCCGACCCGGACTGTAGCGCCACCTTAAGTAAGTAGGTAACATCTGCAACATGCTGTTTGTTGCCATTGTTGAACTGTAAATTTTGGCGTGTTCAAAAAAACTGTACGAGTTATAGTTATTGAGTAAATGCAAGTATGTCATCTTGTCGGGTATGTTATCTTAAGAAGATCTCCCTAATAGAAAATTAGTGGGTCATTTAGCCAGAAACAGAGAAATTCGTTTGACTATTAGAAAAATAAGTACAGCTTGCATATTACCGATAAAATAAGATTTACATAATTACTTAACAGCAAAACAAAAGCATTTAAAATAAGTGAAATCACTTTGAAAACATAATTTTGCGGTGGGCCTCTTGAATATTTATTCCTTTTTAATAACAATAAGGGCCTATTAATTAAATTTGCACAGTGTACACTTGCCTACCCATGAGTCAAAGCTATATTCCCACTTTTCTATTCAAGAAAATAGCTCTCGACATCGATTTGAGCTTACACCTGTATAAGCACAGCAAAGAATTCATTCCAAAGCAATATGTATAGTTTGTTGCCCTTCGCCAATTGCAATTTATTAGTTGCTTCTTCAAAACAAAACTTCAAAGCCATCTCATCACTCAGATCTGTCGAGTTAATATCGGTTGGTTGCCCTTCTGAAGGCATTTCTAGAAGGTATTTGACTCAAAATTTTCAATGCTATTTTTGAGGTATTTTTACTTTACTTAAGGTGGCGCTACAGTCCGGGTCGGACTAGGGCCTCAACCAACATACTTCTCCAGCCAGCTCGGTCCTTAGCTAGCTGCCTCCAGTTTTGCACGCCAAGTTGGTTGAGGTCCTCTCGTACTTGCGTGCGCCACCTGAGTCGCGGTCTTCCTCTACTGTGCCGTCCCTCGGGATTGGATTCGAAGACTTTCCGGGCCGGAGCGTTGGTGTCCATTCGCTCTACATGACCCAGCCATCTAAGCCGCTGGACCTTGACTCGTTTGATCAGATCAGTGTCGCTGTACGTACAGTTCGTCGTTGAATCTTCTTCTCCACTCTCCATCTATGCAGACGGGACCAAAACTGACCTGAAGAATTTTTCTCTCGAAGCATCCTGAAGCGTTCTCATCTACCTTTGACAAGGTCCATGCCTCTGCGCTATATATAAGAACCGGGATGATAAGTGTCTTATACAGGTTCTCTCTTAGTTTGTAACGTACCCCCGAGATGTTAACCGAGGAAGGAAAACGGAAACGACATGCCGAACTTATACCAGTGTTCTTTACACCGTATGTGTCCAGAGCCGAAACCAGAATTCCAAATAAACCACTCACTTTCTATGCTTCCATCACTACACAGAGCTTACAGGAACACTTGTAAATACTGGAGTCAAAAGCGGATGTCTGTCCAGGATCAGAAAGCTTGGCATGCTTGCAAAGGCCAATTAGACTAGCTCGACGGATGGGGGGGTTTTTGCCATCTGAAACCTGAACGGGCGTTACGTATACATGCCAAAAATAAAAAGTACGAAAATTCGCGTGAAGTCGAAGAGTAATGTCCTATATATCCTGTTTCCAACTATTTGTTTGCATAAGTGAGGAGAGCAAAGATGAAATGAGCTCGTCTGAGGGTTGTCCCACCCCTGTACTCACACACTGTAATCAGCTGTGGTACTAACCTGGTTTCCTTGTCCTCGGTATTTAAGGAAACCCCTAATTTAAAAGAGAAAGTGATAAAATTCACTTTATGATAACATGGTTGTCGCGTCTACTGTGAAGGAGTCACAGCCAACGACCTCGTAATTAAATGCTCTACAACTTTTAACAGGTTGTCAACCTTCGGCTGTGCCTCGATATCCGATCTAATGATACCCAAAGACTATTGCTGTGACATAAACAGCGCGCATGCAGTCAAAGCAATATGATCCCTTATTACTTCTGTCGGCTGGCAGTGGCCTGCCGTTGGGAATCATATTGTTCCGAGTACAATGCACTCTATGAATACACAAGCAAGTCAAGTGTTATGCATTTCTATGCAATGTAGCCGAATGTGAGAGGATCGGATATCGAGGCACAGCCGAAGGTTGACAACCTGTTAATAGTTGTAGAGCATTTAATTACGAGGTCGTTGGCTGTGACTCCTTCACACTACCACACCCCGTTCTTCCCTTACCAATGCCACGTCCACATTTAGCGTTTTACCAACGAGTCATAATCCGAAAACTACTCCAAAGAAATAGTATCTTCCCAATCTATGTTATTCACTGATCATTGAAAAAAAATAACAAAGCCAACGAAAATCGAAAATGACCAAATAAAAATAAGGAGTTTCAATGTAATCATTACAAATTTTAATAGAATATAAAAAAAAGAAATATATAGGTATATCTTAAAACTAGAAGAGCAACAAGTGTAATAAAAAGAGAAGGGTTACTAATCTCAAATAAAAGATCTGTAAATCTTGACTTTTAAATAATGTTTCTCAATAATATCTCAAAACTTATGTAAATCTCAATAAAACTAAAAGCACTCACTCTCTTCTGTTCTGATATAAGAGAAAAAATGAGAGCAGCTATAAAAACGTTTGTTTTGTGAATCTATTTGATTCTATTTGTTCAATACAAAATATTCGTTGAAGAAGAAAAAACTAATAAAGGTACTATGTAAGCGACTTCAATATTCAAGTTCAAAGTCCTCGATATAAATGAGCAATCTTCTGTTGCATACATTCGAGAGCTTGTATTGACTTTATAATATCTTCATTAGATCTTTAACTCACTTAAATCTAAATTCAAAAAAAAATTACTAAAATTTGGCTCAAATTTACACTCAAAAAATTTGACTCTAATTCTTGTTGTAAAATTCGTTCAATTTTATTAATTTAGATTGTTTAATACTTTTGGATTTTTGTTGCATCCTGGATGGTGTGCACAGCATCAGCAGGGAAATACGCAGAATTATTGATTGTAGTTGTATGTTTAACTTTGTATATGGTTAAGTGTACCTGTATGTTTTTGATTAAAGAAGTTAATAAATCTGAACGAACTGTACATAAGGCATAAAAATTTAAAAAAAAATAAAAGAAATAACAAAAAAAAATACTTAGCTTTTATGATCTTTAATTATTGAGAAAAAAGATAAATGTACTATACTGTATGAGTGTTGCGAAACTTAGTTTTTTCTTCTTTGACTATGAGCGCATGGCTGATGTATGTAAGTTGCTGGTGTACGATGAATGGTTCTGATGCTGATGACGTAGTGAAGGTGATGTTGATGTAGTGGTGAAAGTTATGGTTTACATTCTCTTCTTTATGGGGATTCTCTCAGGTGTGTCTTCTGTTGTTAAAGGGGTTCTGTTTTTTTAAAGGTGAGTATGATGTATATTGGTTGCTGCGATACTTTTTCTTAAATTTTTCTGGATGCGGTGATCGTTATGTTGATGGAACGATCAGTTAAGGTTAACGGATGTGTTTGGGTTGGATTTTTGCTGGTGTCTCTTTTTTTTTCTTATTGGAGTGTGCTGTGTGGCTAGTTTGACTCGGGCCTCTTCTTGGCGACGGACGGTGTTTTACCTTTACGTCGAAAAAAAATGTGCTTTGTTCGCCACAAAATTTTTTTATCCAAAATATTTAAGCTTATACATGTCGATTGAGAGCGAGAATTAGCGATAAGAACCTATTTTTTTTCTCTTCTACGCAGAAAACTTACCCTCAGCTATTTACTATTATTTTTTTCTTTCTTATTCTTCCTTATTGTTTTCACGCTGGTAAATACGGATCCTAGTCCGCTGTCTTTGAACTTTACTTTGTTCAAAAAAAAGATAATAAAAAAAATCACACTTGTAAAAAAAAACAAAAGTAAAATTTTGTTGACTGAGGGCTTGCGAAAAAAAAGGAACTTCCTTCAGCCCTTCCAAAACGACACTTCCCAATACTTTTGACATCCAACTGATCGTGATTTGTATCCTATTTGTATCCTACCGCTCCCTTATATAGCATTTGAAAAGTCTCCAAAAAAACCCACGCGCACCTACACCTAAATGAAAGTCTACATTATAGGAGGTGGCGTTACTTTCACAATTTTCTTAATATTCTCCTCAATTTTATTCAAAAAAATCTGAGTTTACTTTTAAAATTTAAATTAGAATTTTCCGCAAATAGATGTGTTAAAAACTGATTTTTCTAAATAAAATAACTAAAAATATCTTATCTTCGAATATTCACGCGATCCAGAAGCTTTATGTAGTTGTGCTCCTTAATGTGATAGTATTGGTAGCGTATCTTAGAATACCTAACTCATGCTGTTAGAACCATGTGTCAAGATCACTTTTGACAAATGCATGGTCTTACAATTCTATGCATCGAATTTCACCTGCCTGCGTAGCCTCATGCTAAGGTGTTTGCGGACCAAGCCCCGAAGCACAGGTTCGAATCCTAACCAAAGCTTTTCTGTTCTTTTTTTTTTTTTCTTTTTATATATATATTTTTTTTTTTTATTAACATCATTTCTTGAAAGATATAGTTTCATTTTTCTTCTATAAATAAAGTCTTAAGATTTTTACTCAATCCAATTTTACATCTTAGATCCGACTCAAGAAAACTGACTCATTCTATTGGATTTTTGTTTACCAATTCTCAGCTTTGAATGTATTTTAAGAGAGCTACAATTGAGCTAATATGGTTTTTGTTGGTTTGCAAGAAAAGGTTCTTGTCTGAGATTACGTTCCACGACTTTGTATGGTGGCTGGAAACGATCTATTGTCTCACCAGAGCTTCTCAAACCAAAGATTTGAATTTTGAGTAATAAAAAAAAATTGTCGGGGTTGGTTTCCCACAAGTTGCTCGAGAGACTTTACTACTCAATTGCCTTCTTAGTCCGAAGAAACAGCGATTGGCAAGAGTTATTCTTCGTTTGATTTCAGCGCTGGTGTCGTTGTCTGAATTAATAGCGGCGCCAAGGTAGACAAAATCCTTAACTACCTCAAAGTGATAGCTGTCTATCGTGACGTTCTGTCCAAGACGTCGATGTTGGGTGTCCTTTCTTGATGACAGCATATACTTGATCTTGCCCTCATTTACCACTAAACCCATCTTCTTCGCTTCCGTCTCAATGCTCATAAACGCGCCATTGACATCACGCTGCGTTCTTCCAATTATGTCAATATCGTCGGTATATCCGAGCAATTGAACGGATCTTTGAAAGATTGTGCCTCTTGTGTTGACGTGGGAGTTTTGCACTATTCTTTCAAGAACGATGTTGAAGAAGTCGCATGACAGTGCATCGCCTTGCCTAAAACCTTTTTTGACATCGAATGTATCGGTGAGATCTTTTCCGACCCTGATGGAGTAGCGTGCGTTCTCCATCGTCATCCTACACAATCGGACAAGTTTGGTAGGGATGCCATAACTATACCATGCCATAACTATAAAACAACTAAGTCGCAACCAACAACTACACAAACAGAAGAATTAAAATCTCTTAAAAACCAACTCGAATCCATTGAACGCAAGGAGATCGCCACTGATGCCGTTTTGTTTGGGATCCCAATGATGCCGAATGAAAACCTTCAATTTCTCTTTAACGAACTCTGCCAAACATTAGGTTGCACAACACCCACACTAAAAAATATTTTTCGTCCCAAACATCTTCGCCCTGATAACGCGCCCATAATATTAAAGTTTTTTTCTGTTGAAGAGAAGAATTCGGTTATTGCATCAGCCGCTCATTACCGTAAAGCAAACAATAAACAGCTTAACTTGCATGACGTAAACCTGAATTCAAGCAAGGCTATTTACTTGAACGAAAGTCTGACTAAGAAAGCACGTGATCTTTTACAACATGCAGTCAAACTTAAGAGAAGTAATCATCTTTTCTCTGCCTTACTAATCGTGGATTTGTGTACGTCAAACGAAGAGCTAACGAAAGAAGTATTCTGATAGAAAACTCGGAGAAATTAGTTGCTGTTGCTGCTGTGGACTCATGAAAGAACATCGATTTACATCCTACATATATCTTTACACACTTGCATTAACTTGATTATTTATTATTATTATTTATTTATTTTTTTTTATTTTTTACTGTTTTTTTTTCTCAATTTAATAACCTTTACTTTTCTTCTATTTTTGTAATTTTTTTTCTTTTTTCTCTCTATTATTCTTTTACTAAGTGTACTGAAAGGAAAACATTAGCTCTTATTTACTTGTTATTTATCTGTCTACTCCTTTTCCTGTGCTATATTTTACGACCTTTTTCATTTCTCAACATAATTATGAACAGCGTTATTGTAAATGTGCCTAACACCGTGAATGAGAATGCTTCCATTATGCTAAACATATTGTGTCGACAACACATTGGCTTGCACGTCTGTCATCTCAACGTCCAAAATATTGCCGGGAAAAAATTCGATGAATTTAAATATACTTTCGAAAAAAGTTTATTGGATGTGATATGTTTAACTGAAACATGGTTTAATACAGTGCAGAGTTCTAAGTATTTTTCATTAGATTCTTTTGACCTTTTTCGAGCTGATCGCGTGGGGCGTGCGGGGGGTGGAGCTGCCATTTACATAAGAAAAGCACTGAAAGCGAAAGTATTATTATGCTCTGCACCAACGGATGCTTTCGAGTACATATTCATTGAAATTTTATATGGTAATATGAAATGTGCCATAGGATGTGTTTATTTACCACCAAGAATCGCTGACTATAGAGTCTTGCACACTATTTTGGGACAAGTAAATGACCTTGCTCCACGAATCGTTATTTGTGGGGATATAAATATTAATCTTTTAAATGATGGTGCACGCGCGAACCTAATTGGGTCAGTAAGCTCTATGAACTTATCCTTCGCTAATATCAACTGTCCAACTCATTTTTGGCCGAATTGTGCGCCCTCTCTTATTGATGTTATACTATCTAGTGATTCACGTTTATTTAAGCATTATTCCCAATTATCTTTTCCGTCTTTTTCTTACCATGATCTTGTGTTTGTCACTCTAGATCTGCCTAAATCAGATCCCAGACATAAGCAATACTACTCCTTCTATGACTTTAAAAATTTAGACACTATGAGTCTCTTTCACGAATGTGCTTCTTTGAACTGGGAAGGAATTTATTTTACACCTGATGTAAGCCAGCAAATCGAAATTTTTAACTGTAATACTTTGTATCTTTTTAGTAAATTTGTTCCTTTTAAAACGCGCTTAGTTAAGAGTGAAACTTGCCCCTGGTTTTCAGTTGCAATTGAGCAAGCTATGAAAACAAGGGATAATCTTTATCGTCGCTGGAAAAGATATAAAATGGATTCCATGCTGACCGAGTTCAAAAAGGCTAAAAACAAAGTTGTTTCTATGGTTAAAAAAGCGAAATTATCATTCTTTGCCAGTAAATTTAACTCCGATCGCTCAAATATATGATATCCGTACTGCCATCAACGAAGATAAGTGTACGCTAATCACCTTGCTTGATTTTTCAAAAGCGTTTGATTCATTAAATACTAATATTTTATCGAATAAACTCCTTACCTTATTTAACTTCTCAGCCATATCAGTGAATCTTATACGCTTCTACCTTGCTGACAGAGTACAAGCTGTCTTTCATAGCCAATGCCTTTCGACTTTTTTGCCCGTTCATTGTGGAGTTCCTCAAGGTTCATTGATGGGACCCTTACTCTTTTTACTTTTTATCAATGACCTACCTGGTGTTCTGAAATACTCTCAATATCATATTTACGCTGATGATGTACAGGTCTATCTACATTTTCCCATAGGATTAATGGAAGACGCAGTTGAGAAAATGAACAGTGATTTGAGAAGCATTTCTGAGTGGGCGTCCGAAAACCAATTACTTCTGAATCCATCTAAAACAAAAACATTGTCTGTATACAAAAACCCTATTTTGACTGATCTTCCTCCCGTGTTTTTGAATGGTGAACAAGTTGAGACGGTGTCGAGAATCAAAAACCTGGGCATCATACTAAATAGTACGCTAAGATGGAATGACCATATAAACTCAGTGACGTCTAAAGTGTATGGAGCTTTGAGAGGATTGTCTGTTTGCAGGGATTTCCTCCCCGTGTCAGTTAAGCTTAAGCTCGTGAAAGCCTTGATTGTTCCAATTATACTCTATGGATGTGAACTATTTGCTGATGCTGATTCATCTTCCTTGCAAAATCTTAATGTTGCGTTCAACTCTATCGCTAGGTTCGTTTTCAATAAACGTCGTTTTGACCACATTTCAATGTACTCTGCGCAAATTTTGGGATGTAGCCTAGTAAAGTACATTGACTACAGAACCGTCAGTATGCTTTCCAAGATACTGATAAGGAAACACCCTTGCTACTTGTTTGAAAAGTTAGACTTATCATATTCCGCTCGCAGTCTAGCAATAAGACCAAACTTGTACACATGTGTTACATCGCGAAAGCAATTTTTCATTTACGCAGTTAGGTTATGGAATAAACTTCCCATTAATATAAGGACTAAAATTCAGCACAGAGACTTTTTTCAGGAACTTTTTAACTATTTTTGTTCTCATCGCTAATGTTTCTTTTTCTTTAATCTTTTATACTCTAATCTCTTTATTTCTTTATCTTTCTATTTTTTCTTTTTATTTAATTTTATATATTATTGCTCTAAATAGTTTCCTTCTTCTCTATTTGTTAAACTTGATCGAATGTTATTAAAATCTGTTATTAAATTAAAATAATTATGTACGTAACTATATTTTAAGACTGTACAAACTTTAAAAGACTAGTTCTTAATGTACAGGAAATTATAAACTAATAAATACTAAAAGACATGGCTCTATATAAACCCTCTCTATAGATGCTGTCATACGCAGCCTTAAAATCGATAAAAAGGTGGTAGGTATCGATTTGAAGTTCCTGGGTTTTTTCCAAGATCTGCCGTAGTGTGAAAATTTGGTCTATGGTGGACTTTCCTGGTCTAAAGCAGCACTGATAAGGACCTATCAGGTTGTTGACGAATGGCTTCAGACGCTCACACAATACGGCAGAGAAGATCTTGTACGCGATGTTAAGAAGACTGATACCTCTGTAGTTGGTGCAGTTCAGAGGGTCTCCTTTCTTGAGGACCGGGGAAACAATGCTGAGGTTCCATTCATTGCTTTCCTCCGACCATATTTTGCAAGTGAGCTGGTGCATACTCCTGACCAGGTCATCGCCTGCCGCTTTGAACAATTCGGCAATGAGGCCATCAGCTCCAGCAGCTTTGTTGGACTTTAGCTTGGATACTGCTGTCTTCACTTCGTTCAGGTCGGGTTGGCGGAATTGTTGGTCTACGCCGCCGAAATCGAATGGTTCTATCTCTCTAACAGCGGAATTGGGTTCATCATCGCCGTTATAGAGCTTAGAGAAGTGGTCTTTCCATATCCTCAGCATTGACTGCGGTTCCACCACGATGTTCCCTTGATCGTCTTTGCAGGCTTCGGCTTCGGCCGGAGGCTGTTGTTTTTACCTTTTGGTAAAACTTCCGAACCTCATTCCTGCTGTGGCTCCCTTCTATCTCCTCGATCGCGGGCGTCTCATGCTCTCTCTTTTTCCGTCTAAGAAGCTGGTGCTCGTCTCTCCTCTTCTGCTTGTAGAGCTCGTAAGGAGTTCTAGACTTTTTGTGCAGCGCCGCTTTGTATGCTTCCTGTTTAGCTGCATGTGCTTGCCGGCATTCGTCGTCAAACCAGGGGTTTCGTTGTGGTGGCCGTCTGAAACCCAGCACTTCAGAGGCAGCATCTCTGATGGTTGATTGCCAGTGCTGCCACTGGTTCTCTATACTTGATGCTGGCGGCAAAGGACTTCTTAAGAGGTTGTAAGAGACTCGATTGGAAAAGGACTTGGCGATCTCTTGCTATTGTAGTCGTCCAACGTCGAATTTTCTCACAGTATTTCCTTGTTTTGGCTTAGATCGGGATATCCGCAGTAGTGCCTTGGCTACAACAAGGTAGTGGTCCGAGTCAATGTTGGCCCCTCGGAATATTCGGACATCCTCTATACTGGAGAAGTGTCGTGCGTCGATCGCAATGTGGCCAATCTGGTTGACGGTTGATTGATTAGGAGATTTCCATGTCCCTTTGCCGATATTGAGATGCTACCGGGTACTAGCTACCAGAACGTCTCGCCCCGCAGCGATATCGATCAGCCTGAATCCGTTATCGGAGGTGTTGTCGTGCAGGCTGTATTTTCCGATTATTCTACCAAAGATATCCTCTCTTCCTAGCATGGCATTAAAATCTCCAAGAACAATCTTAATGTCATAGCTAGGGCACTGCTCATTATGTCTTCATCCGTTTCCTCTGTGGGGGCAAGTGCGCAGTTGATGATCTCAGTTGGCAATTGTTTTTCTACTGGAACGAAAAATTTTGAGTCGAATAATTTTTTTTTTTTGTCAAATGTGTAAACGAAGAAGTTTCTGCTAAGGTGAGTTACCTACTGTATTGAGTCAGAAGTGTTTATTAGGTACATTGTCTAATATACAACGTCATTTCTGTGCAATATAGTTGCCAGATCGTGAAGTGTTTGCGCGTTTAATAATGAAAACGTTTTCGGTCGTGTCGGGCAAGACGACATAACGCTCGTTCGTCCAAGTTGACAAATGTATATAAGTCCGTTTATGAATTGAATCGGAGCTCAGGTACAGGCCAAAAATGAAAAAGAGGACCGTTAAAGCCTTCGAGCTCGAAAAAATACAAAATGTCCGATTTTTGAGGACATAATGATGTGATTTTTTTCTGACGAAGATGACGATGTATGTAGGTTTAGCTTGTATTAACTGCAATCAGCTTTATAGTCTTTCACGTCCAGGAGTGCATTGGCCTTGCTGCCAGGCTTTTAATAAATAGTGCCACGCATTGTGCGCCGCGCCGGTGCGGTGTAGACCACAAAATAAAACAATTTATTTGTTAGCTCTGCAACGTATACCAATAAATTGAGGCATGTCATCTTACCTAAAGGTATATCAACTTAGACTTAGCCACGAACTAATTTTGAATGAATTTATTAAGATACTTATTTACGCTTCGTTCAATAACTGCTAAGTTTTTTGATATGAAAAATAAACGAATAAACTAAGCTTACTTTGGTTTTATTGCTATGAGTGCAAGTTTTCAAGCTTCAAAGAAAAAGTTTGTCATCCTGAGTAGAATTCCTCTATGCCTTGCATCTCTTCTAATTTATGTTCGAGGGTTGTCTTGTTGTCATGGTTATCGTGTGGATCGCTTTATTGGCAACAATATGTGCTTTTTTGTCGAACTTCGGCAGTTCTCAATTGAGCTCAGCAACACGCACTACCACTGAATGAACACAAAAAAAAAAAATTTATATCAGCCTTTAAGTTCACAATTGGAATGGAATCAAAAGCATCTTAAAAATGTGAGTGGCCTACAATAAATAAATGAATGAGTGAATAAGGTGGTGCAACAAGGTTATGGAAACCTGGGGCCCAACACATTTCAAAAACCTACAATCTAATGCCGATGCCAAACGGCTTAGTTGAAAAGTGTTTTTAATGTTTTGGTTATTTATTATCAGAGAATTTGTCAATTTCTCATACCCGTGAAAAACGTGTTTTTCAAATATTTTTTGGATCATCTGTGACCATCAACCGAAACGGACGTAATATTCTACTCATTGCAATCTTAATTTAAACGAATTGGCCTCTCTGATATTCCTCAGAGATTTTTTGAGTTTGAGTATTTGGTAAAACCAATGTTTTCTCATAATGTCAACGGATGCCATCTAGAATTTCAATATGATCCGACTTCTTTTTCAGCGCTTTTGTTTTGGGAGAAACTTGCATAGTACCGAATTTGACGAGTAGCTGTCATATTCAGGATCAAACATTTTTCTTAATCGACCACAGTTGCCAGTTCTAAAATTTGGACATGGAAATTAAAATGCAAAGACTGGATTCAGTTGTTGTAATTTTCAAATGTAAACTTAATTTAATCTTAAATTACAGTTATGCGTATTTATCTTAAGAACTTTACTTAGAACTTGTGAGTATGTGCTTGAGTCCTTTAGATCTTAAGTTTTTTCTAAGAGTGGTCGTTAAAAGCGCTTTCCCCAATTTTTCATGAATTCCTCTAGCCGCTTACGAGCGCTGATGTTTTGGTTTTCTTCTAGTTCTTCAATTTGATCTCCTTCAGAGATTTCCGTTGTAGTTGGAGCTTCAGTGGACGGACCTTCAGTGGAAGGTTCTTCAGTGGACGGAGCTTCAGTGGAAGGTCCTTCAGTGGAAGGTTCTTCAGTGGAAGGTCCTTCAGTGGAAGGTCCTTCAGTGGAAGGTCCTTCAGTGGAAGGTCCTTCAGTGGAAGGTTCTTCAGTGGAAGGTCCTTCAGTGGAAGGTCCTTCAGTGGAAGGTCCTTCAGTGGATGGACCGAGGCCATTTTCGAAGCATTTCATCATTTCATCGTTGGCCTTGGCTCTGCTAACAATATATTTACGCTCTGCCTCTTTATTGGCCTTATCAGCTCGGGCATCAATCTCATGAGACTCCTCCCTAATGTATGCTGCGAAATCTAAGGAATCCCTATATGCAGTCCATATGATCCTAGAGCCCTTATTACCCTGTAGCATAGCAAATAACAAAACACATGTATGAGCATAAATCGTTAAATTGAAATCCGCACAAATAGACATACCTCGTTGTTGACGCAATCAAAGTATTTTTCGTTTGATTCTTCAGATCCGCATTCACTGAGAAGAGTGGAAACATCTTGAATTTTTTTTTCTACCTCCTTACGTTTCTCATCACCCTCAGTGCTAAGATCTGAGTGTTCTTGCGCCTTTTTTTCTTCAATCTTCTTTTTATCATTGGTAAATTCTTCGAAAAGATCTTTAAAGAGCTTGGAGTAGTATAGGGAACACTCGCTATCAAAATCTCTCGTTGCTGATGTTGCCCTAAACTTAGCAATTTGTTCGTTAAGAGCTTGATCGGCTCTTTGTTGGATGAACATATTCGTTGGACTGGCTGCGTGTATCTATTGACAGAGACAATAACACATAAGTTGATTAATATTATATTTTTTTTGGTTTTACTTGTAACTGTAACTTACGTTGGAGATTCCAACGACGCAAACGAACGCTAGCACTACAATTTTGAAATTCATTTTTAAATCGTTTTTTTTTTATTTCGTTCAATGAATACCGTTCAGAACTGACTCGATGTTCTTTAAGTAAAAGCTTTTTCGATTTAGTCAGACCCACTTGCATGCGATTGGCTTTTATAGGAACGCTTAATCAACTTGTAATAAATGTTCATTGATAAAAATCACGTAATTCGTTTTAAGCCTTATCTTTGTGCTGTTTAGAATTTTTATTTATATATAAATATAAATTTCTTTTAATTTTAATCAACTGTTTACCTTTATTATGTCTCATAAACCATTGGCGCATTTAGTTCTTCATTGCAAGGCGATTGCTAGAATCTGATAAATCAATTAGAAATTTTTTGTACAGCTTAAGTGATGCAAATATTGTTCCCCTGTCGGAAATCATCTTTCAAAAACACTACTCTTATTAATGCTGATAATTATGTCTTAAGGAAAAAAAAAAACACACTGAGAGTCTCTGCGAGGGCTTTCTTTTCCTTCCGAAAGTTTCTCGTTATCTCATCTATACTTTCCTGTTGTTTTAACTGTTGTATTCCATTCCTTTCTTTTCTTGCCTTACTTTCTTCCGGAAACGAGAACCTCTAAAGTAATATCGAGATTTAGAGTCCACTACTTCATTCAGCGAGTATTTTGACCGTAAGCTTTAATACAAAGGATGCCAAGTCCTTAGCAGCACCTTAAGAAAGAGAGCATCGAATAGATTTGCTCAAAATGAAAGTATCAAATTGATAAAGCGTTAGGAGCCTTAAATAAATAAAACATTTCAAAATGCTGCCCTGAACGATATACGTTATCTTTGCAACAAGTCAGTAGGGCTAATCAATAATTTATCGATCGAAGTGGAAATTGCAGTGATTAGTATTGAAGTTTAAATTCTAAAGATAAAACACCTAAAATATACCACTGACTCAATGAACCGTGTACAGGCATATTAAGATTCTGTTTACTACAACAAGATAGCCGCCTGTAAATATTACTTGCTCAAGTACGATTCAATAGTCAGTTGCTTGTCTAGACATTTTACGAATGTTGTATTTCATTAAAGAGCCTATATTGCAATGTAAATGTAAAAGTTGAGCTGCTGAAAAGCATAATGTAAGCCCACTAAGAGGAGCAAAATGTAAGCACAGTACAAACACTTTGGAAATCAAAGAGTTCATATACCAAGCAACGACACTCAGCCTAATGCTGGACTTATTTCCCAGGAAACCAAATATCAATTGGATTGCAACAACCTGTCTATCTAAGATCATGTGAACTCGACAACCCACTCTAGGCAGCTGGTACATGTCATCGTTAAATTGCTAGTGACGATAGGTCATCAAATATGCGTAGGCATCTTTTGATAGCTTCAACTATGTTGCAGAAAAGTATAAACCTTTTGCTACTTGCTCTGAGAACTATTTTCACTGGCAGTTTAGCTGTAGCTGATATACCAACTCCGTGAAAAAGTTGCAGAGTCGCTTCTATATCAAACATTTCTTTCTTTCTCTTCGTCTTTCCTAACTCCTGCTTAAAACGCTAAAAAGATTTAAAGAGACTTCCATTCGCAAAACCTCACTCTAAATGCACCCTCTGTCTTAAATGCATGTCGCAACCAACGCCAGAAATCAACGCCCTTCCAAAATCTTGCCAACAGGATTGAATGCGATGATGAAGATTTTACGGCGGGCATGCATTTTCATCGACGTAGAAGGGGCCTTTGATGGCATTTGGGTGCCAGCAAACGTGGACACAAGATGAATCATAAGTCTTCTGGATTAAAGAATGCAGTGGAGTAGGAATAATATGTAGGTGACAAAGTGGAGTGAATAAGGTGGCGTTCTGTGGTCTATGCTGATCGACTCCTAATACTTGAAGTGCTAAACGGATCTAACACACGCCAAAGCATATGCCGACGACACGCCGCGCCGTGCCGCCGCGCCGTGTTCTCGGTTGGATCCATCCTCCAAGCAGCCTTTTTTAGAGCACAGGTTGCGCTTAATATGATTGACACCTGGTCTGTTAAAAACGGTCTCTCCGTAAATCTTCTTAAAATATATATAGAATATAGATTGGTCAGAGCCAATTGATACTTAAAAGCGTAAACATCCTATTTTTAAAGGTCTTGGATTAATCCTAAATAACAAACTTTTTTGCTGTTAGCATGTCGA
This sequence comes from Melanostoma scalare, assembly GCA_949752695.1. Classification (NCBI taxonomy): domain Eukaryota; kingdom Metazoa; phylum Arthropoda; class Insecta; order Diptera; family Syrphidae; genus Melanostoma; species Melanostoma scalare. The sequence goes on from OX456984.1 coordinate 66,764,028, forward strand.
GTCAATGACTGCTAAGTCAGTCATCTGGCAATGTAAGGAAGCCTTTGACAAGGCATGGGGTCTGTCAGCGAAAAGCGTCTTCCACATCCAATTTCCAAGCGTTGTTGTGTCCAAATGGCTATAAGCTACGTAACAAACAATGGCTGGATGGGGAGAAGTATCGTGTTTTTCAATGAGCGCTACAAAAGTTTTTTTTAATAAAACAAAACTTTTTTAGATATCAATAAAATTCTTTATTTTTGTGAAAGTACGTTTGATGCTATTATATGTATGAAACTCAATATCTTTTGCATGGCCACCACGGGCACGCTTGCAGAAGTCCAGGCGCTGAACTCAATTTTTGACGGTTTCCAAGCATAAATCGGCCGATGCTGCTGCAATTTCACGTTCGATATTCGTACGAAGTTCATCAATCGTCGCTGGCTTGCTGGCATAGACTATAGACTTGACGTAGCCCTACAGGAAATAGTCTAACGGCGTCAAATCGTACGACCGAGGCGGCCAAGCGACTGGGTCATTTTGTGAGATAACAATAAATTGGTTGTGACATTCGCTGTTTGGCTTGTGGCGCCGCGCCGCCGTCCTGTTGGAACCACATTTCCTCCAAGTCCATATCATCCAATTGGGGCCAAAAATATTCGGTTATCATTGAACAGTAGCGATTCCCATTCACAGTAACGTGCCGGTCTTGATCACGGAAGAAGTACGGCCCATTGACGCAATAAACAACACCAAACCGTAATTTTTTCGGGATGCAATGATGACTCATGGAGTACGTGTGGATTGCTGCCTAATCAACACCGCATATTTCGTTTATTGACGAAGTCATTCAACCAAAAATAAGCCTCATCACTGAAGATGAGTTGTTGCCCAGCCCAATTCACGAACATAAGACGCTTCCGGTGGTCAAGCGGCTTCAGTTCTTGCGTCAATTTAATCTTGTAAGGATGTAGGCCAAGATCTTTTCGCAAAATTCGCCACAACGACGGCGACGTCACAGTGATGCACAATGCTTGAGAACGAAGTGTGAGAGACACATTTGGGCTTTCTGCAACTGAAGCCTCAGCGGCAGCAATATTCTTTCGACACTACAGGCACTTCTTTGTCTCACGGGCACGGCAACATTTTGTACTGTGCCTGTGGACTCAAATTTTTCCACAAGACGCTCAATTGTTGATCTGCTAGGACGATTATGACGACCATAAATTGGACGTAGCGCTCTTAACGTTGAGGACACTGACTCCGAATTTCAGTAGTAAATTTTAATAATTTCGACTCGTTGTTGGCTCGTATATCTTTCCATTATAAAATGGTAAACCTTATTGAAGAGAAATGTCAAAATAGAGGCAAGAAATATGGCGTCGTTTGCTGCCCCTGTCGCTCTACTTTTGCCGCTTCCTTGAGAAACCTTTTAGAAGCAACACTGGAAACACCACAACAAAAAAGGAGGTTTGATCCAGAGCACGGATCCTTACGAGGAACAGTCAAAAAGCCATCCGCATCCCTGCGCCAGAAAAAACAATATCAACACAAGCATGTCCGACGAGCAAGTTCGTCGTTTATGACAATTTTGGTCTTTAATAGCTTTTATTCTCATTTTTTGTTTGTTTTTCCCATTTCCCATTCGGTTCCCATTATAAAACCGTAATTAAAACGGATTGAGCACTGTTAGTGACCAAATGGGGGACCGTCCTGTAGGGTAGACTGGGTACGATTGAAACAACACAAATATTCTATTATTCTACGAACAGTAGACGGTACGAGAATGTTTCCCGAAGGAAAACAAAGCGAAAACATATTCGAACAATCTGGCAAGTGGCAGTTTTTCAAAAATGGATTTTTTGTTAATCGATAGCCAAAAGTAAAATTTTATGAGCTGTTTTTTTTTGCAATAACTGTGCTTCTATTCATGTCAGAGTTTTGAGTATGAGTTTTTTGATACGAGGAGTGTAGAACGCAGCTCAGTGACTTGTTTCAACGTGTTGCTAATATTGCCATAATTATACAGGGTGTCCCGTAATTCGTTTTACATACTTTGGGATATGATTCTTGGTCATATTCTAAGAAAAAAATTGTTTTACAGTAAAGTCCGTTTCTCAAGTTTGACATCACTTTTTGACAATTTAAAAAAAGGCTAACTTTGGTGTACCCTGACCTGTGTTAAATTCGATATCTCTGTCAATACTGATGATATAGACCTAATCTTAGACTCAATTTTTTGTAGAAATAACAACCTTTAAGACTGTATTTAAATTTGGCTTCCATAGGTTTAGGGTTGCCAGATTTTCAATTTTAAGTGGTGTTCAAATTTTCTTCCCATAACAAAGTTTTGACTTTGAGGTCATTTTTTTGGAGAAAAGGCCTGTTAAACATAGAGTTTCTTTATTTTTTACAGATGAACAAAACAATAATAAAGAAAAAACTCAGCATTAAGTTAGCTCAAAAACCCATACATTTTATGATACTAAGAAAAATACAAAATGGGAAAAATTTAAAAAAAAATAAAAAAAAGTTTTTGCTTTGAGGTTTGTTTGAATAAAACAATAATATGATCTCTTTTAGTAGTTTTTTTATGTATTTAATACAAATACAATTATAACAAGTGCTCAAAGCCCCATCCTTCGTTTTGAATCCATGCCAGAGCCCGTTTTTGGATTTCATTGTGGGTGTTTGCTGTCTATAACTCTTGTCTTACTTGTAGTCTTGTAATCTTTGAAACTGTATTTAAATTTGACTCCTATAGGCTAAGGGTTGCCAGATTTTCAGTTAGTATAAAGTTCCTGGTATCCTTTGTTGTGCTTTTCTTCAATTTCCATTTAAAAACTCATATAAGAAAAAAAATGTCTGCGTATTCTTCTCTCGTAAATGAAAGCATTTCAAAAAACTCTCTGATCAAACTGCAATCGTGACTTAATTTGACAAACTAATGAACAAATTTGTTTTCTTATTCTTTTATACGACTTATTTACCTATTGAACATTCATAACCCAAATTTAAAGCAAACATCCACAATGAAATCCAAAAACGGGCTCTGGCATGGATTCAAAACGAAGGGGGGCGCTTTGAGCACTTGTTATAATTGTATTTGTATTAAATGCATAAAAAAACTACTAAAAGTGATCATATTATTGTTTTATTCAAACAAACCTCAAAGCAAAAACTTTTTTTTATTTTTTTTTAAATTTTTCCCATTTTGTATTTTTCTTAGTATCATAAAATGTATGGGTTTTTGAGCTAACTTAATGCTGAGTTTTTTCTTTATTATTGTTTTGTTCATCTGTAAAAAATAAAGAAACTCTATGTTTATCAGGCCTTTTCTCCAAAAAAATGACCTCAAAGTCAAAACTTTGTTTTGGGAAGAAAATTTGATTACCACTTAAAATTGAAAATCTGGCAACCCTAAACCTATGGAAGCCTAATTTAAATACAGTCTTAAAGGTTGTTATTTTTACAAAAAATTGAGTCTAAGATTAGGTCTATATCATCAGTATTAACAGAGATATCGAATTTAACACAGGTCAGGGTACACCAAAGTTAGCCTTTTTTTAAATTGTCAAAAAGTGATGTCAAACTTGAAAAACGGACTTTACTGTACAACAATTTTGTTCTAAGAATATGACCAAGAATCATATCCCAAAGTATGTAAAACGAATTACGGGACACCCTGTATACATTTTTGTAACTAAAGCGCTGTTGGGGACGGTTGAAACACTTTTTTTTGGGTATTGTTGAAACAAAATGTTTACTTAGTGTCCTTGCTTTCCTGATGCCAAGAGTTAGTATATAGTCTATTGATTATGTCGTAAAAAAGGGCATATAAAGGAACTCGAAATTGAATGGACTTTTATTGCATGAATCGATTAATGGGTTAATTTTAGAGAAAAAACCGAAAGTGCTATTAAATTAGAGGGTGGGACTCGGAGATATGGGTTCTAAACCATCTTCATTCGTTTTTTCAATATATCTCGAGAACGAAGCAAAATTTTGATGCAATTCCAAGAACGTTTTTTGTAGAAATCAAATTTTCCCATCGAATTGTATCTTTGAAAAAATTATAAAAAAATATTTTTTATCCAAAAAATAAAGTTCCCGACAGAAAAAAAGTAAATTTTTTCCAATTTTCCAAGTTTTTTTAATGGCATTTCTTTCTGGTTGCAGATAGGTATAGGCAATGCTTCATAAAAAAGAAAGCAAATAAAATTTTCTTTAAAATGCTATATCAGAAAACTTTCTTTGTTTGAAATTCACCCAAATATTGTCTTTTGAACATAGACATTTATCGTTGTTTTTCATCATTTTTATACTGACTGCAGTTTCTTTATATGTAGCAAACTTGAACCAGACTTAAGCAACTGTAGTTTCCAATATTTTTGCAAATTATCAAAAAATGCAAATTTTTAGTTGGCACAAGTACCACCAACACGCGATGCGTGAACTTTTTCCGGGTTAGGGTCAAAATACTCTATGGGTCATAATACTGTATCTCAAAATACTGTATTTCAAAGCACTGTTTGTACAAAATACTGTATGATCAAAGTACTGTAAGTCAAAATACTGTATCTCAAAATTCTGTATTTCAAAATGCTGTATGCGCACTTTTTTACATTCTCAAAACAATTTTTACTTTTCAGCCTACCTACAGCATTTTGAAATACATCATTTTGAGATACAGTATGTTGACTTACAGTACAAAGAATTTTGTGATTTCGTTGTGTGTTTTTTGGCATCTTTCGTTAGATAAATTTCTACTTATTATTCTCTACTTATCTATGACTTATTAATGTATTTTGGTTGTACATTTGTTAAGATTTTCAATAAAAGAAAAATCGAGTTCTGCTTTATGTTTAATAGAAGTTTAAGAACGGAATTATTATGCAAAAATATAGTATTTTTAAAAACACATTTTTGAGATACAGTGTTTAGCTCAGCTCATACAGCATTTTGAGATGAAGAATTTTGGAATTCAGAACTTTGACCTACAGCATTTTGATCATACAGTATTTTGTACATACGAAATACAGCATTTCGAAATACAGAATATTAACCATACAGCATTATGAGCATGCAGTATCATACAGTATAATACAGTATTTTGACCTTACCGTATTTTAAAATACAGCATTTCGACCCGCTTCCTTTTTTTCCAAATCCGACAGTGGCACGGAAACCACTTATGTAAATCCTCTAAACTGAGGTTGTGTATTTGTTCCGATTCGCCCAATTGCACCTCCTGCACCAAAGATATTGCTTTAAAAAATGGCTTGTGGTTGCACAATAGGTTGCCATGGAAGCTTTGGTTGCAGAAAACTACAAATCCCTTGCTCAATATTTTGTAAGGAATGTATGGGAGTTCATTGCGATATTGTGCAAGTAGCCGATACTACAGAAGGGGACACTTTAGAAGATGTTTAGATGTTGATGTTGATAGACCTTCAAAATGTTATTGAAAAATTATAATATGTACTACCAGCATTATACACTTGTATTTGTATATATTGTTACGTAAAAAAAAATCCAAAAATAAGTATAAAAATCACTTTTTTGTATAACAAAAACTTTCCATTGACTAAAAAACGTTTTTTTTTTTCAACAAAATAAAAATAAATGCAATCAGTATAAAAATGATGAAAAACAACGATAAATGTCTATGTTCAAGTGACAATATTTGGGTGAATTTCAAACATAGAAAGTTTTCTGATATAGCATTTTAAAGAAAATTTTATTTGCTTTCTTTTTTATGAAGCATTGCCTATACCTATCTGCAACCAGAAAGAAATGCCATTAAAAAAACTGACAAAACTCAAAAATTGCAAAAAAATGACTTTTTTTCTGTCGGGAATTTTATTATTTTGGATAAAAAATATTTTTTTATAATTTTTTCAAAGATACAATTCGATGGGAAAATTTGATTTCTACAAAAAACGTTCTTGGAATTGCATCAAAATTTTGCTTCGTTCTCGAGATATATTGAAAAAACGAATGAAGATGGTTTAGAACCCATATCTCCGAGTCCCACCCTCTAATTTAATAGCACTTTCGGTTTTTTCTCTAAAATTAACCCATTAATCGATTCATGCAATAAAAGTCCATTCAATGTCGAGTTCCTTAAGAAATGTCATAATCAATAGACTAATAAGAAAGACTTCAAGAGGACAGACTGAGTGTTGACAACCTACAGCAAGGCCTATGACCATGTCAAAGCAGGTGATTTGTTGCGAAATGTGACGGAAAAACATGGATTAAATCATAGTTCGCTTCATAGGTACAATTATAAAATGCAAGATGCTTCTGGTGAGGAGAAAAAAAAAATACCAAAATTAATAAGTGATTTGTGTAGCATAATTTGGGATGTGATTCTATGTAATATTCTCGAATAGAGGGGGGCCATCTCTCTCCTTCTTTTGGTCTTTGTCGCCCGGCTGCAACCCCCCCTACTCCGTAGATTTATGGGTGGAGTAGGTTTCATGTAGATGTAAATGTAAATGAAAATTAATCAAATTTTTTTTTACAATTTTTAAAAAAACAACGAGGCCACTAACTACCACACACTAAAGTGTTTTTCAAAGCTTATACTTTGTTCTTCAGTGACATTTTCATTCAAGTCAATTAAGTGAATGGTTTTTGTGTAATCAGGTGTAAAAGTCAAGCTTTTGAAAAAAATCTAAAATGTTTTCTTTGAATAAAATTTTTACAAAGTCTGGCCTGTTAAGAGTCACTTTTCTTTCAAAAATCAATGCTCTCATAAGTTTTGAGTAAAACAACGAAGCTCGAACAAAATAGTTTCTGAGAAATTAAAAAAAACAAAGGTAGGAACAATAGAATTATATGTATATAAAAAAGATATATATAATATATAGTATATAGCAAGCTATACTAACTATGGACTACATTATGTAATAAGCATTGTCAAACAGTCTTATACTTATACTAAAAAAAAATGCTAACTATGTATTTCCATTTGTTTCAACTGACCCCTATTGCTGTTTCAACCGCCCCTGGTATGGGTACGGTTGAAATAAAAGAGATTTTTTTTAAAATTCCATGTTCTACAAAAAATAATGCACGTAGCACTAAAAAAACACTCCTTATTTGTAGATGGAAATCCGCTTTTTCACTAAACATCCCTTCTTCACCGCTTGGATTGCAGAAATCAATGTTATAAACGATATAAGCGAAATTGTTTCCACCGTTCCCAGTCTACCCTACTACTGCGTGCTGTTGTCATGTGTTATTTGTTCTATGGTTTTATGTAGTATTTGTGTAGTTAGTCTTGTTGTGTATCAGCCAAATGGTCTTTGTCGCCCGGCTGCAACCCCCACACTCCGCAGAATTATGTGTGGAGTAGGTTTCATGTAAATGTTAATGTAATATTTTAAGGCTGTTTACTCTCCTAGATGACTTTTTGAACGAATTGCATCACATCTCTTCTCTCTGGCTCTGAAAGTGTAACCATTTCATATTGGAATATTTCTCTGCTAATTACGACTAAATATACCCAATTGTATAACAACTTTTAAAGTCATTCCGATGTGAAACTCATCGTTTTAAATAGGATCAGGCCAAAATATTCGTATGCAGGTATCTATCAAAGATCATTGATTCAAATCACAAAGGCCCTGTCGTAGTACTGTCGGACTGCGAATGCCAATAGGGCACAATCATAAACACCCTGGTAGCAAAAGTTTTGTCTCTCAATAGAAGTTGTTGATGAAAATATTAACAAGATCTAAATATCTGTGGCCATACATTCATTGCAAAGATGTTTTTAGTCATTTCTATGTATTTGGCACTTGTAGTCTGAAATTGTTTCGACGAGCCTTGTGATAGGAGTGATTATTATCAGTTTCCTTGTGATAGCCGATGTCTTTCGAAAGTTTTTCTTCCAAAAAGTAGCTACTTCTAACCAATCAATTGAAGAAAGGTACGCGGTCAACATAGTTTGAGAAATACTTTTCATTTTGAGATCGGGAATCGCTTAGAATGGGTTCGTGAAGCGATAAAATGAAAAAACTGTGTGAAAACTGAAATGATATTTTTTATTCACTTCACAGCTTCACAGATCGGGAACTGGCCCCTGGTCTAAAGTCAAATGCAATCTACTTTAATGTAGTCTTTTATGGTGATGTCAGTATGGCATCTCCTTAACATGATACTCAATTTATGCAAGTGAGAAAGTGTAGCACTGCAATTGGGCAAAAACTCAATGGCCTCGATGAGAATCAATTTCAACCATTCAAAAAGCTTTGGCATCGACTCTCTGTTGTAGTGTAATAGAACAGGTACCCTCCGAAGTTTTTTTTTTTTTTGCTTTTATACGAACATCTGGAAAGCTATAGCAAAAAGAAGGCTGGTATCTGGTAGTACAATGGACTGGTATTTAGGTATGAGCACTTCAGCTAATATTTTTAAGACCTGCAACAGAAAAAAACCCACCGAAGTTAAAAATTACTTGTGACACTTTTTTATTCAGGCATTTTATTGAAACAGTAGCGATGCTTTTAATAAGTTAAAATCAAATTAGCTTGTGTTTTTTTAAAGCTTTCGGAAAACAAGGCTCTTTCAAATTCATTAAATAAAAGCCCTATATTCTTAAGCTAAACGTATTGAAAAGAATAATTTCAACAGGATTCGAGAAATAAATCGAGAGGTATATCATCTCTAGTCTCAGAGTGTATTTAGCAATTATAGTGAAACAGAACTCGTTGTAAGTTTACATAAATGATAACAATAACACTTGTTTAAATCAAAAACCTGCTCAAGAAATTGATATCGATAAAAATAGTGTTTAACAACGTTAAGCAGCATTATCTTTTAAATTGGTTGAAAGCACGCGCTGTTATTTAATAAACAATAAAGAACAATTCTGATATCAACTCTAACTAACTGTATCGGAACACGAGAGAGGAAACCTGACTGAGATAAGTAAAGCCATTCGAAGGTCGGTCATCTTATTAGAAAATGCATTGCCTTGAATTGGCTTACAAATTAAAGATTTATTTGACTACGGAACAAAGGAACTAAGAAACCAATGAAATGCTATTGTAGATCCATTCTTTGTGTTTTGTATTCATATTCATTAAAATGAACAACTCGATAATAATTGAGGTTCATTAGACCCAACACACCCTCTTCGAATGCACATAGAGCCCTAGAATATTCCAAATAAAATTCCTCAATAAAAATAATTCCATTTTAATTGCAAGTGTATATTACTTTTTCAACTTTTTATACAGGTGTTGTATCTGACAATTGTTTCCGTCTAAGATTGTATCTAGTCATAAGTATATAAATCGATGAATCGTTAATACACCTTTATTGATGATGACTTCTTTTTTCATTGGAAGCACTCGATACTCGTATCACTGAGTATTTGTTCTTGCCATAATACCGCTTATCTGATAATTGCATTTGATTAGGAACAATAAAAACATTTTAAACATTGTTGAAGCTGTTCCAGTTTTGTCAAGAGAAAAGGAAATGACACTTGAATTTTGTTTTGTTACTTCGATTCTCTGAAAGTGGGGAATTTTTTGAAATAATTGGCATTCAAGGACAGAAAACAATGACGATTCAAAAGTTTGCATGGTTGAGTAGAAAACTTAGTTACTCATTTTGCTTTACCAAAAGTCACCATTCTTATTTTAAGGTGCGAACCTGCTTTACGAATTAAAGCAAAAACTTGGCGATGTTTAACACATAAGTTAAATTATGTGAAGTAAGATCCCCACGACTATATATCTAAGCGTGCTAAGGCTGATGTCATTTTCGAACGCGGTGCTTTCTCATGAATTTAAAAGCAACCAGAGTCATAATTCTCTCTATCTAGAAAGGAGATGGCTCACTTTTCTATGGAGCCTAAGCCCAGGGCGTAGGTACACCTATGAGACTAGTACCATATGAGAGCTTACGTTCAGTCCAATCTATCTGCCAAATATTTTTGAATTTGGCCTTGGCGATTTTGAGATAAAAAAAAATCCAACATTTTTGCAAATAATTAGGTACGTTTATCTCGAAAAGTATAGCACATCCTACGTGCTATACTTTTCGATATATATGTGTAATTGATTTAGGCATTATTTGAAAGATCACAAATATATCTTTCATTTCATGTAAAAAACATTTTTCAAAATGCCTTATATTCGAAAAGAGAAACCTTAGGTTTGTTTGAAAAGAAACGTTTTCGTTGACGTTTGCCAGCCAATATCTTGAAAAAATCAGTGATGACCTATATTTTTTTGCACCGCTGTAATTTTTAATTGATAACCTTTAATTTGATATGTAATTACGCTGTCATACACAAAGCATATCACGTACAATATACACAATTCCCAAAAAAAAATTAAGCAAAATATATGTTCCACAGCAAATGCATTTTTTCATTTAATTTTTTGCAGCATCTACTCTTTTTTTTACAAAACATAAAAACAGAGTACATATTAATGCTTGAAAATGAAATGAAAAAAAAAAAAACTAATCTTCGTTTAGATCTATCAAAATGCCATCCAAAAACAAAGCTGGTGCTATTGTTGCTTCCTGGTGTCTTGCGTAACCCAAATACCATAAAATGCTCATAACATGAGCACAAGAAACAATAGTCCTCATTCCTACGAAACAGTAAACTTTTATTCCGTTCGAAGTATGTGCTGCGTTTGCATCGCTTTTCACTGAGATGGAAGTGAGATACACTTTTCTACTTACATGTATGGACTTGATTCGCCCTGGCAATAAAAAGTTCATGCTGCCTATATCCTATATGGCTATGATGAGCAGTAGAGGTAATTCGCATCCGATCTTCGCAGACGTCCATTGTATAAGTTCCCTGGTCTTTTAAATGTTCACCACAGTAGGATCGAGCCTTGTTAATTTGATAATTCTCCAATGATATCATACGAAGTTCTTGAATAGTGAGTTGTGGGAAATTACTTAAATTCCGGATATTGCCATCGATGCGGCTGAACATGGCTCTGGTTCTGTTAAGATTATTTTCTCTTACAAATGCACCTAAATAATTTGGAGAATTCAAACGATTTAAAGCCAGTTCTAGCAGAACGTTCGCATCAGCACTGTCTTCAGTGGTTGGATGATACTTATTAATAAGTGCAGTTGCAACTTTGAAGTCGTCCATCAAATGACCAGCAGCTAGATTGAAAAAATCTTGTCGAAATAGTTTGAAATCCCTTTTCAACCGTCCGTTCAAGACTTCAACGACCCATCTGACCATAGTTACACACCTGGATCTATTAGCCTGCTCTGTGATCAGTTGAAAGTTACCTACAGCAACAGATTCAGCCATATAAGCCTTATTGCCTTGAGATTCAAGATGTTGGATTGCGTCTCTGAATCCTCTGTCCAAAATAAAAACATCATTTTGTATAAAATATTGCCTGAACATTCCATAATCGTCTCGAAAAGATGTTTTATTATGTTAGCATCAGATACAGTAGCAGCATAAGGCCCTATAGCGTCCAGGATGTACGCATCACAGCATGTGATAACAAAAGACTTGACCAGATTTTGTTAGTTACGTAGGCAGTATGATTGTTTCTTTAAGCCCTAGTTTGAACTTTTTGTAAGGTACGCATTAATCCATCGCAAATGACTATAGATGGGCGATCATTTTCATTTAAATTGATGTTTCCAAACAGTCCGTAAGGAATAAGTCTGAAGAACTACAATTTTTCTTAATACTTCGTTAAAGGAGTACAACACCTGAAGACCGCGAAATTGTGAATTATTTGTTTCCGTACATTATTTAATGACAATCCAATAATGAGTTATTAATGAATTAGGCCTAACAGTCGCGGACTTGTAACATTATGGAGTATGTTTAAGCTTGGCACCTAGGAACAAGTTTTTTAAGATTTATTTTTGGATGGCATTTTGATAGACCTAAACGAAGGTTATTTTTTTTTTTTCATTTGTAACATTAATATTTATTCTATTTTTAAGTTTTGTATAAAAGGAGTGGGTAAGTACTGCAAAAAATTTTATGAATAAATGCATTTGCTTTGGAACATATTTTTTGTTTAATTTTTTTTTTTATTAATTGTGTATAATGTACGTGATATACTTTGTGTCTGATAGCGTAATTATATATCAAATTAAAGGTTATCAATTAAAGATTGCAGTGGTGCAAAAAAAAAAAACAAAGGTAATCATTGATTTATTCGAGATATTGGCTGGCAAACATCAACGAAAATGATTCTTTTCAAATAAGTTTTAGGTTTCTCTTTTCAAAATACATTAAATGCTTTTTGAAAAACATTTCTTACACGGAATGAAAGAAATTTTAATGATCTTTCATATGACACCTAAATCATTATCCTACGTGCTATAGGTACTTCTCGAGATATAGGTAATTATTTGCAAAAATGTAGGATTTTTTCCATTCCCAGCGCTCAATCTCAAGTTTAATTATCTCAGAACCGCCGATGCCAAATTCAAAAATATTTGGCAGATAGATTTGGCTAAATGTAATCTTTCATTTAGTACTCTCTCATAAGTGTGGCCATGGTTTTAAATATGCACCACCTCCTTTACAAAGACTAATCACTTTAAGAGGTGTTCGACAAAAATAGCTTTTGTAAAGTTCGATTCACAAAAAGTTATTTAATTTTTTCAAAACTATAACAAATTTCGTTGCTGTCTTTTTCATTGTCTTCAATTTTACCTCAAGCATATAAAAACAATAATATTGAGTCAATACACCTTATTGATTTTTCACTATTTAATTTAACACATTAAACAAGACAAACTTTAATTTAATACGTCAAATGAGTACCTGAATGCATTTCGGAATATCTTCATTCCATCATCAGCATCACGACTAAATCCAAAAAGTAAAATGTTGTGGTTTGTTGTTGTATGAAAGTTGCATGTTATTATATAAGAGAAAACAAATGCGATTCGATGTTACCGTTGTCTGAATTCATTGCATTTGAGTCTCTCTGTATATAAAAACTTTCATAGGCATCTAGCTTACGGTCGTCTATCACTTCTTTCACCAGACAAACATTTTCAATATCAAGCTCCATATGATTTTTGTTTAGAGCGTGTGCTGCTAACGCTGATCTGTAAGCTTGGTTGCTTCGAATGTATGTCTTATGCTCAAGCCTTTATGCGCTCGTTAACGCTAGCTTTATTCCTTATCAATCCTTGTTCTAAAAAAAAGGATTTCGATTGCAATAACCAGCTCTAGGAGTCTAAGGATGTGGGTTTAAGAACTTGCACCGGTAGGTAATCTTATCGAAACAAATGCCTAACAGTTGTTGCAATTTCTTTAGTTATATCGGTGTCAAGTCTATCCGAAAGATTAAGTTTTTAAGCCGAACACCAGATTTTTTTCTAAAGGTCTCTTTCCAAAATGAAAACACTTTACGGTTCTTAAGCCTGTTTAATTCATTTTTACCTTGAGTTGATAGCAAAGCAAAGTTTTTTTTAATAATATCTAAATAAGAGTGCGTTGATAAGAATGCAATCTTGTTAAGAGAGCGCCATGATAAACAAAAGAAACTTCACGTACGGTCTTCAAAACTTTATGGCTTTTTTTAAAAACATAAACAATGCAAAGTTTGTATTTCGTGAATCTAGAAAGATTACGAAATAAATGAATAGAAGAAGAAAAAGAAAAGCTGCAAATGATAAACTTGAACTCTACTTATTTAACCCAAGATATTTCCCCTTTAACATTCTCTCCCACTTGGACGGTGTGAATCATTTTGTGAGAAGGTTTACTTCTCAAGTAATTATAAAACTGTTATAAAGTTCTCATGAAAGCAGCAAATTCTAAGAAAAAAAAAAATTATACCGAATGCAGTTGGATAAAGCTTACTATTCAGGAAATAATTCTCAGAACTGTATTGGTAGAACTTCAAAACAAACACAACTAAATTGATACTCACATAGTATAAAATTCTGTCAAGTATCTACTTTTCTGCTCCTTCATGCCATATAAAAGAATTCCTTAAAAAAGGAATAGGTGTCACACACAAACCTCTAGCTTTCTATTCGTTCCGAACAAAATGAAAGAACAACCATCAAATGTTTAATGTAGTTAAAGTATGCTAGAAATTTCATTAAAAAGAATATCCAATAAAAATTCCTCCGGTGACATCTTCAAACAAAACAAAAGGCAAGCCAAGGACATTAAATAATATATGTATAAAGGAAAAACAACAAAATTACCCTCTGCATCATCTCCATTTTCTTATGACGGACGTAAGCAGTACACAAAAGAGCATCGTTTCGAAATATGCAAAAAAAAAAATAATCTTCTAAATAGAAAAAAAAAAACAATGAGTTGTTTCAGATCGTTACAAAACTATAATATGGAATGAAAATCGCATACCTAGTCTGCCCTTCCAAAACAAAGTTGGATGGAATTGGAAGTTGGATCGTGAGCAAATCAGAAGACTTAAAATAGAAAAATTCCTCACAATCCGTACACCATGCCCTTTATGACGAGCAGGTAGGAAATTGAAAAACGGTATAAGCAAAGTGCAACGCACAACCAGTAAAAATGTGGTAAGTTTAACAAAGAGATTGTGGTGTATTCTGAGTCAGAAGAATATGAAGATATGGGAGGCAATGTGTTGGATAGGATAGGAATTTGAAAATTGGGTCTACATTTCAATATAAATTCAATTTTTTGACGAATTATGTTGGTTGAGGGAGACCAAAAGGTTTCAAATGCTTGATTTGTTAATATATGTGAAAATAACTTTGATAGTTGTTTACTTGTTCAAGTTCAAATAGTTATGTGTGGGTATGTAGGGTAAAGTCGGGTGATATGGCACTACGAGTAATATGGTACCCTTTCAATGCCTCCCACTTAATGCCTTTTTTTAACACTAAAAGATCAAAAAATAGTTGAGACTGACGTATGCTTTCAGTTGATGCATTCGGATTCGCCGTAACCGCATTGAGACACAAAATTTAAAAGCGGAAAATAGAAAGAGTGAGTCCATTTAAAGCGAAAAGTTTGTTTTGTTTATAAGTGATGTGAATGAATTTGACGCCAAGTTTTCGTTTTAACACAAAAAGAACCGTAACTGTTGTGTTCTTGAGTTAGCTTATGGCATTGACCGAGCAAAAAGTGTTTATTCGTGTTATTAAAGACAACACGGAAGTGTAGTTAAAAGGGTGCCATATATCCCAAAAACCTGGGAATATATGGCACCGTTGCCATTTCCCCTGCTTCTGCTTTTGAAACGACTAATTTTTTTGCTGAATTTTGTTCTCATAGTAGGGGAGCCCAGAATGTTAAATTTGCATTTACTAAAGCGTCATGGGGACTTATTGGATTGTAAGTTCTAAAACGAAAAAAAGTTTATGTCAAGTTTTCCATTTTAGTATGGTGGAGAGCTTGTATGAATTTTTAAAAATGTAAAAAAAAAAAATAGTCACATTGAAATATTCGACCGCGTCAGATTTCATAGAGTATACGCGCTTTGTCTTTCTGATAACCGATAAATATAAGTCTAACGTTTAACTAAGGGAGAGGTGGGCGTATAGAGAGGCTGAAAAAAAAGTTATTCGAGCGTGTCAGATTTTTAAGGTGATTGTAAAGTGTACTCAAAAAAGAGTATATTTCAATAATGTGACGATTTAAACGTGACCATAAGTCGTGGCACATTTTTAAAAAATGTAAAAAAAAAAAAAACATGTGACCTTAAACTACTCGAGGAGTACTATTAGTCTGAGAATTTTAAAGTAACAATTATTTGTCGTTTCTATTTTTTATTACTGGATGCAATAAGAAAAATATGTACACATATCAATTTCAATTTCAATTTATTTAACAGATGGTTTGTACATTAAGACATGATCTTTTATAGTACATGGTGTTTTCATATCAGTTATAATAATTTCAAATACTTAAATCTAATAACAATATTTATCTAAATCTAAGGAGTGAGAGATAGGATAGAGGAAAGAAAGGTAGTGGGTAATGAGGGAAATAATTTAAATGGATGAGGAGGAGAAATGTTGAAAAATTGCATTTTTAAAATTGTTGGGATTTGAAATATTCTTCAATTAAGAGGACAAAGAGTTCCAAAGTCTTACAGTATGGATAAAAAATTAGCGTGATGAGTTAAGGTAATTGTAACGGTAGGGAATGAGGTTGATGGTTCTTGAGGAGCGAGTAAAATTAAGTCTGTTATATAAGTTAGGCGGGTTTCGAGTTATAATTATTTTGTGCAAAAACATACAATTCCTAGCGTTGATATATTTTTCCAGAGTACATCCAAGCAAACCCGTAGCAAACACAGAAATATGGTCATATCTACGTATACCATAAATATAACGTACAGCATCATTGAACGCAACTTGCAGTTTTCGCTGGGACGAAGAGTCAAGACTGCTGTAAACCACCTCAGCATATGTTATGAGGGATAAGACTAGAGACAGTACCAGCTTTCGTCTTGTTTCTTGTGGTGTAAAATAAGCACTAATCCACACATCCGTAAATACGACCCACGACAACGTTTGTGTGATTGTAACCAGACAATTACGGTTGATAACATAACCTAGGCTAGTGACTTATTCCACTGCTTTAATTTTATTATTATTATGGTAAACATCAGGAAGGAGACAAAGGTCAACATTTTTTTTTGAGATGGTTATTATCTTAGATTGTCCGCCTGTTATTCCAGAGGTTCGAGTTCGAATCCCAACAGAGGCAAAAATTTTTTTTCTACGGGTATCGCCTTTCGCGAGGAATTGGCAAGTCCTCCGTTAGTATTCATTGCCATGAAAAGCGCTTTCTCGATTAGCCGTTCGGAACCGGCAGAAAATTGTAGGTCCCCTCCATTCCCCCACAAGGCATGGTTGTGAGAAATGCGCTAGGCCCATGGACTCCTTGCTCTGTAGCGCCACCCTATTTATTTATTTATTTTTATTATCTTAGATTTTGATGGATTGCAAGCCCGTTAGCTTCAGACCATGTTGAAATATGTTTTAAGTCTTCATTCATGAGAAAAACAAGTTCATTGAGGTTACCTGAAGCTTTTGCTATGTGTAGTTGGGCATCGTCTGCATAAAGATGTACTGAAGTATATTTGCACACTGTTGGGAGGGCATTAATAAACATGCAGTATAGTATCGGGCCTAAAATGGAGCCTGTGAAAAACGTTCACCAGAATTAACAATTTGCGATCTGCCAGAGAGGAAGCTACTGATCAATTTCAGAGTTCTCTCACTGAAACCAAAGTCATTCTTCAGCTTCCAACACAGAATTTTGTGATTGACTTTATCAAAAGCCTTAGAAAAGTCCAGCAAACACAGCAACGAAACATGACCCCAGTCGTCGCTTGGATAAATGCTTGACGTATTTGAAAAAATAAGGTTTTGAGGTTGAAATGCAGTTTTGGTAGTAGAATTTTCGCCTGCAATACTGTGAAAGCCGTTTCTCTTTATCTATCTTAGTTCCCGAGATAATCAGTGTGTTTTTTGTCGTATATCCAAGGTCACTGACGATTTGAGTGATTTTTTAGTATGTCAAAAAACGTTACACTTACGTTAAATTTAAAACATACGACAATTTTTCTCATACAAAACCAGTGTTTGCGTCGATTCGGTAAATAATTGTCGTATGTCCTTTTTATTGAACACATACGATAATAATTTACTCAATTCTAGGTATGCGTTTGTCGTATGTTCCATAACAACGTAGGTACTCACGTGTTATTATGGGCTTTTAAAAAAATTTATTTTGTAAATGTTTCGTTGAAAATATTGCAAATTAACTCAAAGGATTTTAAAAATTATGCCTTAAAATCTGAAAAACTTAATTTTAATCAAGTTGAATATTTTAATTGCAAGTCCATCTACTACCACAAGGACAATACCAATACAATTGGGATAAAAAATACTTTTAAGGAACTATGCTATAATGACATTGAATAAGTGATAAAATTTTAGTTTAAGAATCCAACAAAAACAAATTTATGAATTGAAGAACTAAGAATAAGTTCAACCAAAAATATAAGGTTTGTTCGTTGAGGCCACAAAGCGTTTTTTGGAGACCTAAAGTCGCCTTCAAGTTTTTTAGCAGTTATCTCGTAAATAACAAAAGCTACTGAAAAATTAGAAATTACAAACTTGTGGAAAATAAAGTTTTCTACAAAAAAGGTCTTGTGAACCAATTGTATTGATATTATACTAAGCAAGATATTAACCATCATACATATATTATATGTTCCTTTTATTGACGATTTTACCTAAATCGACTCAAGAAAACTGTTTGATTATATGTTTTCCGTAATTCTGATAGGATTACCTTAAAAAAAAAAAATTAATCGTGTTCGAGTATTTCAAAATGTCGATTTTTTTTACCCCTTTGTGACTCGCCTACTTCCTTATGTCACGCTCAAATTGTCAGGTTACTGAAATATACACTTTTCTGGATGTAATCAACTTACCATCTCTTAATCTGACGCGCTTGAGTTTTTCTGAGGATCGATTTTTTTTTACAAATCTGACGGGTTGCCCTCAACGTACACACCAACATTTAAGGTTCATATACATATATGGTAGGAGTACATTACAGGGTGCAAGGTTTCTCCCCATATGATTTTCTGATGCGCAAGATCCCCTCTTCGGCTCCCCTACTATTATTATTTTTTCTTTAGAAATAGCAGCAGTATAAACACATAATACAGGGTGGGGGAGGTAACTATGCTGATTTGAAAAATTGATGTAGGAGAGATATCTGTAAAATTGTTTTTTCCTTGGGTCGTACATCACTTAAATTTAATTTTCAAACAGTTTTAAAGATGGTATCGGACAAATGAGGGCCCTCCATTCTCAAAATTCAATGGTTGGGTGAAAAAATTCCTCAATCATACTGTATCATGAAGTAACCGTTTCAGCGTTCTCGTTTTCTGTCTCCACGCAACTAATAAATCGATTGACGACTGGCAACACGACCTGCAGGCGGAATATTGAAGAGATTGCGGAAGGCACGTTGAGTGACCACGAAGAAGCGGCCATTCGAAAAGAAGTTTTCGACCTCTAACGCGCGTTGCTCACCCGTTCACTACATAATTGTTACTGACGGGGTCGCAAATGAAACTTTTGCTCCTTCCTTTTCTGAAGTACCAACCCCACCCTTCTACGGGCACGACTCTTCTGGGGCAAAGTAAGATCAGCAAAGTAAACTACCCCCACCCTGGAAAAAATTGCTGAGGAACGAGAAAAATGAACTCAAGCCAAACTCACATCAGACTTTAACATCACATCACATTCTAAATTTTCATTTCAATGACAAAAATAATAACATCTTCAAATTCGTGCGAGCTCTGGTAATGAAAGGAGATTTTCATAGACTGAAACGATTGTAGTGAGCTCATTTTAGATTTACTAATACGAAACCTTTTCCTATCACAAATGATTGAGAAAATGCGATGTTACCGGAACCAACACAAGCCTATGCGAACTTTTTTGGGCGCATATAGACACAAGCTTTTCGGTTTCTTGCAGGTACCGTTAATACATAATGGGAATGACATTGGGGGAATTTTAAGGTTTTAGAACAAGAGACAGCACCGAGTTTTTGGGGCATTGTATTCTACTGAGTTTTTATTACCTAGCTGCAAGAATGTTGAAAATTATCATAAAATACAACCGTTCCACTTCCACATCCGAAGAATAGGGAACAATAGGGACGTGAATTTGGAAACGAATTTGAAAAGCTGAAGGTTGAGTCATAAGCAAAACAGTTAAGATGATAAGAAGTTCCAGAAAGAGATAGTTCATGAAAATAAGGTAGAGAGTTGGAGACAAAACGGAACCCTGAGGCACACCAGCATTTCTAAGGTGACTGTCAGACTTAAGAACATGCAACGCAACTTGTGTTGAACTGTCCAAAAGGTAGTTTCTAATACAACGAAGAAGAGCCTGATGTCAAATTTTATCACCTTCTACTTCAGAAATGTCAGGCAGAATAATGCTATTTTCTCCCAAGCAGTGTAAATATTTGTGTAATTTTTCGGTGGAACCCTTTGCTATGAAAGCCGTACTGTCGGTCATTGAAAAGCTTTCGATGTTCATGGTATTTCATGAGTTTACGGTTTATCAATGTTTCCATGACCTTGGAAATAAGGGACGTTAGTTCATTTGGAGGTTAATTATGGAAGGGGAGGGAAGTTCGTCTTTTAAAGAACGGGCTGGACAAATGCAGCTTTCCATCAACTTTTGAATATGATAGATAGAAAATCTAACGCAGTAGTTTTGCCTGCGTAGAAGAACACCTCTTCACCATGTGGACCAGCGGACTTATGTATATTTAGGTCCTTAAGGACTCTCGCAAGCAAGCGAGATTGTGAGAATCTGTTATTTTTTCGTGTTTGTCAAAATTCAGTGGGCTAATTAAACAAAAACACCTTTTATGAGTTTATTTAACTTTTATGATAAATTGCTATCGCTTTATTTTATCACCAAGTCACTTGCAAGTGATAATTTTTGAAGTAATTAAATTTAAATGATCAATTTATCGCATTCCGAAACATTATAACCCCAGTTCAATGCACGAGTTTTTCATTCCCAAAAAGACACGTGATCCAAGATTTAGAGTTTACGATGAATTCAATTGTCATTTGGCACAACTCAATGCTTCACCTGATCTTTACAAAAAGATTTGATTCATTTGACCTTATGAAATATATAGTACAATTTCGTCGACAAACCTCCTCTATAGATATTAATGTTTTTTTTTTTTATTTAAAAATATTTTCAAGGCCATAAAAGAGATTATACGCAGGTAACGGAAGCCACTATCTTCATACAAACTAACTTCTTAGATTTGTTTCACATTTATCAGCCAGGATGGAAAGCATGTACCAGAAGCATTGCAAAAAACAGAAACTGAAAAAATCTAGATTTTTTTGGAATTATCTGCTTAACACCTTATAGCAAAGCAATCATTGTTATTACGTCTTTAGTTAGGTATATGTATCTAATAACCTATATATTCAAAGTTATTTATACCCATGTCAAGAAAGAAAAGATAACATACTGACTTGCTTTTTGCTCGAGCTGATAAAAAAAAGTAATTTATGAAAGACTCCCAGGTCTTAATCGATGGCATTTACGTTTTCATTCATTAACTTTGGAGGCGATAATAAGTCATTTGCGCATTGTTCTCCAACAAGGAAATACTTTACGAGAGTATACATTTAAAAATGTTAATCTTGTCACATCAAGTGGTTTCGAACGATAGTGGAAGCCATAAAATATAAAAAAAAAATTTCTTCTAATTTCGTCTATTTATGACGATTTATGGTTGAAGAATGAGATTAGCCAAAGATATTGAATCTAACTCTTTGCTTTTAATACCTAATACTTTCCTTCCACAAATCTAGGGATTTTTTGCTTTTGTAAATCCCAACACCGAGTTGATTAGAAGCAATCTCTAAATTTAGTTTGTTTTTTGAGTGGTTGATTGTACATATTGAGACATACATTGACCCAGTGATAAATAATATTTTGGTGTCTGAATAATGAGATTTAAAAATTCGTTTTGATTTATGTACTTTGTGTCTTTAGCTTGTTAGCAAATGTTCAAAATTGGCGCCCTGTTCTAGTCTTTTAGGTCGTCTCAGACGCCAAATTTTTTCAAGTTGCCGCCGTTAGATAAAAGTTTGATTTACTCCACAAATAAGATCGCACTCACCAAAATCTTTCATTTGAGTCATTTTCCATCTCCCACCCTTTGTCTTACAATTGAAGCGTTCAAATGAAGAAGGGGTTAAGTGGAATTTGTAAATAAGCGATTGAACTTTTTTAAATGAACCTACCTAAAGCTTTTTTGAAAGTAAATTATCGTTTAGGAACATCGAACAATAGTTAAATGTTTATATTTTCGCAAATACTCTTATCATCTTTTGGCCACTTCTTCAACTGAAAGCTTAAATTAGAAATTAATCAGGTCATAAAATCACCCGAATACCTTTTTGGATTTTCCAAAACGTCACGTTAAAAAAAAATTTGAAGTCATAACATTAAATGTTTATCCAGTTTGTGCCTCATCACTTCGGAATCCTAACTTCCTAACTAATATTATAAATGTGAAAGTCACTCTGTCTGTCCGGCTTTCTATGTTACCATCTCCCGCCCAAACTACTGAACCGATTTAAATAAAATTTGATATAGAGATAGTCTAAGACTTGAGGAAGGACATAGGCTATATATTTTATCCCTAAATTCCCACGGGAACGGGAACGTATACGGGAATTTAGAAACTACAACACCGATTTCAAAAATGTTTCCACCGATAGAATGCTTCACTATCCCAGAGTAACATAAACTTTAATTCATCTAACGGGAACGGGAGTCCTTATTAATATAATAAGTGTGAAAGAAGCTCTGTCTGTCCGTCGTTCTATGTTACCATCTCCCGCCCAAACTAATAAACCGATTTGAATGAAATTTTGTACAAAGATTGTTCTGAACTTAAGGAAGGACATAGGCTGTATTTTATTCGAATATTCAAACGGGAACCGGTCCTCACTATTATTATAAATGCAAAAGTAGCTCAGTCTGTTCACCTTTCTATGTTACCATCTCCCGCCCAAACTATTAAGCCGATTTAAATGAAATTTTGTACACAGATTGTTCAGAACCTGAAGAAGGACATAGGTTTTATATTTTCTCCCTGTATTCCCACGGGAACAGGAACGTATACGGGAACTTTGACACTACAGCACCGATTTCAAAAATTCTTTCACCGTTGGAATGCTAAATAATCCCGGAGTAACATTAACTTCAACTCATCCACATATTCCCACGAAAACGGTCACCATATTCCTACGGGAAAGGGAGTCCCTACTGATATAATAAGTGCGAAAGTAGCTCTGTCTGTTCGCCTTTCTATGTTACCATATCCCGCCCAAACTAATGAACAGATTTTAATGAAATTTTGCACAAAGATAGTCTAGAGCCTGAGGAAGGACATAGGTTATATATTTTATCCCTATATTCCCACGGGAATGGGAACGTATACGGGAACTTAGAAGCTACAGCACCGATTTCAAAAATTCTTCCACCGTTAGAATGCTACACTATTCCTGAGTAACATAAACTGTAAGTCAACCCCATTATTCCTACGGGAACGGTCACCATATTCCTACGGGAATGGGAGTTTTTATTAATATCATAAGTCTGAAATGAAATCTATCTGCCTATTTTTATTTGTTATCAAAAACCGCCCAAACTATTAAAGCTATTTATATGAATTTTGGTACAGAGATATAGTCTTGAGCCTGAAGATGGACATAGGCTATGTATGTTATCCCTGTATTCCCACAAGAATGCAAACGTAAACGGGAACCTAGAAACTGCTGAACTGATTTCAAGAAGTATTTCCCCGTTAGAAAGCTACACTATCTCAAAGTAACATTAACTTTAATTTATTCTCATATTCCCATGGGAACGGAAGTACTTACTAACACTATAGATCCGAAATCAACTCTGTCTGTCTGTTTTTTTTGTTTTGTTACCATCTACCGCCCAAACTATTGAACCTATTTGTATGAATTTTGGTGCTGAGATAGTCTTGACTTGAGCCTGAAGAAGGACAGCGTCTGTATTTGTTTTCCCAATATTGCTACGGGAACGGCAACGTAAACGGGAACCTTGAAGCTACTGGACCGATTTCAAAAGTTCTTTCATCATGAGGTTATTTCTGTCAAATTGTCTATTACACAGTTGACCTGAGAAGAAATGTCTATCTTGATCTTCAAATAAATATTGGCAGTCAGTAATGCCTGTGCGAAAAGTCGATTTCGGCCCCGACTAATGAGATAGTTAACCATATAAACTAATAAATTATGTTTGACGTATTGGGGGATGTTGTCGAATTTCTATCAGTAGACAATATTATGGACACTGAGATAGTCACATCACACCCTATAGAGTTTCTCAATGCCTTAGAATTATCAGGAGTGACTGCAAGTTGGTGTTCCAGTGCCAATAATGAGTAATCTAGAACTGTGAATAGCTACAAATTACAATTCTGGGATGCGGTATTATAAAAGTTTTAATGATGACTGGAACAGCGAAATAAGAAAACTTTAGATTCCCCGTATTTCTTTAGTTCCCACTGATTAGTCACTTTAGTTTAAAAGAGTGTATCAAACTAGCAAAACCTTTTTATTTGACAAAAGATGAAAAAAGTAAGAACGCCGTGTGCAAAAATGTACTTAAATAAAATATAACAATAGTTTACTAAAACGCATGAATGTGTCTTATTTGCAAAATATGTAGCCTAAAAAATTAAAAATGCTGCCGAAAGTCACTATTCCACGCGGACGAAGTCGCGGGCACTACTAGTACTTAAATAAAATTAAAAATATCATGACATGAATTAATTGATAACAAGCACTTCTGATAATAATAAAGCGCAATTGTGCGGACATTTGCAGTTCTATTATTAATTAAATTAGTAATCGAACTGCTGAACTGAAAGATAAAAAAAGTAAATAAAAGATAAAGTGCAGCTATTTGTCACAACCCACAAAATACGACAAAATTGTTAAGCGAGCATTCAGACTAAATTTGTTTGTACTTTTTTTCTGTTCTTTGAAAAAACATTTTGTGATCAAATCAAATACCTTAATCGCATAGTTGTGAAATTGCAATATCTGCGCACAGCCCTTAAAAGATGCGACCAAAAAGTATTAATAAAATTCAATTTACTGTCACTCGTCCCCAAGAAACAAATTCAGCATTCAGTAAATTTATGAATTCAGCTTGTATTTTTCTATTTTTTGATAACATAAAAAAGGAGGCTCAGCCTCCCCCTTTTTTGTGGTGCAGTAGATTGAAATAAGATGGTTGTAATTTCGTATATAACCTCAAGGACGGCGTGAAACTGGGAGGTTGAAAGAAAAGTAAATGCCCAGACCGTGGTTCGAACCCACGCGTCCGGCCTACCTACTGAACACTTAGTTTTAAATTCATTTTTTATTGTTTCTCACTTATATCTGCTTACTTGCTAACAAAAATATTTAAACTGGCTTACATAATAACTTAATTAACTTAGTGACCCTAGGCGGGTGCTCTAAATTACTCGGTAACTTATTTTCTAATGCCTTTCGGCCTGGAGATACAATATATATATTTCAACCTAGAACTAATATTAAGAACTAAAAAAGTTTAAAAAAAACTTAGTTTTATGGATCAACTTTTTTTGTTTTTTTTTTTTTTAATTATTTACAAATAATTAAGACTACTTAAAACTAGAGCAGCCACAGTAGCTCTTTTAAAATTTTTTGTTTTTTGTGTTTTATAATTTTTTTATGGATTTTTGTTAGTGTTTTTTCTTTTTTTTTTCGATGCCGCTTTTAGTTTTAAAAATTTGTTTTTTGGTTTTATTAATTTTTTACAATTTTTTTTTTGTTTTCGACAAAGTTTTTTTTTTAAATTTTTTTGTATTTTTGTATTTTTTACTTTTTTTGTTTTGTTTTAAAATTTTTTTGGTTGCCACTGTGCCCACCCCCTACGCCCTAAGTCTTACACTCTAAACCATTGTAAGCCTTTGTAATATATTTTGTTGCTCAGACAACCACCAGAACATATTCGACGTTTTGATAACGTCCCGTCGATCGCGATCTGAAACCGCCCTACTGTACCGGAGGAGCTTTTCAACTTCTCCGCCTACTGCGGCGACGCGACGTCCCGGCTGTAAAGGAGCCGTCGCGTCGCTCCACGGACTTACGCCAGACGTGGTAGATTAGCAGAACCGCCAATTTGTCCTGAATCAAACCTATCATGTCAAAATAGAGGAAAGCCTTCGGTGGGACAAATCCGCACTAAAACGTGTTCTCTCCATATATTCTATGTTGGGGTAGTTAGCCCCAAATATCAGGCCATTGTTCGAAGACGCCCTTGCAGTGTGACCCCGAGTCAGTTTTATCATGAAGTTGTCGATTCTGTTTATTTGAGCCCCGTTGTAAAGTACCCCATTAGGATATTATTTTCTGTACTCCGACTCTGGTGTTCTGTGCAATCCAAGACAGGTACGCAGACACTGTCCTTCAAACACCTGAATTTTTCCATCTGAGACGCTGTAACCTTGAACCACACAGGGCACCCATAGACAATCATTGGCCTTATGAGGGCCGTGTAGCGAATCACCTTCACTCTGCTTTCAAGTTGACTGCTGTGAAACAGTCGCCTCGTCAGAGCAAAAGCTCCTCTAGCTCTGGCCAGAGCCGCATCCATATTTTTTGTTAAAATATAGATACTGATCTAAATAAAATAAAATAGGCGAATTCACCGCTCCCTGTTGCAGACCGTTCTGTATTTTAAAAGTTCTGATAGAAGTTATATTGCAACTTTTGACAACAAACGTCCTATACCATGATGCATGTCATTCAGAATATATAGCAGTGGTTTAGTCATGCCATATCTGACCAACTTATAGAAAAGACCGTCTAACCAAACGGTATCGAAAGCCTTCTCCTAGTCAACCAGACATGCACCCGTACACTGATTTTTAGCTTTGTTCCATTGAATATCTGATATTAGTTAAGATGCGGCATGTGTGGTATCATGGCGCGCCTTAAAACCGAACTGATTTTATGGAATAATATTTTTGTCCTCAGCCCATGTGGACAGTGCTCTATTGAGAACCTTCTCGAATACTTTGCTGATACTCAGAAGAAGACTAATTGACCGGAAATTTGCTGGATTGGAACCATCCTTCCCTTTTTTAAGGAGAGGATGGACCACTGCCATCTTCCAACGCTCTGGATAATATGCATTATTCAGTGCATTGTTGAACAACGTGGTGTATATGTCCACGGCTTCCGAAGGGGGGTTTCGCAGCACAACATTGGGTATGCCGTCGACTCCTGCTGACTTCTTTTTCTTTATTTTGTGAAAGATGTCCACGAGGTCTACTGAACACTCTTCCACTGCACCACGGCCGCTCTTAACTC
Source organism: Melanostoma scalare (assembly GCA_949752695.1). NCBI lineage: Eukaryota > Metazoa > Arthropoda > Insecta > Diptera > Syrphidae > Melanostoma > Melanostoma scalare. Next base: position 66,790,970 of record OX456984.1, read on the forward strand.
AGCTTGTAAATTGAGCGCTTAGTTTATGAATGCAGAAACTCATTTCATTACAATGAGACCAGGCGTAAAAGAAGCAACTGACCTGCAACTAAGATGCAAAAAGCTAAGCTCCTCAGTGCGAGCCTAGTCTAAAAGTTTGACCAAGTCAGATTTGAAGAGAAGTTCTACATTTTATGAAAGTCAAAACGGTCTTTAAGTCAAAACCTAAGTGGTGTAATGGTTATCATGCCTTACTGAAACATGTTAGTTCGAGGTTCAGGTCCCTTAAACTTTTAATTATTTTTCCACATGTATCGTCTTTCGTGATTGATTGGCAAAACCTCCGAGAGTTATGAGAAGCAATGTCATGAAAAGCGAATTTCAACTTAGAAATTGAACAGAAGAAAAGAACACCGAATTTTCAAATAGAAAAAGAAGCATCATGAGAAGCACACGTTTTTGATATGAACTAAACTCAGAAAATTCACCAAAAAGTAAAATTATAGTGCCAGATTGGCAAGTCTCGAACTCAAGGCTTTAAAGGCTAGTGATAGGAGGAAGCAAGCGTGATATATAGTTGCTTTTGCGAGTATTGAAACAGAAGCGGCAAAAACAGGCTTGATGGTTAATGAGGGAAAATTAACCAGGGACAGAGAACCACTACAAATTGGACAAATCGTCGTAATATACCGACATAGCTTCGAGGCAGTGCAGGACTTCGTCTTCCTCGAATCTGCTATAGACATGGGAAATAATACCAGTGCGGAGATCAAATAGGGAATTACTCTTGCCAACCTCTCCTTCTTTGGGTAAAGAAAGCTATTGAGAAAAAATCCGTGTCTTGAAAACACAAGGTAACCCTCTATGAGACCCTGACTATACTAGGTCGAAGGTATGCACTATGCATCGCGAGGCTACGATATTTTTACCATGTAGAGCGGATGGGTAGCAACGCTTGGGCTTGATGGGTTTTCGAAAGCACAGGGCAAGGAAATCGTGGAAGGGGAAGATCTCGTCTTAGGTGGCGCTCTCATGATAAAGAGTCCTAGCTAGCAGCTCTCACCAGGACATTTGCAGAGAAAGTACTCCGCGGTTTCCTCATCTTCTATACATGATTCACGGAGTGTGGTATCACTTAAATCTATAACACGTTTAATGATTGGCAAAAGAGAATTGCCCAGTGGCAACGCAAATAAGCTTCCTACTACATTCTTTTCAGCAAAAATGTTGCAGTCTTATCAACGTTGGGGAGCATACGTTTAGTATGTCTGTCCAATGAAAGCATGTCAGCTAAGGTTGTGGACCCTGACTGGTTCAGGTCTTGGAAAAGCTGCCTGAGATTCTTGCCTCTCAAGTTCATCGGCGATCTCATTTCCAGTTATGCAGTGATGGCCTGGGACGCTGGGACCTAAACGAGATTTAAAGAATTGAGTCTTCCAACCGCATTCAGCATAGCTTGGCTGTCGCTGCCAACACAGATACTTCTCCCCATCCCGCCATTGTTCGTAACGTAGCTTATATCGATTTGGACATACGCCTCCGCTTTTAAAACAACAACCCTTTCCTGGCTCAGATTTCGGAGCGGACCAGTCCTAAGCCGAAAGAAAGTTGACTGGGTATTTTTGACCCAGTTTGAGCCTTGGAATCATCGTGTCGGATTGCATATCCATTAGACGTGAGTCAAAAGATATGCTGCTTGCGAGTACCTCAAAACTTCAGTGCGGATTGTGCTAGAAACCACATCTCTTCAAACGAGGAATGGTCTTGATAGAACACCACATGATGTAGGTATCAAGGGGAGGAAGATTCAGCAGTGCGTCGAAAGCAGCTCCCGGTGTGCTGGGTATGGCCAGTAACACCAAGACAAATTGTTCATTGAAGTTTGGCAAACGAGGCAAAGACGTTTTTACGCGAAAGCTTATTCCACCAAACAACTGACGCATAGGAGACGATTGGTCTTATCATAACCGTTTTCAAAGGACCCTTTTCAGTGAAAAACCCCTTGTCTTTTCAAAGGCTCCCCTACATTGCCAGAAGCGTGACAGTGCTTTAGCAGTCTTTTACTCGAAATATTATGACCAAAGAAGCTTGTTATCCAGGATTACTCCAAGATGTTTGACTTCTTTTGAAAAGGGGATGTTGACGCCTTTAAGTGTTAGTTTTTTCAGACCAGTCAATTTTCTGTGTCTCGTAAGGGAGACAACCTCAGTTTTAAAATGATTGACGCAGAGACCGTTTCTAGCACACCATAGGTTGGTGTCAATCATATACAGCACCGCCTGATTTGGCTTGTACGTCATTGATACATTGAGCATTACAAGTAAATTCATTGTTATTGTTATGAGTACATCCAAATTGGTTTTTCTAAATCAGAACCAAAATAAAATCACAAAATACTCCAAGTCTTTGATTATATTTATATTTATTGTTCGACAACAAATCCATATAAATCTGTACTCTTCCTAACATATCTTAAAGGAGTAAACATTTCCAGACTTTCTCCTGTAGGTAATAACACGACAGCCTCTCGCCTGGATCATTAGGTCGTCACTTTCGCTCTTGTGCGATTCCTATTTAAATTGTTAAATGAATTAAAGAATCTTTTACTTAGTAAAAAATATCATACCGGAAACACTTTCAGAGCTTTTTCGTTGACCTGATTGAACATTTCACCAGAAATAACAGGAGAGTCAATTGTTTTGGCTTTTAAGTCGAGATCAGTAGCCTTATCCGATGAAGTGTTCGTTGGCAGTCCATAGGAAGCAGCTACCAAAACCAGGACACATACAACTTTGAGAGACATTTCAGTTTGAGAGTAACTAACAAGTTAATAAATTAAGGAATTGCAATGAACTGATGGTAAGACTCGAATGACTTTTCCTTTTATAGATTGAAGATCTATTGCGGCCGGTGCACATACGGTGCATAGTAAAATGACTTCTATTACGCAGAATATGACAAATATGATTTACTTTTGATTATTTTCGAAAGTGGAATTCTGATGAAACTGTGCAATTATTAAAGAATTGAGTTGAATGGAAATTCACAACAAGTGCTTATGATTTGACTACTTTAAAAAACTTTAAGTGGCCAATACTCTGCAAATATAAAGACAATTTTCGTTCGAATTGGACTTTACTGCAGTTCCATTGTGTCTGTTCTCACAACAGTGTGAATCACTTGTGATGAGCTTCAAATGAACCTTTGTTCAGATCCATTCCATTATCCTGTTATATTACGAAATGACTTGTTTCGTAATTTGCACCCACATCAAGGAGTTATGAATAATCTTCTTATGTTATGAAACACAGTGCGAGGCTTACGAAAATAAGAGTGCATTAAGAAGGAGACACCGATAAACATTAATTTTTAATCTTTGTACAGTCACCGACTAACCTTCAAGCCGGTCAGTTCGTTTGCGTTTGGTTTGTGTATACACATCTTATTCAAAGAGGTACGTTTAACCTATTCATATTAAACAACCTTCTTTTCTTTCGTTTTTTCTATAAAAAAGAAAAAAATAATAAATAAATAACAATAAAAAACAATTTCAAGTAGTCAGTGAAGTTTTGCAATTATGGCCCCCGGGCCAGGTGTTGTTTCGGGTGGTCGGTTTGATGGTCTCGACATAGAGTCCCTCGCCGATGCCAACCCGCATAGCAAAAGAAGAAAAACCGCGAACATCACCCATTTAGACAAACAAAGTGCCACAATTTCAAGCTCCGCTCCCTTTTCCGACCCCAAATTTATTGTCATTGCGCCAGCAGACAAGGAAAAACCACTAAATAAAATCAGTGTATTTCTACTAAAAAAAGCCATCGATGGTATTAGCACTGGCTACGAGTATATAACCCAGTTGCGAGATGGTAATTTGTTAATCTTGTGCAAATCCAAAAAAGTAGCCGATCTCTTTCTAGCTAAGAAAACACTTTCCAATATCTGCCCAATAACAGTGTCACTTCACTCTAACCTTAATGAATCTAAAGGAACAGTATATGCTCCCTGTTTAATTGACGTCGATGAACAAGAAATTATTCGTGAGATGAAAACTCAGGGCGTCACAGACGTTTACAAATTTAAGAAAACTAGAGATAATGTCAGCCGATGCACTGGTCTGGTATTGTTTACCTTTGATCTCTTCCGTCCCCCCACTATTCTGAACATTGGTTGGTACAACGTGAAAGTAGAGGAATATTTCCCCAATCCAATGCGCTGTCGCAAATGCCAAATACTTGGGCACACAACGAAACGTTGTAACAATGAACCGGCATGTGAGGTTTGTAATGAAACCCCACACCCCGACCCCCCAGCGAAATGCAATCGTATACTCTGTGCAAACTGTAATCAAGATCACCCATCGTCAGCAAAAACTTGTCCTCGGTACTTGCAGTCCAAAGAGATATTGAAAATTAAAACATTAAAAAAATGCAGCATGTCAGAGGCTAGGCAAATATACAACGAACAAAACCCCCCGTCCACTTTACCCGACAGCTTTGCCAATGTCGCCAGTAATGCTAACCTACGTAAACCGGTTTCTCCTACAACCAACAACAAAAGCCCACTCAATCCACTTTCAGTGGCTGATGAAACCAACCTACAAAAACCGGTTTCTGATAAAAAAATCTCGGCTCCTTCTAACAATAACCTCTCACCATCAACTTCAGCAGTAGCCTCATCAGGTAAAATCTGTAATTCCACCATAGCGTCTAGTTCTTCTCACCACAACCAAAATCAAAACTCTCTCACAAAAACAACTAACCATACCCAATACACAAATTTATCATCTTCTCAAACTCACTCAAACACAAATCAATTTAGCTCTAACCCCTGTGCACATCAATCAAACATAACACCCAATGAAATCATGCCTAGCCAACAAATACATTCTCAAAACATAATTAATTTAAACAATGATACTACTCATAATAAAACTACTTTCATTCCACAATCCAAAGCTTCAAATTCGCCCTACGATTCGGTACCCATCGTACCAATTTTCGGCGTACCCCACAGGCGGATCACTAGTGTGAAGCAGAAAAGTGGGAGAGTTGTGATCGCTTCAAGATCACTACTCGTAACGCCGGAAATGGAAAGAAGAAGAGACCCATCGTACCAATTGAAATAGACGATGATGGAATATAATCAAAATAATATTTTCCCCAACAATGACTCTGCAGCCCGAAGTTTGAATCGCCTAGGCTCCCCGACGAGCCTGGGGGCTTCAACCTCCGGACTGCAGAGTCCGAGCCTGAACCACCCTATTCTTAACACCCAAGATTTTTCGCAATATAGCCATGATTATATCGCGCAAAAGTCTAGCACAAGTTCAAAACCATTATTTAAATTCCTTCAATGGAACCTTAACGGTTACTTCAATAACTACCATGAACTCCAACTCTTAATAAACGACCAAAATCCTTCAATAATTTCTCTCCAAGAAACCCACATAAGAAATAATTTCCAGCCACAAACACCAAAGACTTATTCGTCTTTGTTTCAAAACCTACCCTCGAATACCTCTTCGACCCAAGGTGTAGGGCTTCTAATACACAAAACAATACCCCATAAATTCATAAGCATAAACTCTAGACTTCCGGCCGTAGCCGCTGAAATAGATCTCAAGTTCAAAATAACAATCATCTCAGTGTATATCCATCCAGATTTTAAATTCAATGCATCCGACTTGGAAGATGTAATTTCAAATATCCAAACTCCTATTATAGTCACAGGGGATTTCAACTCATGGAACCCTCTCTGGGGGTCACCTTCCCTCAATAATCGCGGCAAAATAGTGGAAGACTTCTTTAACAACACCAACCTAGTTCTTCTAAACAACGGGGAACCTACCCACTTCTCCACTCATGGCACTTTTACCCACATCGACTTAACTTTCATATCACCCCAACTTAGCCCCAACGCCTCCTGGTCAAGGCTTCCCGATTTGCACGGGAGTGACCACTTCCCAATAGTGACGACACTGTCTTTTGAATATCCGCAACATAGAACGAAAATTCCACCTAAATTCCAAACAGATAGAGCTAACTGGGCCTTATATCAGTCAGAAGTTTTAAACTTTCTTACTGAAAGGAATCCATCGAAAAACATCAATAAAGAAACTGCGATAATCCAGAATTCCATTCGTTTCGCAGCCAACGTTGCTATTCCTCAAACACATCACAAACCAAACAGCCAAAAAAAAGTACCCTGGTGGAATAAGGAAATCGCAAACTTAAGAGCAGTCAAACAATACGCTTGGAAAACTTTAAAAAAACATACTTCCAACCAAAATCTTATAGCGTATCGCAAAGCCAATGCAGTTTTTAGGAAAGCCGCAAAAAGTGCCAAATCAGCATGCTTTGAAAAGTTTACTGAAAACATTAATCCCAGTTCCAGCTCTAAAAAGCTGTGGGCGGATGTTAAGCTTCTTACAGGTAATTATAGTAGTTCGTCAGTGAAAACTATAAGATCTACATCTGGCAATCTTATTTGTCCATACGAAATTGCGGAACTTTTTAGCCAAACTTGGTCACTATATTCAGAAGACAAAAATTTTTCGTCACAGTTTATATCCCAAAAACAAGATTCACTCAACTACTCGGCTTCTTCTTATGAAACTGATCAAACAGCAAAACAAATCGAGCTACCTATCAATTTAATGGAACTTGAAAGCTGTCTTCAATATGCTAAAGGAAAAACTCCAGGTTTTGACAGGATCTCTTACACCATGCTAAAAAACTCGCCTATATGCTTAAAAAACAGATTTTTACAACTATACAATGAAATCTTCAACACCGGCACAATTCCACAAGTATGGAAAACAGCCACTATTATACCAATACCAAAAGGGAACAAGAGCACCACTGAAATTAGTAGCTATCGCCCAATATCATTACTGCCATGCGCTAGCAAAATCCTAGAAAAAATTATTTCAAAGAGATTATTCTGGTTCTTAGAAAAAAAAAAATTTGCTAAGTCAAAATCAAGTGGCTTTTAAACAAAAGCACTCTACTATGGATGCTCTTCTGCACATAGACTTTTACGTAGCCTCCGCTTTATCCTGTAAAAATCATATTTCAGTTCTATCAATAGACTTTGAAAAAGCCTTTGATAGAATTGGAATTCATATTATCATTAAGAAACTCACGTTGTGGAAAATCGGTCCAAAAATCTTAAGTTTTATTAAATCTTTCTTAAGCAATAGAAAGTTTCGAATAAAAATAGGGCATGCCTATTCATCAGTGAAACATCTTCAAAACGGTATCCCACAAGGATCCCCTCTTTCGGTTGTGCTTTTTATGATAGCATTTAATGACCTTAGTGAAATTATTAGTAAACACAAAAATTTAGACCATTTTTTGTATGCAGATGATTTGACATTGTTCACTAAGTGCAATAACCTCGAAACAACTGCTTCCATTTTTGCAAACGTTCTTGAAGATATTTCAACTTGGTGTTCTCACTCAGGCTCAAAAATTTCACTAGAAAAAAGTAAGATTCTACACATTTGTAAAAAGTCGAGTTGTTCCAAAAACATTACATTGAGCACAAATTACAATTCCATAATTAATGTAGATAGTCTCTGTTTGCTCGGTATAATATTCGATTGTAAATTTAATTTTAAAGAACACTGTCTTTACTTAAAGAAAAGCTTAGCTACCAGACTTAACATTATTAAGTATTTATCATCTAGAAATAGTCTTGTTCACATTAACTCCTTACTAAGTTTGGTCAGGACTACCATCCTTGCGAAAATCGACTACGGAATCAGTATTTACGGAAAGTGCTCTAGATCGGTATTGAAAATAATTGAACCATCCTATCACAATGCCATACGTTTAAGCCTTAAAGCGTTCAGAACAACACCTATTAAGAACATGTTGGCCGAAGCCGGACTGCCCTCAATAGAGCAAAGAGTTCAACACAACACATCTCTACTCATCCAAAAACTAAGCACTACCGAAAATCGTCTCGTCTCAGCCGACGTCAAACAATCCTTAGCTCGGAAGAAACTCCCTAAAACTCCATCCACACTTTATAATGCAATACAATTTTCCCAAAGAATGGACATTCCAATCTTAAATAATGTCAACCGACCTGGCGCCAAACCACCTTGGACTTTATCAAGCGATAGTGTAAACACCAAACTTAAGGAGCTTCCTAAAACATCAACTCCAAACGAGCAGTATGTTCAGAGTTTCTTGGAAATAATGCATATAGAAAATAAAAAAAAGTTTAACTTCATCTTCACTGATGGATCCAAAAACGACCTTGGAACAGCATTTTCTGTTTCCACCCAAGACGGAACAATTATTTCAAAAGGACTTCTAAGACAATCAGCATCAGTTTTTTCAGCCGAAGCTATGGCTGTTTTAAAAGCAATAGAAGTCTCTGGTCCAAAAAAAACAATAATCTGCTCTGATAGCTTGTCCTTATTAGAAGCAATTCGCAAAGTTGGAAACCGAACACTCATCGTAGAAATCATTCGCAACCGATTAATTGGTAGTGGGACAAACAAAAAACTTATGTGGATTCCAGGACACGCTGGCATAAAAGGAAACGAAGCAGCAGATTTAGCTGCCAAATCGGCAATTACAGAACCTTTATGTGCGTTTTATATTCCAAACACCCGGGATACAAGGAATGAAATTCATGAATATTGGACAGAGAAAACCCACAACGATTGGAGCCAATACATTCACCATTACTCCCACATCAATCCAAATGGGAAAAAACCCAACTACCCAACACCATGCTCAGGGAAAAAAAACAAAAAATTTTATCCGTCTTCGACTGGGACACACTTATATCACACACGGCCATATTTTATCAAAAACCGCCCCTGCAAACTGTCACCTATGCAACACCAACGAAACAATCACAGTAAAACACCTTGTGTATGATTGCCCAAAGGTCAAAGAGACGGCAAAATTGCTAATTCCCAACGCTTCATTGCCCTACTTGCTAAAAAACCCATCAGAAGACAACATCAATCAAACTGACAAACTTGTCCGCAAACTAAAATTAGACAACATTTTATAATTTTTTTTACTTTTTTCTTTTACACATATCATAAGAATATCTAAACATTACTATTCAATATATTTACAAATAGATATTTTTTTTCTTTTTCCATTGTTCATTGTTATCAATACTCTCTTTAAGTTCGAGCTGATAGTCCTGGTAGCTAATGCTCGTTAAATATTATTAGCATTGTAATTTATTACGTGTCAATAAAGATATAAATAAATAAATAATAATTAATCTTTGTAGATCACAAAACGGGCAGAAACAAAGTCGGGTAAGGTATTCCGCATTCGAGAAGCGCGGCTAGAATGTGAATCTTTATACATGACTGTACGTCCGAAGAGGGACACGACGGCGACGTTGTAAAACTGATGAGTATGAGAGAGTTACATGAGAGGAATGCAATGGTCTTGTTTTTCTTTTCATCAGTGACCGAATAATAAATAACATGCCTAGAAATATTTCATTAAAATATTTTATATTAAATCTTTAGTAGAAATCTGATCACTACATAAGTATATCTTTAGTTATCCTTCGCTTTGGGTATGGTACGTTTCGTCATTTTTATCTCGTTTATTGTTGTTTAGCCCAAGTTGTTTCGCATTTAGTTGTTTCGCATTTTGTTGTTAAATTTTTCGTTTGTTTAGTTTATTTATATTTCGATATTTCTCGCCTCGCTTTGCATTCGCTTCGTTTAAAGATCATTTAGCCTTTGATTACTTTATATTTGGCTCGTTTCACTTTCTATTGTTTCGTTTTTCGATTAGTTTATATAGATTTTGATTATTTCGCCATCGTTTGATTGGTATTTTGCTTTTTGTGGATAAAAAAAGAGGCTAGAGGTGTAAATGAAGCTAGCATGCGCCCAAAGGCAGAATTAAAAAAAAAAATACAACTTCTTTAGATTGGCCTAACCAACGAGAAGTGCATTCAAAAACGTTTTGAAATTTTTTATAATTCAAATTGACAACTCAAAATAGTAGCAGTGTCTAATAAACTAGAAGGGTTCAATGCCTTTTTAAATTTCGATGCATAAAGACATGAATAGGGTGGCGCAACAGACAGGGGAGCCCCGGATCCAAGCGCATTTCTCACAACCATGCCTTGTGAGGCAAGGGAGGGTACCTACAATTTTCTGCCGGTTAACAGCTAATCGAAAAGGAGCTTCTCATGACAATGGATTTACTATCAGTTATCAGAGGACTTGCCAATTCCTCGAGCTAGATGATATCCTTGGTAAATATTTTTGGGTTCTGTTGGGATTCGAGCCACGAACCTTCCGCGTAACAGACAGACATGCTAGCCATAACCCAACAAGCACCACAAAGTTTTGACAATGCCAATGTATTTAAAGAAAAGGCCAGTCCTCTTGTTTTGGAAGTTTAACCAATTTTTGTAATTGAAGTTAAATCACTTTTAATATCAGATACCAATTAATAAAACTATTAGTGAAAAACTTTCAGTTTTCTCTTCAATCTGCTGTTAGCTAAGCAGCGACAAGCGAGCATTTCTTACCAGGTGCAGGTATCCTTATTATCAGCGATAATAGAAAGGTAATTATCACACCACGACGTGTGTCCCCTTTTGTTTGTTGATTGATATAAAGGAACTTTCTGTCTATTCAGACTATTACTTAATATAAATACGAAGATGAGAATCGTGAGTTAGTTAAACCCGATGTCTTAAATCTTTCATATTATTTCTCGTTTGGGTCAGCACTTTTTCTTTTTTTTTTTCGGCTCTTAGCGGCCTCAAAAACTTCTTGTACTGTGTTGTCGGATATTTTGGTTTTAGTCAAATGCAGTTGTTAGAAAGCCATGTCGAGAAACTTCTTTATTCAATAGACCACCGTAGAACTACCGCCACTCTTGTTGAGTTTTGTCGTCATTCAGATACAGCTGTCTTTGAGCAAAGCTATTGAATATAGGTGTCTAATTTCATTCCTACTTTGAAGAGGCTTTTTCGAAAATGTTTGCTTGGCTTTTCCTATTTCCAAATTACTACACTTGACTCTTCAAGAAGTCCTTATTTGTTTGACTTTTTTTTTTAATTTTCATAGTAAATTTTTTCAGAAAAACAACGTGCTGCTGGGTAACAGTCTCACAGAGTATCACTGTTGTGTTAAATTTCCACCACTGCTGCAAATAACAAAGAGTCGGCTTGGTGTAATGAACACGGTTTTTATGGCGATACAAGACCGTGAGACTTACTAGAATATCTTCATCAGGATTCATTGTACCGTGTCTCCAAACTTCATGATAGTAAGTAAGTAAGTAATTCATTCATTTTATTGACTATTATGGATACATTAATTTTTATTATTTAATGAATTTAAAAGCTATGGCACTGCCGTCAGCTCAACCTTCATGATATTTTTCATAATCTTCGTTGGTCTTCCCGACACCCGTCTTTTGAAAGAGCATAGGAATTGACAATATATGACACCTATCACTAATTTGAGAGGCATCAATCGGTCACTTGACCTTGAGTAACATTTTCAGGATGATACCAGTGCTTTTAGCGTATTAGCTAGCATGTCAGCCTGTATCGTGTGAGTTTCGAGGATCGAGTCCCAGAAACATTTAATTGTTTATCCCCAGGTATAGCCTTTCACTCGAACTGGCAAGTTTTCCGATAGTAGGACTACTGCTATGGAAAACGTGTTCTCGCTAACACGTTCAGAGTCGGCAAAAAATTTGAGTAACTTTCATTTCTCAAGGTATGGTTGAGAGAAAAGCGCTGAGCCGTGGCCCTGTGTCTGCGAAACCCTGTATATTTTGATATGGATTACGTTTTCACCCAAGATTGTTACGTCGTAGAACATCGTTTTTGCATCCAGAAAACGGGTTAAGTTTTCTACAACTCCACCATTTCGTTTCTTGAACATTCAAGATGCCTACTCGCCTCCTTCTTACCATTTTTTCTAGTTTAAGACTACAACTGGCCAACGCTTCAACTCGCAGATCTTAAATCTGATCCAATGCGTCGCATAATTTTGGTATTTCGGGAGTCCTTGTAGATCTGACCCTAGCATTTCGGTTCGGTTCAGCACTTTTACCAAGTGCCATTATTTCCATAATGCTCAAAGTTTTACGAGATTTTTTACGTTAATACTCCATTTTTGGGATTTAATCATTATTAAATTTACCGGTGCGGTGGTTTCCAGTCTTTTAAGTCCTAAGATTTGCATGCACACATGCACACTTGTAAGAAAGCTTCTCAGCGTTACGGTACTGTTCAATTTATTAGGTTACACACACGATATGAATGTAATTTGAAGATAGGATGGGTGCGAGTCGGCAAGAATTTTTAAAACAGAAATATTGGACAATATGTCTTAAAAGTGTGAATTTAACTTAAAACGGATGAAGAAACACTTCGTCGCTTGAAAGAAAATACTCCAAGTGATCTTTAAGCCCGAACGTTAGATCCAAAGTGTGAAGATGGCGATTCAAATAAGAAATTTATGAGGTGTTCCGCAACACCTGAAGTTAGTGTCAGCGTATTGGTATACAATTCTTGAGAATTTATCTAGAAGAACACTAACGTTTCCACATAGATAGGTGAGCCCTTATCTTTGGTGATGTTCAAAATTGGAGAGAGGGCGAGATCCGCACAAAATCGGAATCGTTGACGAAGTATGTTGGTTTGGGGCCAGGTTGTGTAAATATAAGTATGTATCCTAATAACTTGTTAGAACCTGACTTAGCTCAAGTTCTCTTTTTCAAATCAAATAATATTATGAGGCCATTAATTTAAATAAATTAAAAGCGTTATCATAAAACCAATTTGAATGGTCTTCCTATATTTTGTTCAAAATATTGAAACAGAAAAAAAAAACTTTTCCGTGAGTTCATGCAACTAGCTTGTGCCTTTAAATTTTCACTCACTTCCCTTCCTTCTAATGGCAGCTTTTATCCGTTTATTATGACTGCACTTTCTAAATTCTTTTCTCTCCTCGTTCATTCTCATGTGGATACCATGAAACCTGGCAGTGGAAGATAAACCAGGTCAGGCAAGTGCGTAGAAGAATGGATGCTTACTTAAAGCATTATGTTTGAATAACATAAGAAAACTGTAGATTCCGGAAAAAGAAGGAAATGCCTCACTGCATTGCACCACCAGCAGCAACAGAATCATTGGAGCCGTACAGCCGTACCATGAATGCATGAGTGCATACAACTATAGAATAAAGGATTATGTGCACACCTGTAAACTTATGAACCACTCTAAGTGAATTGGGTTTTGTTATCTCTTATCACAGATTTATCATTTCAAAAGCGCAATATTGTCCACGTCAATAGATTTCCAGGAAAAGATGTTTATTTTTTGCGTTTCAATAGAAAAATCATTTGAATTTCATAATACGAACATAACAATAGCAAAAAAAAAAAAAAAAACTGATATCAAAAAAGGGGAACCACTTAAAGCAGTTGTTGGCATGAGACCAACGTTCAGCTTGTGCACTTTTATCAGTTTGTGAATCACATTGTCGTGATACAAAACACGACTACATCGACGCTAAGGTTCTTTTTTAAACCACGATAACGAGTCGGAAGTTGGACATGTAGGTCAGTTTTGCTGCCATAAATGCCACTCGTCATTAAAACTGAAGATAAATTTCTTTTGTGTTCTGTGTTATAAAAGGTTGATTGATAAATATTGAAATTTCAAAAACGATTTGAATTTCAAATTTAGCTCTTTCATCAGAGTAAATTATTATAGATTGCTTAGCTTTTATAATGCTTCCTTCTAGGGATGCTCATGAAAAAAAAACATCGATGTTTTGTTCGATGTGATACATCGTAACCTAACATCGATGTTTGTCGATGCATCGCATAAAAACATCGATGTTTACGATGTATCGATGTTTTTTGAGCAAAGCGTACGCGTCGCGTCTCGCGTGTGCAGCTGCACATCGTGTAGTCTGTCTCTGGAATCTGGATATATAAAATAAAGGAGAAGAGATCATATTATGTATGACTAGGGTTGTTCAAAAAACATCGATACATCGAAAACATCGATGTTTGCTATTCGATAATAAATTCGATTTTTCGCACCCTTTCGATGTTTACCGATACATCGTTGATTTTTTATTCGATGCATCGAATGAAGCAAGCATTGAAAAGACTCACTCAAATTGCCAAATCTACAGTTAAACTTATTTCACATGCTCTCTTCTCTTTTAATTTATGTTTCAGTGGGATGATATATTTCATTCGATCCATATTGAGTAAAGCAAGCATCGTACCAATACTCACTCACAAGTCACAACTCACAGTCACAGTACCTAACCGAGTCGATTTCAGTGTTCTGTGTCTGTTTAATTCATGTCAACCATAATATGCTCTCTTCTCCTTTACTTTATCAGCCGTATTCATAATCGCATTTTAAACTCCGTGAAACTTTAAAATACTTTTATTCATTGATTAAAACAAAATTCGCATTTATAATCATTTTTCGTCAGTGAATAAGGGCTGAATAGCTTAAACGCCGATATACGTGTTTTAAGCTTGTTTTAGCGCATAAATAACATTTGATTATGAGTATTGAGTTGTCATTCAGTGGTTCATTTACAACTTTGGGAATTTTAAAAATAAATAAAATGGAAATGAACTCAAATAACATTAATTTTATACATAATTTATGAAATGTCTGCTTTTCGTTCCTGGAAGCAAGGCAGGACAAAAAAGTAGGTAATCGCAAAACTAGCTATTGCGAATGCACCATACATAACTTATCTGAAGAATCCCAGTTTTCACTCCGGGACCATTTTTTTTTTTAGTTGTTCCATTTTTCCAAGCTTCATTTGCTGTTTTGCACAATCAGACCCGAAAAATATAAACAATAACAAATTTCTATTGTCAGTTTCAACCATTGAGGAGACAAAATTAGACAGTTTCTTTAAAATTTTGACATAAGGTATGAGTAACTTCAATGGGTGAAAAAAGGATAGTAAATAAGGATTTTTTATTCACTGATTAAACTTCTAGTAAGTTCTTTTTCACTGCATAACTGTGTTTTGAGTGTGTTTTAGCGAAATCTAATAAATACGGCTTTCTATATCCAGAGACAGACTACACGATGTGCAGCTGCACATGCGCATGCGACGCGTACGCTGTCAATGTCATAGTCCGGGATCCCTGGTCCAATTATTTTTGTGACTACTATCAAGCTAATTTTCCCTGAGTGGCTTTATTTTGTTGACACGCCCAACAATTTTCTAATGAAAACTTTCGACTGTGGTAGCTAACAGAGGTAGAAAGGGTGAAATATGTCGATTTCATGATACTGTAATGAACACCCAACATTTATACCAATTTCCTAATCGAAAACGTTTAACCGAAAACACAACTGGCAACACTATAATGGAATGGTATAAAATGACAGGCATTGTTTGTAAGCCAGTGTGTGTGAGTGTAGAGATGCTTGACAGCAAATGTGGAAACCATGGAGAAGAAACTGGAACGCTCTAGATAAGTATTGTTCTATATAAATAGGCCGCTGACGCAACGAGCAGTCAGTTTTGATTATAGAGTGATAAAGTTAAGAGTGAAGTGTTGTTAACCAGTGATAGTACAAGAGTCGAGTTGAGTTCGAATAAAGTATAAATACTGAATAAAGTGGTAGAAATAAATAAATAAAAGTGAAGTTTTATTTTTGCGAACTAAGCGCACGTTACATTGGTGTCAGAAGTGTAAATAAAACTTATTTGACTAATAAAGTGTAAAAAAAAAAAAAAAAAGTAAAAGTAAAAAGAAAAATAATAATTATATACAGTGAAAATGGGTAAGTTGTTAGAAGAGCTCAACTGCATTGAGCTTAAAAGTGAGTTAGGTAAGCGAAATCTTTCTAGAGCGGGATCGAAAAATGAGCTCGTCCTGCGTTTGCGTAACTATTTGGAACAGCAAGGGGAAGACGTAAACACTTTTGTTTTTGAAATAGAAGTGGAAGAAGAGGAAGTAAGTGAAAGTGTAGATTTTTCTAGTATGATGAAACTTTTGTTAGAACAGCGAAACGAGCAAAAGAAGGAACAGCAGAATGTTCTCGAACGACTCGAAGTACAACAAAAGAAGCTGATTGAAGAGCAACAGCAGAATATTCTCGGACGTCTGGAAGAGCAGAGAAACGATCAAAAGAAGGAACAGCAGAATGTTCTCGAACAACTGGAAGCACAACGAAACGAGCAAAAGAAGGAACAGCAGAATGTTCTCGAACAACTTGAAACACAAAGAAACGAACAAAAGAAGCTGATTGAAGAACAACGAAACGAGCAAAAGGTGGAACAACAGAATATTCTCGAAAGACTTGAGGCGCAACAGAATGTTTTGGAAGGTCAGAAAAACATTCTAGAAGGCAAATTGGGTAACATTGAGAAAAATGTATGTGCCCTAGACGAACGCGTTGAAGGTGTGGAAAAACAGCTTTCTGTTGTAGAGAATCGTTTGGAAAGCCGATGCGATAAACAGTTCTCTGTTCTGACCAAGGAATTGGACCAGATTCGAAAAATAAAAATTCGAGAGTCTGCTGGGGAGTTTACAAAGAAAAAGGAGATGAAACCCCCAACATTTGATGGACAGTCTTCTTGGCCAGTCTACAAGAGACAATTTGAGGCAGCCGCGACAACAAATGGCTGGGATGACGAAGACAAGTACATTGCACTGACTCTTGCTCTTAGAGGACCAGCAGCTGAATTACTTCAAACAGTTCCAGCTGGTAAGAGCGGCGATTTCAGTTCTCTCGTGGCAGCTATAGATAAACGCTTTGGAGATAGCCACTTGAAAGAAGTCTTCCGAGTCCAACTCAATAACAGAGTCCAGAAAAGGGGTGAAAGTCTACAGCAGCTCCAAGCAGACGTCGAAAGACTGGTTCACCTGGCATACCCGGATGCTGGAGAAGAAATCATCAACCAGCTTGCTGTTGAGTCCTTCGTTCGTGCCATTTCCGATATACATCTTCAGAGGTCTGTGCGAACTGCTAGAACACGTACTCTTTCCGAAACTTTAGCATTCGCATTGACAATTGAAGCAGCAGAACAGGCTTCTCAGGGAGTACATCGACTTAGAGAAGCCATAGTCGAAGAGTGCTCGTGCCATAGAGCTGAAATACAAAAGAACCAGCGGAGCGGACTAGCAAGATGTTGGAACTGCAACAAGACCGGGCACTTACAGCGTCAATGCCGACTACCACCAAATAAAGCCGGCTGTCAACATTGTGGAAGCAAGAGATTCAACCCAGAACAAGGTAACAACAACACCAGCGTTACGTATCAGCCCGTTTCCCATCAGGGAAACGAGTAAGAACCAACTTCGAGGGGCAGAGGCTGGTTTCTTGTATCGATGGCCCCAGAACCACCATCCAGGTCTCTCAGACCAAACGAGACAACAAAAGTCTGACTGTGGAAACTACTATTAACGGGAACAAACATGTGGCTACCATCGACACCGGTGCCACAGCCTCCATAGTACGTCGAGACCTGGTAAAGACGACGTGGCTTCATAACACCAATAGCTACCGTCTAAGAACCGCAACGGGAGAAGCAGCAAGAGTATATGGAGAAGTGTGTCTTAAGATCCGACTGGCCGATCTAATGTTTACTCATCAATTCCTGGTGGCAGATATATGTGACGAGTGCATCATTGGAATCGACTTTATGAAACAGCACGGAGTTATTTTGGACATCGATAACCAGGTTTTGAAGTACCAAAATAAGGAACTTCCAATGACCTATTCGAACGAAAGTACGTCGACACTGAGGACTGTCATCACGGAAGATCTGATTCTGCCTCCTTCTTCTGAAGTGTTCGTTTGGACAAAACTGGAAGGTGAGTTTGGAAGCCTTCGATACCTAATGGTGGAACCAGACCCAGAGTGTTCCTCCCAAAGCGTCATCATTGGGAAAACACTAGTAGCACCGAAAAACAAAATGGTCCCCGTACGATTACTAAACACCAGACCGTACGATGTAAGGTTGAAGAAAGGAGAAGTCGTTGGACGTTGCGAATCGGTTGCAGCAATTACGAAGATCACAGACGAAACCCCGAGAAAAACTATAACTCCGGAGGAGCTCAAAACCATCAGAGCTAAAATACTGAATTCATCCAACCTTGATCACCAACAAACAAGGATCGCTGAAAATCTCCTACAAGAGTACACTGACATCTTCGCATCGCAAAAGGGACAATATGGTAGGACACAGTTGGTGCAGCATCGCATCAACACAGGAGATGCAAGAACGATTCGTCAACCCGCAAGACGCCTTCCACTGGCCAAACAAGGCGAGGTTGAGGAAATGATAACAGCAATGAAGAAGGACGGTCTTATTGAAAATTCCAAAAGTCCTTGGGCTTCACCAGTGGTGCTAGTGAAAAAGAAAGACGGAAGCACTCGTTTTTGTGTGGACTACCGAAGGCTGAATGATGTGACTAAGAAGGACAGCTATCCCCTCCGAGCCGAGAATCAGTGATACCCTGGATGCTATGGAGGGAGCCCAGTGGTTTTCGACGCTGGACTTGAAGAGTGGATATTGGCAAGTTGACATCCACCCTGATGATCGGGAAAAGACGGCGTTTTCTACAGGTAATGGGCTCTGGCAGTTTAAAGTTATGCCGTTTGGGCTATGCAACGCTCCGGCAACATTCGAGCGTTTGATGGAGTGCGTTCTTCAAGGACTGACGTGGAAAGCGTGCCTTGTCTACTTGGACGATGTCATTGTTTACGGGAAAACATTTGACCAACATTGCAAGAATCTAAAAGCCGTGTTTCAGAGACTTCGAGAGGCTAACCTTAAACTGAATCCAGAAAAATGTGCACTTTTCAAAACCGAAGTTAAGTATTTGGGACACATCATCTCTTCCCAAGGAGTGAAGACTGATCCTGAAAAAGTTGACTCCGTCAAAAATTGGCCAACACCACAGGACAAACATCAACTCCGAAGCTTTCTTGGTCTTGCCACATATTACCGACGATTTGTTAAGAACTTTGCTGGAGTTGCAAAGAGTTTGCATCAGCTCACCGAGAAAGGGAAGCAGTTTAAATGGTCAGGTGAGTGTGAGAAATCTTTTCAGGAACTCAAATACCGCCTCTGTAACGCCCCAGTGCTGGCACATCCAACACCTGGGAGAACATTCATCATCGATGCTGATGCAAGCAACGTTGGAATCGGGGCGGTACTATCCCAAGTGCATGATGGCGAAGAGAAAGTGGTGGCATATTACAGCAAGGTCCTCTCGAAGCCCGAAAGAAACTACTGCGTGACCAGAAGGGAACTTCTAGCTCTTATCTTGGCAACAAAGCACTTCCATAAGTACATCTATGGACAGAAATTCCTTCTGCGGACAGACCATGGTGCTCTGAACTGGCTGTTGAACTTCAAAAATCCAGAAGGTCAAGTCGCAAGGTGGATAGAAAGACTGCAGACTTATGATTACCAGATTCAACACCGCAGAGGAAAGCTGCACTCAAACGCCGACGCATTGTCCCGAAGACCTTGCAAAGAGGATTGCAAGCATTGTAGGCGACAAGAAAACAAAGAAAATATTACCGCTCAGCGACTAAGAGCTGACCCCATATGCGGATGGAGCAATGAGGAAGTGAGGACCGCTCAACAGGAGGATCCAGATATCGAACCCATTCTCGCATGGAAAGAAAATGAAGAGAAACCTGAATGGGGAGACATTTCTGACAGGAGTCCAGTTCTCAAAGCCTATTGGGCACAGTGGGACTCACTATATGTGCAAGAAGGTGTCCTCAGGCGAAGATGGGAGTCCGCTGACGGTAAATCATATGTGATGCAGCTGATCGTACCGCAATCGAAAGTCAGTGAAGTTCTTCGGGAGATGCACGACGGGCCTTCTGGAGGTCACCTGGGAGTTAACAAAACACTGGAGAAGGTGCGACATCGGTTCTACTGGTTACATGCTAGAGATGACGTGGAGAAGTGGTGCCGAACTTGTGACAAGTGTGCTGCAACCAAAGGACCTGGTAGGAAGATTCAAGGTAAGATGCATCAGTACAACGTTGGATCGCCTTTTGAGAGGATTGCAGTAGATGTGGCTGGGCCTTTTCCAGAGACAAATGCTGGAAACAAGTACATTCTGGTTGTAATGGACTATTTTAGCAAATGGCCTGAGGCGTATGCCATCCCAAATCAAGAAGCCAAAACGGTGGTCGACCAGATTGTGTTTAACTGGGTAAGTAGGTTTGGCGTGCCTATGGAACTTCATTCCGACCAAGGGAGGAACTTCGAGTCAAACATCTTCCAAGGAGTGTGCGGACTACTTGGCATCAAGAAGACCAGAACCACACCGCTTCATCCACAATCTGATGGGATGGTTGAAAGATTCAACCGGACCTTAAAAGAACACCTCACCAAGGTCGTAGGCGACTACCAAAGAGACTGGGATAGGCACGTACCGCTATTCCTGATGGCCTATAGAAGTGCAGTACATAGCTCGACAGGACAAACACCATCTGACATCCTGTTCGGGAAAACCATGCGGCTGCCCAGCGAACTTAAATTTGGATGCCCCACAGAGGAGCCACAGGACACGAACGAGTATGTGGATGACCTCAAGGAGAGACTCGCTGACATCCATAAAAGAACAAGGGAACGGATGAAAACCTACAGCGACCGGATGAAGACACGGTACGACACAAAAGCGACAACGGCAGGATTCCAAGCAGGAGATCGTGTGTGGCTTTATAATCCTCATCGTCAAAAGGGATTGTCACCGAAACTTCAGCAGAACTGGGAAGGTCCTTATACTGTTGTCACGAGGATTAACGACGTGGTTTACCGCATCCAAAGAGGATTAAGAGGCAAGTTAAAAGTAGTTCATTGTGACCGGCTGCATCGATATAGTGGCGAGGCTGCAGATGGAATTATTCGGGACGAACAATCTTAAGGAGGGGGCAGTGTAATGAACACCCAACATTTATACCAATTTCCTAATCGAAAACGTTTAACCGAAAACACAACTGGCAACACTATAATGGAATGGTATAAAATGACAGGCATTGTTTGTAAGCCAGTGTGTGTGAGTGTAGAGATGCTTGACAGCAAATGTGGAAACCATGGAGAAGAAACTGGAACGCTCTAGATAAGTATTGTTCTATATAAATAGGCCGCTGACGCAACGAGCAGTCAGTTTTGATTATAGAGTGATAAAGTTAAGAGTGAAGTGTTGTTAACCAGTGATAGTCCAATAGTCGAGTTGAGTTCGAATAAAGTATAAATACTGAATAAAGTGGTAGAAATAAATAAATAAAAGTGAAGTTTTATTTTTGCGAACTAAGCGCACGTTACAATACTAAAAAATTTATTAGTAACAGTTTCTTTCTTAGTTAAGCTTCAACATAATTATCTGAATTACTTAAAAAATTATTTGTCCTACAAATTGTATGGTTTGATCTTAAGAGTCCCCTTCCTCAAACATGTATCGATTACGAGGTCAAAAAAAGTGATTACCTTCAAGCTGATTTTTTCGTTTTTACTTATTTAATATTTATATAATCTAACAGTCAGATTGTCCTACAAATCCCGTGGTACGTTTTTTCAGTCCTACGCCCAAAAGTAGTAGTACATATGCATGATGTAAAAAATAACGCGTTACGCTATAGCGGTGCTCAAATTGAATATATTTGTAATTGAAATTCATGAAATAAAAAATCAATTTATTTTTAGAGCGTGACAAAAAAAATTTTGACTTTTTGATAGATTCCACTTAACAATAAGTTTAGAAAATAAATGAACGTCGACTTAAACTAAAACAAAACTTACTAAGAACTTAAACTAAGACAAAAAACGAACAAAAATTTGTTCCGCTTCTGAATTTGATTATAATCCTGCTTTCTTTCGTAAAGGAAAAAAGAGACATTTCACTATTTTGAAGAAAAATAACAGTTTTCAAGAGGCTTTTATTAAACTCCTACGAATTGAACCTACAGCATTAACAACATCGAATGAAGTATTTCAAATTATCGAAGAGTATGTATGCAGAGTTTATTCATTAAAAACAAAAAATGATATTAACAAAGGACGGTATGAGTTATTTGAGAAAGGATATAAATCAAAAAATGAAAACGAAGATATTTTAAAACAAAAAATCGTAGGATATGATCCTTCCAGTTTGCCACCAACAAAACAAGAATTGTTGCAACAAATTAAAAGAACTGTATTTATCTGCAATGTATGGTGTAATGCACACATGCGGTGCCCCACGGAAAAATTGCCAGAAAATTTTGGATGGACAATAATTGATGGCAAATATGAATATTATTGGTTTGATGGTCCCCAAAGTCCATCTTTTGAAGAAATATCTTCCGACATTCAAGGTACCCTATTTATACAAATGTTATTTTATGATTGACTATTCATTATTATATGTATTATGATTTACTTAATTTTTTTATGTTATTACAGAGTCAGATATCACGAATGAAGGAAGTGAAGTAGATGCCGATGACAGCGATAGTTGCGATAGTAGCGATAGCAGCGAAGGGTTGTCGGATGAATCTGAGGAGGATTAATTTTTTTTTTAGAAATACCGAAATCTCTGTGCTTAATTTACTAAAAAATAAAGCTAAATATTTAAAATTAGAGCAAGATTTTTTCTTGTACCATATGTTACAAATAAACAAACAAAAAAATTACAATTCTTGTCGGACTAGGGATGCACACCTGTTTTCTTGTAGGACATTGTTTGAATTGGGCAGATAACACACTAACCTATAATGTAATATTTTTGTCCTAAAGTTAGTAATGAAAATAATAATCTGGTGGTATTGACATTTTCTGAGCGTAGAACTGAAAAAACGTACCACGGAATTTGTAGGACAATCTGACTGTTAGATTATATAAATATTAAATAAGTAAAAACGAAAAAGTCAGCTTGTTAGTAGTCACTTTTTTTGACCTCGTAATCGATACATGTTTGAGGAAGGGGACTCTTAAGATCAAACCATACAATTTGTAGGACAAATATTTTTTTACGTAATTCAGATAATTATCTTGAAGCTTAACTAAGAAAGAAACTGTTACTAATAAATTTTTTAGTATCATGAAATCGACATATTTCACCCTTTCTACCTCTGTTAGCTACCACAATCGAAAGTTTTCGTTAGAAAATTGTTGGGCGTTTCAACAAAATAAAGCCACTCAGGGAAAATTAGCTTGATAGTAGTCACAAAGAAATTGGACCAGGGATCCCGGACTATCAAGTTGTATAGAACAGAAGTAGAAGTAGAAGAAGATGTAACCTTAACCTATAACGCAAGCGTCGCAAGCGCAAGGCAAAAAAAATTTTCGAATGTAATTGTGATACTTATGTTTCATTTTATATTGTTATTTTTTTTGGTTTGCTAGTTCTTATATGCTCCCAAAAAAGAAAAGCGAGGAAAATTAATCGCTAGAAACAAAACACTCATTTCGTAATTGGTAGTATGTCTGGGTTAGGGTTGCTAAAAAAACATCGATACATCGAAAACATCGATGTTTTTATGCGATGCATTGACAAACATTGATGTAAGGTTACGATATATCACATCGATTAAAACATCGATGTTTTTTTTCCATGAGCATCCCTATGTATGACATCAATTAAACAGAAACAGAACACTGAAATCGATTTGGTTAGGTACTGTGATCTGTGACTGTGAGTTGTGAGTGTGTATTGTACGATGCTTGCTTTATTCAATATGGATCGAATGAAAAACAGCATCCCACCGATATGAAATAAATTTAACTGTAGATTTTGCAGTTGGAGTGAGTCTTTTTTAATGCTTGCTTCATTCGATGCATCGAATAAAAAAACATCGATGCATCGGTAAACATCGAAAGGGTGCGAAACATCGGATTTATTCGATACATCGAAAAGTAAACATCGATGTTCTCGGCGTATCGATGTTTTTTGAGCAACCCTACTTCCTTCTTTCGATTCTATTGAAGTAAAGTGCGAAGTTTTGATTAAATTATTCACGTTTCTGTTGAAGAAATGTGATGTTAATTGCACAAGCTATTAGGTACTCAGCTTGTAAGCATTCAAAAAATCAATAGTAAATAAATTTGTCTTCGTTGGGAATAAAGACATACTATTTTGTATAATTCATTGAAAACCAATTGGAGGGGTTGAGGCTTTCTGAGAAACTCGATAGATTATACACACACTTAATCTGTTTTTACATCACATCATCATCATCCACAATGTTTGAAACTCGCTGTCTTTATTCCTGTGGCTAGAAGGAGCAATCTTTCTGGTGTTTCCGATTTTCGTCCTATTAGCATGTTTCCTTTTATTCAGTCAGATCTCAAGCAACATTGGACTATGTGAACTGTTTTCACCGGTACAAGATAAGCTAACGCTTTTGTGCCTGCTCGATTTTATTAAGGCCTTTGGCCGAGTTGATCACATTTTTTGTGTAAAATGCTAAAAATGTTATTTGGCTTCAGTGATTACCTAATCAGTTCATTTTATTCAGTACTAAATACTTTCATCATTGTACTCAAAAAGTAGAATCATGCAATATATTTTCTGAATCAATCCGTTTTCTTACTGGCGTTTGACATACCGCACGGTTCGATTTTGGGTCCAATCTTGTTCTGCATGTTGATAAATGACTTACCATATGTTTGCATTGCAAGAATGTATTGGCTCATCTCTGCGCGGATGTTCAAATTTATGTCTCACAGCGGTTCAATTTATTAGAAGATTTAACTAGTAGAATGAATGAGGCTTTGAATGAGTTCCGTGTTTGGTCGCTGAATAACGACCTTATCCTCAGTGAAGCCAAATAACAGATAATTGCCATCTCCAAACGCAAATCCGATACAAACAGTCCATCAATCATCTTTTTATCTGAACTTAAACTAGAGTTCTCTACTACTGTCGTGGTACCCGTGGCGTGATGGTTAGCATGTCTGCCAGTCGTTCAGCAACAGCTATCGTGTGTAGACGTGTTGACGACTTTAGCTGTGGTATATTTACAAGTGGAGTGCGATTTGAAAGTTTAAATTCAGTGAATTTTCAATAAGGCAGTAGCCGAACGCGTAGCGGAGTAGGTTCCCAGTGTGGAGGAACGTGGGTTCAATTCCCAGCCGCGCCTTCATATTTTTATTCTTGTTTTAAAGCAAATAGCCCAAATAAAGGAGAAAATCCGATTAGAAAGGTAAAAAAAAGCGACTGAGTCGTTTCTGATGGACCATAGCGGTCCATCAACATCAGATAAAGTGTTGGATGAAAATCCAACACTAAAAACAACAACAACAAGTAAAACAGCGGCAACAACCGCAATGGAAATTGCGGTGCCAGCAACAGCAGCAACAGCAGCAACAACAATTGCAAAGAAGAGGCGGCGCCTAAAAGCAAAGCCAAATTTGGTTTCCCGTAAGCTAAAGACAAAGGGAGCTGATAAGGAGGTCGACGACGATGGGATGTCGACAAGCAGCGAGAGTGTCGTGAGTTTAAACTCAACGTACGAATACGAGTCCAACGGTGGCGAGGGCCGTTACACCGGTAGTGGAAACTCGTTCGCAGCATTGGCAGACGAAGGCGACGGTGTGGACGAGGAAAATGTTAACAATGTAGATAACAATGTAGAAGACAAGAGACTTCGTACGATATCTACAATATTGGAAAAATTGTACAAAGAAATCGAAGAGATTAAAGAAAGACAGGTGGCCCGCAGACTAGCAGAAAGCGAGGCAAAAAAACAACAACTGCAACCGAACAACAAACAGCAACAGCCAACAACAACAAAGGCAAATGCGAAAACAGCTCCCGTGCAGCAACAAGGCACAACAGCTAATAAAATAGCTGGGGAGCAAAACGGAAAGAAAACTGCTACCCAAGAGCAGCAACGGGGGACCGCGGCTAAAAAAGCCGTGCCATCGAAGCAGCCACAAGAGACGGTGCCAAAGCAGCACCAGCAGCAGAGACAACAACAACAACAACAACAGCCAGCACAACAACAGCAGCAGCAAAGAAAGACAGCAAATAAGAGCAGGGTGCCCCCCATTAACACCCACAAATTGGACTTCAAAGCAACATTAAACCTATGTAAGTCCGCCATAGGCGATAAATTTGTTATTAAGCGTTTAGGACAAGATCGACATGCGATCCAATGTGAAAACATTGGTGACCATAAGATCGTTCGGGCGTTGTTGCAAACAACAACCACCGAACATTTCACTTTTACTCCCAAAGAGGAGAAGCCCAAAAGTATGCTATTGAAAGGGGTAGAGCCTACCTCTGACCCAGAGGAGCTCTTAGCGGAACTCCGCAGGTTGGCGAGCGACGATCTCGAGTTTATCGGGGTCAAGTCGTTCACCACGGCTAAGGCTAGACGGGAGAGGCGGCTATTGCCGATGTTCCTCGTCACCCTATCACCCAGTAGCCGTCTGGAGAGTCTAAGGAAAATCTCCGTCCTGGACTACCAGATGGTAAGATGGGAAAAAATAAACAGGCACGGAGACATTTTACAATGTCTTCGTTGCCAACGGTTCGGGCACGCCGCATTCAACTGCCAAATGCAGTCGAGGTGCGTTAAGTGTGGAGAGAACCACAAAGAAAAAGAGTGCAAGCTCGGTGAGGAAAGGGTCGAAGATAAGACCCAATTGAAATGTGTTCTCTGTGGTGGAGATGGACACCCTGCTAACTATCGGGGATGTCCTCGATACCAAATTATTAAAAAATCAATAAAAGCTGCTCCAACAGTAACCAAGGACGAGGGAAGGCATACAGCCAGACCGACTCTAAGGGCCGTCGTTCCCCAAGTCTCCTACGCCCAAATGGCGGGTGGAGCTGGGAAAACGGTACAACCTCCCCAGAAAGAGGCCACACAGCCATCTGTGTCAAAGGCAGCTACTGGGGAGTCAGAGGTGATGGTCGCTCTGCGTGTCATTCAGGCACAAATGAGTGAACTATCACGGCAAATAAGTGAGCAGGCGCGTAGGGTGGACTTGATCTACCGTGCAGTGCCGTCACTTGCGCAATTTTTAGGTTAACGGGCGCGCTGCCGGAGAGGCCTTTTAAGATCCTAGCCGTGAATGTGAATTCGCTAGTTAGGATAGAACGACGAACCAACTTCCTTGAGTTGTTAAAAGACCAACGTCCTGATGTGTGTATGGTTAGCGAAACTAGGCTAAATCAGCATCACAAACTGACGGATAACAATTACATTATCATAAGGAGGGACCGACCCAACTCGACTCTCGCGGGTGGGGTTGCGATCTTCTTACGTAAGGGCATTGCTCATAAGGTAATATATAGCGGTGAAGTACGTCGATTCCGGTTGCTGGAAACGTGTATCATATGCATCCCTCTCCAACAGGGGAGGCGATTGTATGTGGTCTCGCTCTATGCACCGCCGGGAGCTTCTCAAACCTCATGTTTTATAACAGAGCTCGAAACGCTTTTTCGATGTCTGAATCTGAACTCGGATGAAAACTATTTCCTTTTGGCCGGTGATTACAATGCTAAACACCAAGATTGGGGAAATCAATTAGCCAATCCAAGGGGGACCCAGCTATTCAATTGGCTGGGGCTCCACAGCATTGAGTGTAAAGTCGATCTGCTAGCTACTGACAGGCCTTCATATCCTCGAAGTGGCTCTTATTTGGATCTATTGCTTTTAGACTCAAGACTGAAACTGACCGACGACATTCTTCGACGGACGAAAAATTGTTTGACGACGGTTGAGTACGACAGTGATCACTGTGGACTTGCCGCCGTCATACTGCTTCCAAACGACCTTGTGGAACTGGAGGAGTACGTGCCGACGCACTCTTACAACTACGGTAAGACACGTTGGCCGCGCTTTTCCGGTGCCGTATCAAGGGAACTTCGTTCGAACGGTATTGCGCCGCCATGCAACAGGAATCTGTCGAACGTTGAGATCGATGGGTACCTGCAACGTATGGAGGATGCAATCCGTAGCACAATGGACAGGACAATATCTAAATATAGGCAACATGACTCTACGAACATGTACAGAAACGCGACAATAGACGCACTTTACAAACAAAAAAGTAGACTCCTGTCGAGACTCAAATTCTTGCACAGGAGGTTTACTGACCGACACGATTTGGAGATTAGAACTCTGAAGTCACAGATCAAAAATCTCCAACAGTTAATTAAAGAAAATTACAGAATCTCTATATCGCTTTTCTGGAACAACAAAATTCGGGCTGTACAATCCAACAACCCGAGTATGTTTCCGGAAATAAATAAAATTTTTAGGAGAAAAGATCAAAGTGACCTTCAGGGTATTAAACTCCAAAGGACGACAGAAAACAAAAACTTACTTTTGACAGTAGGGATAGATCCGGATGAGGCCATCTTGGATGATGACCACTTTATAGTGGAAGATGCTCAGGAGAAGGTAGAGACGGTGGGTGCTGTTTTCGAGCGAGTATATAAGGTGAATGAGTGCATTCGCCCGAATTACGACCTTGAGAATAGAGCCTTCGTTGGACACTTCTATCTTAGAGACGAGATCTCGCATTGGCGATCCGAGAATCCTGGTTTCACTAGGTTCAATGACGACCGACTTGCAAATGC
This sequence comes from Melanostoma scalare, assembly GCA_949752695.1. Classification (NCBI taxonomy): domain Eukaryota; kingdom Metazoa; phylum Arthropoda; class Insecta; order Diptera; family Syrphidae; genus Melanostoma; species Melanostoma scalare. Next base: position 66,819,529 of record OX456984.1, read on the forward strand.
AGTCATCGCCCAGCGAAACGGGGATAACACCCTGTTCGTTTCTAAGATGGACCTCTTGGACATCTTTCACAAAATAAAGAAAAAGAAGTCAGCAGGAGTCGACGGCATACCCAATGTTGTGCTGCGAAACCTCCCTTCGGAAGCGGTGGACATATACACCACGTTGTTCAACAATGCGCTGAATAATGCATATTATCCAGTGCGTTGGAAGACGGCAGTGGTCCATCCTCTCCTTAAAAAAGGTAAGGATGGTTCCAATCCAGCAAATCTCCGGTCAATTAGTCTTCTTCCGAGTATCAGCAAAGTATTCGAGAAAGTTCTCAATAGAGCTCTGTCCACATGGGCTGAGGACAAACATATTATTCCTGAAAATCAGTTCGGTTTTAAGGCGGGCCATGATACCACACATGCCGCGTCTAAACTAGTATCAGATATTCAATGGAACAAAGCTAAAAATCAGTGTACGGGTGCATGTCTGGTTGACTTGGAGAAGGCTTTCGATACCGTTTGGTTAGACGGTCTTTTCTATAAGTTGATCAGATATGGCATGAGTAAACCACTACTATATATTCTGAATGACATGCTTCATGGTAGAACGTTTGTTGTGAAAAGTTGCAATAAAACTTCTACCAGAACTTTTAAAATACAGAATGGTCTGCAACAAGGAGCGGTGAATTCGCCTATTTTGTTTAGCATTTTCACCGGCGATCTAATTGGTTCCCTTCACCATGCCATAGCGTACGCCGACGACCTAATAGCGTACAGAACAGGTCCAAAGATCGAGGTCATCAGAATACTCTTACAGCGTGACTTCGATAAGATTCAGCAATATTGCGATGACTGGAAGTTGAAAATCAACTTCCAGAAATCGGAAACAATTATGTTTAGAACCTCGTTGGCTCGGGCCTCAAGGGATACGAGAAAGAACTGGCGAAAGCTGGTGATCGTTGATCTATATGGCCACCCACTGCCAAGCAAAGTAGTAGTCAAGTACCTGGGCATCTGGCTAGATCAGTATCTATATTTTAACAAACATATGGATGCGGCTCTGGCCAGGGCTAGAGGAGCTTTTGGTCTGACAAGGCGACTGTTTCACAGCAGTCAACTTGATAGCAGAGTGAAGGTGATTTGCTACATGGCCCTCATAAGGCCAATGATTGTCTATGGGTGCCCTGTATGGTTCAATGTTACAGCGTCTCAAATGGAAAAAATTCGGGTGTTTGAGAGACAGTGTCTGCGTACCTGTCTTGGATTGCACAGAACACCAGAGTCGGAGTACAGAAAATATTATCCTAATGAGGTCCTTTACAACGGGGCTCAAATAAACAGAATCGACAACTTCTTGATAAAACTGACTCGGGGTCATACTGCAAGGGCGATGTCTTCGAACAATGGCCTGATATTTGGGGCTTACTACCCCAACATAGAATATATGGAGAGAACACGTTTCAGTGGCTTTGTCCCACCGGAGGCTTTCCTCTATTTTGACATGATAGGTTTGATACAGGACAGATTGGCGGTTCCGTTAATCTACCACGTCTGCCGTAAGTCCGTAGAACGACGGCTCCTTTACAACCGGGACGTCGCCGCAGTAGGCGGAGAAGTTGAAGAGCTCCTCCGGTACAGTAGGGCGGTTTCAGATCGCGATCGACGGGACGTTATCAAAACGTCGAATATGTTCTGGTGGTTGTCTGAGCAACATAGGGAAAATGTTACGGATAGCGAGTCGCCTATGGCTGGCTTACAAAGGTTTAGTGTGTAAGACTTAGGGTATAGGGGGTAGGCATAGTGGCAACCAAAAAAAAAAATTATAAAAACCAAAAAAAAAAAAAAAAATTATAAAAATTAAAGCGGCGTCGAAAATCAAAAAAAAAATTGTAAAAAATCAAAATCAAAAAAAATGTAAAAATGACTGTGCGTCCCCAAAATTAAAAAAAAAATAGAAAAAATACAAAAACCCAAAAAAAAATTATAAAACACAAAAAACAAAAAAAAAAAAAAAATTATAAAAAGCTACTATGGCTGCTCTAGTTTTAAGTAGTTTTAATTAGTTTTAAGTAGTTTTAATTAGTCTAAGTAGTTTTAAGAAAAACATAAAAAAGGATCTAAAAAGCTAAGTTTTTTAAAAATTTTCTTAGCTCTAATACTAGTTATAGTTAGAAATAGAGATTAGATCATTAGGCCGAAAGGCATTAGAAATAAGTTATTGTATAATTTAGAGTACCCGCCTAGGGTCAGTAAGTTAATTAAGGTATTATGTAAGCTAGTTTAAACATTTTTGTTAGCATGTAAGTAGTTATAAGAGATACACAATAAAAATGAATTTACAACTGAACTAGCATGTCTGCCTATTAACCCATTGGTTTGTGGTTCGAATCCCAACAGAGGCAATAATGTTTTTCCATGGGTATCGCTTTTCGCGAAAAATTTGCAAGTCTTAAAAGTCAAGTTTGTAAGGCTTAAGACCTTGCCAAAAGTTCTTTAGACAAAAAATTTAAAAAAAATCAAAGATACAATTTTTGAGTTAGGTACTTCATAAAATCAAAATTTTTATATAAAATTTATAAAAATTTTACTTAGGACTTCTGAAATATAAAATTTCGTCAAAACTCGTGTCAGTCTGTTTTTAAAAAATCGGTACTATGGGAGGTACCGTTCTTATACCATTTCCGAAAATATTTTTTACATCATAAGAAAAACAACCTGAAATCATTCCTTCACACAAAATTTAATAGAAATCGTCGTTGTTGAAATAAGTCGGTATTATCATTTCGGTTGTATGGTAAGTACCAGGGAGCTGCAGTGAATGTCTCTATTTGTGAATGCATTCACTTATTCATTGCCTTACACACCATTCAGACACCATTCATCTTAATCCAAAGCAATACACATACACACACTGCACTCACTTTCAGTCAACAAGGCAGGTTCTCATTCTCATTCACTTAACTGCAGCAATGGCAGGCAATGACAATTTATGTGTTGTTTATGCTAGTACTATTGTACAAAATTGAAAATGTGATGCCGTCAGCTCAATATTTATTAATACTTTTAAAATTTTATCTTATAATATCTCAGGGCTTAATAATAAACTTTTATTTGTAGATTTTTTTAACTAGGGTCATGGCACCAGTTTTCAAACACTTTTGCGACTTCAAAGAATGGATGATCAATAAAAAATATTTGCCTTTGACTCAAAATAATACTGTTAATTTATTTTGTAAGAAAAACTCAAATACTTTTGTGTCCGGTAGCAATTTTTATCACTATTAGCATCAAAAAATTAAAAAATGGGAAAAACTGACAAATATATGTTTTCTCCTATTTTCGAACACGAGTTGCCTAAAGCCGAACAAAAAGTTTCCTATTTTCGAACACTGAGATTGTATGGGATTTTTTACATATTAAGACATAAAACCGAAAATTTAAAAAATCTAGATTTGAAATGGAATGATTTCCGTTGTTTTTATTATACTTAAAATAAAATAAAATTAATTTCAGTCGATAGTAAAAAAAAAATTTTTTAATCATTTATTCGTTGCTTGGATATGGACATATCGAACCCTTCCTCCAAAATTATCGAGAGCGACAAAAAGAAAATTTTACAGGAGACACATTTTTTTATTTTTTTTTTCGGGGCTAATGAACGAGGCGAGCTAATTTTCAGTGTTTAGTTATGTTTTTTTATGTGCATCAAAATGGTTGTAAACAAAATCCCACAGTTGTCAGATTTTCGTTATTTTTCACTTTTTTGGGGTTTACGATATATTTGGCGGTCACCACTTAACACACCCAGGTCAAATTTTGGCGTTTACGATAAAATAAAAATAAGGAAAAATTGTATTTTTGCGAAAAATTAACATAACTAATTTTGCCCAGTGCTAGAAAATACACAGTATGGTTGTTGTTTTTTGGATGTCCCTTTAACGCTAATTTACCTTTGTGAACGTTTACAAATGAACAAAAAATAATATGGTTAAAAACTATATGGTTATTATCTGTGGCTAAATACCTTTCAGAAAATATAAATTTCATGCGGGTACGTCATCTTTAACTGGGGTGAATTGGTACGACAAAAAAACCATTCGCCTATTAAAAATCAATATTCAAGTACAATTACAATTATTAGGGTACTGTTTTCTTCAAAGGATCTGATCCAGGTGTTTTAAAATTTACATCACATTTAGTAGCAAAAATTGACAACGAAAGTTTTTTCCAGTATTTAAAACTTTTTGTAAATCAAAGCTTGCACAGATTAAAGATGAATCTAACTTACTTTTTTCTTGAGGAATATTTTTTTTATGTATATTTCCTTATCACTTATAGGGTTTACATATTCATCTGGTTATTCCAGAATTTTTTGAGTATTTGGAGCATTTGAATTTAAATCGAAACGCTCTTTGTGATATTACTGAGGAATCTAAATTTGTTTTCAATTTTTGATAATATATTTTATAAAGAGTAAAAACGTTGAAAAATTGTTGGGGTAGGTTTGTTACTTTTGTTTCGACACTTATGAGATGGTACCACCGGAAGTATTTCAATAATTTTAAGTCTTTAAAAATGCTAATTTTGCTCTCGGAGGTCTTGATATGGGCAACACGTTTTCGAACACTTCTGTTAATAATTTTTTTTTTCTAAGCATATCAAAATATCAAGAATTTTTAGTAAAAACTAAAAAAAACTTATTTTTACAATTTTTGCCCTGTTCGAAAATAGGAAACTCATTTTTACCTAGTTGCCTATTCCGAACACAACTGTTCGAAAATAAGCAACTAGGTAGAATGAGTTTCCTATTCTCGAACAGGGCAAAAACACATGCTAACTTAACTTTCTATTCTCAAAATTTCTCTCAATATCACAAGCAATTCCTCTAATATAATAAAAACCACAGGTTCAAGTACGTATGTCATTATTTGCTTTTTAACTCAAGTTTCCAACACGTGCACTGCTAGTTTTTTTTTACTGCTACCGAGCGTCCAACCGCACGGACTGGCAAACTGAATTTTTGTAAGAAGCTGTGTTGTATTTGTATTAGTGAGTATATGCGGAAAGTGAAAAGGGAATATGAGGACACACATATATAGTCCTTTCATGGTTGAAACACCAAAAACAACGAAAATATAGGCATTTTCGTTTAAAGTGTTCGAAAACTGGGGATGTTCGGAAATAGGTGCCACTACCCTACATTAATAATTTTGATATATTTTTTTTATATGAAACGCATGTTACATCTGAAAATCTTAGCAAATTCATAAAATATTTCAGAGGTTATAAATTATCGTCTAATTCAGAGGTCAAAACATTTACTAAAGGACGTGCGAGTGGTGGAACCTTATACGGGATAAAAACATCTCTACTGAAAATTTTTAATTATGAAGAAATCGAAGGTGCAACTGTCATAAAACTTCTTCAAAAAAACGATATGTTCATTGTACCGTCTTATATAAACTGCAACAAATGGACTGAAGACTATGAAAAACTCAATCGAATTATGTTCCGTTTAGCAAACAAAAGCGTCCTTGTAATTGGTGATCTTAATGCAAGAATTAGTAATTTACAAGTAACTACACTTCACACAACGATAAATAATGCCATTAACCTCGATAACAGAAATTCAAAAGACACTATTTACAATCAAAATGGTACCAATATCCTCGATATGTTACAGATGTATGATTGTGCAGTTCTAAATGGTTGTACCAGTGGAGATGCAGAAGGTAATTATACTTTTATAGGAGGACAAGGCAAATCGGTCATCGACTACTGTGCAATAAACAATAACTGGCGCAAATACATAGGAAATTTCGAAGTACAAGTTAAAAACTACTCAGACCACATGCCTATCGTCGTTGAATGGTCTGATAATAAAATCGCCACAGAAAGGAACCTTAATCTCATCCCCAGGCTTAAATGGAAACAACATGATCTTAACTTGTATCAAAGCAAACTGGATAACAACCTCTCTCTGATAAACAATACTTTTGTCTCAACCGAATCACTTTCAAACCAACTTATAGCATGCATTAAAAACTCTACAAGCAACACTATTTCGAACGGACAAAAAAATTTTAAAAACGAATGGTTTGACAACGAATGCATGAAAGCAAGAAAGAAATCTTTTCATCTTCTGAATGCAGTCCGAAATTCAAACTCCCAAAATTTAAAAAATGGTACATCGAAGAAAACTCGCGATATAAGAACTTATGTCTTCAGAAGAAAACAGAATATGAAAACCAACAAGCATATTCACTTGGTCAAACGAAAGACGCAAAAAAATTTTGGAAAGTGACAAAAAAGATAAACGGTTCAAATTTTGCAATACGGATAGGAGTAACGGCTGAGGATTTATCAGTGCACTTCCAAAATATACTATGTGCTGGATCAGATGTTAAGTTTTCGTACGCTGAACCTCTGCTGTCCGACGAAATACTTGATTCCGAAATTGCATTTGCCGAAATAAATGCTGTTATTCTTAAATCGAAAAATTAAAAGGCGCCGGGAGAAGATGGAGTCACATATGAATTTTTCAAGAACGGTATAGAAGGACTTACTTCCCGACTCAAAGTTTTATTTAATGACATCCTAAATAAACAAGAAGTTCCAACATCTTTCAAGAAGGCAGTCATTTTTCCGATCCATAAAAAAGGTGACACAAATAATGTTGAAAATTATCGAGGAATCTCGTTTATGAACGTTATTGCTAAATTATTTTGTGGTGTGCTTGCCAGTAGGCTTGAAAAGTGGGCTGAAGGTAACAACATAATTTCAAAGTTTCAAGCGGGTTTCAGAAAAAACTTCTCCACTGTAGACCACATCTTTACCTTAACATCGATAGTTAAAGCAGCACAAGCCAGAAACAAGAAGACATATGCGTTTTTTGTGGACTTTAAATCTGCCTTCGATCTTGTCAACCGAAATGCTCTTTTTTACAAGCTTTCCCTGTTAGGTATGTTAACGAAGTTCATTCATGTGATAAAGGAAATGTATACCCAATCAAAAGCAACTGTGTGGGATGGGGCAGAACTATCAAATTGGTTTGAAACGGACACCGGAGTTAAACAAGGGTGCCTTCTAAGTGCTCTTCTTTTCGCACTTTTCATCAATGATGTTGAAACTTGTCTGCCTGGAGGTATCCGAATCGCTGATCTGACCATTAATGTTCTTTTGTATGCCGATGATTTGGTTATTCTCTCTGAATCGCCTGAGAACTTACAACTAATGATAAATCGGCTATCTGACTATTGTATTAAATGGGGGCTTACAATCAATATTAACAAGTCCAAAATAATGACGTTTTCTAGATCTACCCGAAATCATGCTTCATATACTTGGATGTTCAATGGAAATGTATTGGAGATTGTAAGCAAGTATAAGTACTTAGGAGTTAATATTAACAAAACCATGGACTATAATGAACATATAGCAATGAAATCTACTTCATCACAAAGCCTGCTTAACATGTCATGGAAAAATATCTTTTCGAATCAGCGTATTTTACTGTCAGCAAAATACAAGATATTTAATGCTGTTGTTAAGTCTTCTCTATGTTATGCTAAGCAAGTTTGGGGAATAAATGAGTTTGAGGCAATAGAAAAATTTCAAAGGTGCTTTCTGAAGAAACTGTTCAGTCTTCCGATAAAAACGCCAACTTATGCTCTACATCTCGAAACGGGTCTGGCTAAAGCTACACATACACTCTCAAGCTGCATGCAGACTACATCTTAAGGGTGCTTGCTCATCCAGAAAATCGGTTAACCAAACAAATGGCATTGTACGAACTGAGCAACGCGAACTGGTGGATGGCGAAGTGGAAAGACTTAGGAAATTACTATGGAGAAACCTTGGAAGTGGATTATAGTAATTTGTTGCACTTTAAAGAACGGCTCTACAAAATAATCCAAACTCAGGATGATATAGTAAGGATTGAATTCATTAAAGAAGCTCAAAAGTCACAAAGCAGAATCCGTTATTCTCAATTGAAACTGAACTTAATGGAAGCAAGTTGCTTTAACGATGCGAACACTTATAAGGAAATATCTCTGATTTTCAAGACAAGATGTGAAGTCCTTGGACTTAATGGAACACCATATAACAACAGCTTCCATCAATTTTGTTCATTGTGTAATCTGAAAGCTAAAGAAGACTGCTTCCATCTCATTAGTGTATGTCCCATATTTGCACAACATCGAATTTCATACTTCAGAAAAAAATCACTTACATTACAAGAAACAATAACATTGTTAAACTATAGTGCTTGGAACAAACTCTACCTCTTTTTGAAAGACATATTAAAATATAGAAAGTTACTTATAACAGAATTTGAGTAGATAACCCTCCTTTTATTATTTTTTTTCTATTATAAATATTAAATCCCTTTTTATTAATCTGCCAACCGAGCTGACGGCAAAGCCAAGGCTTTAAATTTATTATAAATATTTGTAAATGATGTATTAATATACCAATAAAATGAATACTTTACTTACTTACTTACTTACTTTACTTATTGTTGTGTATGCGTATAAACTTGTGCGAATAGTGTGTAAGGCAACGAATCATCTACAGTGCAACGAATATTTCATAAGGCAACGAATACTTCACAGTGCAATACTGTGAGGAAGAACACAACTACTGTTAAAATGAAATATATGAAAGAAGAGTATACAATATTTTTTAATATAAATTCCCTTTAAGTAGGACGTATTGTGTTTGGGCAGTTACTTCTTCAACCAACACAGCCAGTTAAACTTCTTTTAGACCACAAAATGGTTAAAATTGAACCAACCATAAACCCATAAGTTCTTGAGGCGTTACAACACTCCAGAGTATCACAATGGATCTACATACACTGATCTAAGTGTGACGGAAATAAGACCAACCGCCAACCCATTTTAGCTAACCTAACCTAATTTATATAAATTTGAATGGTTTTTTTCATTTTCGATAATTTCCGGCCTAGTTACAGTGAACATCGCAAAATGTTCTCTAAGCAAGCTGGACAGTTGATTGGGAGCATTTCTTGCTTTTTTATGGAAAGATGATTCAATTGGAAATGCAGAACATATAACTTTTCGGAAAATCTACAATTCTGTTTCTGCCCAAGCATTTACTGTGATTTTTTTCGTGAAAAACAAATTGTGAATGTTCCACCCAGGAAGGCAGAAGAACATCCCAGCACACCCATCACATTTGACTAGGATGACCAGACGTCCCTTTTTAAGACGTCTGATCTTTAATTTTGTGACAATAGTATCTTCTTTCAAAATAGACCAATTTCAATAATCAATTTTTGAAAGGTAGAAAAAGAAATTTGAGAATGAATTGAATTTACTGTTTTTTGAATCAACAACGCACATGTTGGGTTTTTTCTTTTTTAGTTTTAATAATTTTGTTCTTGCAAAAGCAAACATCTCAAGAAAAGGCTTCATGCTGTTTTTTTTTTTTTTTTTGTTATAATGTTGAGATTCCAATTGATGTATTTTTTTCATTCAGAAATAATCTGGTCACCCTACATTTGACTTGACATCGTGCTTATTTTTTTCAATTTTCCAAAATAATTTCATTTAAAATACACTTTTTGCCCTCGAGACTTTTAGCTGCAGCAAAATGATGCTGACCAAATGATGCAAATGGTCTCATTATCCAAAATGAAAGCTTTCTGTTTCAAAAAAAAAAAATCAAGCATAGTCCATTACTCATTTATGTCTTTACATAACGGTAGAGCAAACCGATGATGGAATTTGCCATTTGATCATATTTCCACATAATAAAGCAATAGAAGGATAAACAGAATGTTCAATGCCAAAAAATATACGTGGATTCAGGCAGAGTCAAATCCACTCTATCATCAGTGTTGATGTACACAGATGAGGTTACTTTGATGCCGTAGTAAGGCAATATTCGATTTTTACTTTAATCCAATCTTGCGTTACGTTGGCATTACCTTGCTTCATGAAAATGTCTAATAATGCTCATCAGTTTCGTTATCGTACGCAAATTCAAAATAAGCTTCTTCTTCCTCAATGGTAAACAGTGAATTAAGTTCACTTTAAGTAAACGATGAGGCAATTTTCTTATGTCTGTTTTGGTAATCATGTGATGTCGTATAAGGAAGCAGCGGGTTGTGGATTAATAGTTCGTTAAACAAAGTCATTCGAAAATGACCTTGAAGAATAGCATTTGTTTTTTCTTTAGGAAAGTTTTTTCTCTTCGGTTTAGAAATGGCGCTCAAGGGCAATGGGTGATACGTGATAGTGTTGTCCCTTTTCACTACTCATAGCTGTAGCATTGAAAGAATTTAAAGGTGGCCATGGACATCATCAAGATCATTGAGATCGATGAAATCCTGTTTGAGCTAGCGCAGTGCCGTTTTCTTTTGTAATTTGGTGCATTAAGTCATTTATTTAGCCCATCATGGGGACCAGATGTGGAAAATGTGAACAGATGAAAGGTTTTTAAAGAGCAACTGATTAGATTATATGTAAAACAAATGCTTTTTGGTATACCAGTTGCGCATACCACAATTCAAAAACTTTCTGCTACCATCACTCTCAATAAAGAAAGTAAATCGCAGCCAAAAGTTGCTCCGTAGTTGAAGATAATTAAGGATTGCCACGAGCCTTTCAACCAATCATTCAAATCGGACTGCTTGAGGATAAGCCATGGTCACAACGCACTAGGTCCTCAACCTCCTTTTTGAATCCACTACCTGACTGTTTAAGTCCCACCGCACAGTGCTCTGAAGTGTCAATTTAGCGGGCCAAAAATCAAAATATTTCGAAGTAGGTGGTTTATTCGTTCTGATCAGAAATAGTTCATTTACTTCCAAATAATAAGAATATTTACTCTAAGTTTAGTTTCTTTATTGCATTCCAACAACTTTTTTTATAACTTTAGCTTGTTCTAGAGATTTTAGTATTTTTTTAAATAAGTCAGCGGCATCCCTATGACCCACCTGTTTTAGTTTTATTTGTGCAGCGAAACTTATTTCTTGTTGGGACGTTTTTCCAACAACGAACTTACTTTCCTTTTTTTATTTTAGACTTCGCATTCTAAAAAGCTCTTAGTTGGGCGCCCTTTATATGGTCGAAGTGAGCTACAACATTCATACAAACCATTTCTCCTTCGAACCATATTTTAAATTCGTCTTTTAACTACTGGTAGATTTTTGCTTCTAAGCTCATTTAAAAGCGATATTTTCTTCGCAAAGAAACACCCATCTGAAAGACATTTTTCGTCATAACTTCCTGGCGGACTAAAACGGGCAGATGAAAATAAAAGTGGCGCTTACTATTATAATAGTACACATTTGGCTTTGTTTCGTGTTGTACAAATTCGTACGAAAAAAGTTGCAGCCTTCATAATCTAGGTTAGGTATACTTAGTACTAGTACTAGGAAAAATATGTTGGTTCTTTATATAATAATACATCAATATTCGCAACTTAATCTAAATATTTACTAACCTTTTTGAATATCTTCCACTTTGAAAAAAAAAAAAAATTAATAACTTCCCAAAATAATGAATTCATAGCAATTTGACCAATGCTGACTAATTAATGATTTTTCGACTAACGGTACCATTTGTGCGAAGAGTATACACTTATCTCTGTAAATTCGACTAATTTCATTGTCTCTGACATTTTAACTATCAGCCTAGGTATTACCAGCCATAAATAAAATACATATTTTTTTTTTCACTATCAGAACAGCTTATTTCAAGCTTTTGAAACAATGTATCTTTTCTTCTAGAGTTTTTTCACCCTTAAGTACTCAGAAATATGTATCACTGTCATCATTTAGCGAGGTGTTAGTTGTTAGTAAGCAGAAATTAAGTCTTACACACTCAAGACAACAGAGCTAAAAAATATTACAAAATTATTGATAAACATATACAAAAACCAATTAGATAGCTACATATGTACGTAATATAAAGTCATCTACATTAGTAATGCCGGAATTAGATTTAAGAACGACAGTACTAACTGCGTCAGAGGTAAAGACTAAATCGAGATTTCGATTTAAAGAGTTTTTAATACAGCTCACTTGTTGTAAGTCAGTAGAAATTAGATAGTCCAATAAGATAGATTAAAGTCACCCAGCAGTAAAATATTTATATCTAAAGAAAAAAGATTGTTTAAATAATCTAACACTAAAGCCACTTCATTGTTAGCAAGGGCAGGGGCTTTGGGGAAAGGTATGTGCCAATTACATAGACTGTCTTAGACTCAAAGGTAACTTCAATGCAAATTAGATCTATTGTTAAAATAAAACAAAAAGTGATATTAGACGACAAAAAACTATTGCGACAAGCTATGAGGACACCCCCTCCTACGTCTGCGTCTACGTGATAATGGCGGTCCTTTCTAAATACTTGAAATTCTGAGTTAAAAAGTTCTGTACCCAGAATGCCTGAATGAAGCCAGGTTTCTGGTAGAACAAAAATATCATGGGCAAAAGCTTGAGAATTAATAAAAAAAATCAGCAGTTTTACTACGAAGCCCCCTACATTCTGGTAAAATAGGGAAACTCTAATTAGTTTTTTGAAACATTATTAAAGGCACTATTTTCAACTTAGTTTCGTTAAATGACCAAAACAAAAACTATCATTTTTTTATTCCTGAATATCAACTGCTCTCGTCTGCTTTTCCATTTCAATTTTAGTTTCAAAAGGTTTAAGGAAGACTACACTGAACCAAATTTGGTAGTCAGATTGAATAAAAAGTAGGTAGAATTGAAGAATGGGTGATCAATATAAGGTCAATGAAACCCATCCGTTATTTTGAAAAAAATTTTGTACTATTCAATAAATTTTGTTGTTTTGAAGAAATGCATAAGATTTTTCGTTTTTATGTTAATTCCACAAAACTTTGTGAAATTGAATAAATTTCATCATTCTTCACTGAAATTAAGTGAATAATCATTCTTCAACTTAACAAAATGTTTTCTTTATTTTGAAGTAATATTCTTCAAAGTGAAACAAAATTTATTCGTTTCAACTTTTTGATTTCTTTAAATTGAAAATGTATTCCTCAACTTGACAAAATGTTTCCGAACTTTTCATCATTTTCACGTAATATTTTATTCAAGTTGAAAAAAAATCTTCACTTTAACACTCAATTTTTTTTTAAATTGAATAAACATTCTTCCAATTGGTGCATATTCTTCTTCAAATCAACAAATTTTTTTGTTAATTTAACACATCCATTTCATCAATGTGATGCCTTGTGGTCTTCAAATTGAAAATTTTTTTTCGATTTAATGCACGTGCGTTCCGTCAAATTGATAGAATATTCTTCGGTTCAATGGTTTTTTTTTTTCAAATTTACTATCATTTCTTTCAATTTACGAATATTATTCTTCATTTTAACGCTTTGCTTTATTCGAATTGATAGAAAAATTGTATGGATCTCTTCAAATTTGTGAGAAATCATTGCTAAATAAGAAGAACATTTCCTTAAAATCAAACAAATTTAAATATTTCAAAAACAGATCCAATTTTTATTACAAAAAACTCATTTATGGTTTGCTTAACTTATTAATTAGTGCACTAACTTGGAATTATTTTTGTCACATCATTGTACAAATCAAAAATCTTGAAACATAGGTCTATTGCCAATAGAACCGAGTTCTGCATATATCTAATCCCGTCGAAGTATACCACTATGCCGTAAGGTTCTAAGACAGTTCCAGCAACAATTAATTAAATAGGAAGCTTGCTTGTGAATCTTATTGAAAAGCGGGTATTGGTCTTATGTGTACTGCCACTGACCACATTCGGAGTTGGCACAAAGAGACTGTGTATCAAATAAAAAATTGTCTGAAAAAAATAAAAAGAAAAAGCAATATATTCTTAAATTATCTATTTTTAATACAGAAGTTTTTTATATATATATTTTTAAATTATCTATTTTCAATACAGATGTTTTTTATATTTGCTTACTTTCAGATAAGTCTGTTCTTCTATTCATTTCAGCTAGAATAGATTTATTAGCCCTGTAGCTTTCTTCCGGTTTGTTTTGAGTATTAGTACCCCTAAAATATGAGTAAAATGTAAAAATGTAATTTTTTCTTAAATGCAACTGGATATTACTTACATATTTTTTATGTTTCCTTGTTTTCCACAACACTTGCGGCGTTAATATTTATCTTGAAACACGACTCAAAATCACAACTCTACTCCAGAACTTCACTTAATTGAATAAATCATGACTTTGAGAACGGTCAAACAAAATAATTAAGAAATTTCTTCGGTTTGAAGAAAATTTCTTCAATTTGAATAAGACACTAAGCAGTATTTGAAGAATTTTCTCCAAATTGAAGAAAATACAACAAATAATCCGTTAAACTGTTCAACTGCTTCAGCTTGTACACTGTACAGTAACAGGTTGAAGAAATATTTTCAAGTTGACAAATTTCGTCAATATGAAGAAAATACTGGAGTAATTTCTTTTAAAATAATGAACAATTTATCATTTTAAGTACAGTTAAAACTAAAGATTGAAGAAAATTCGTCAAAAGGATTAATTTCTGGAATTTAAAGAAAAAAAAAATATTCCATTCAATGAAATTTATTCAATTTGATGAAAATAAAGCGAACGATTGGAATCGTTACGAAAAGAAGAAAATTCTTCAAGTTGATAAATTTCGTTAGTGTGAAGAAAATATTAGCGCTTAAAATACTATATTATCTCTGAGAAGTTAGTCGTGTGGGCCACGGAGGTTGCACTCATTTTTTTTTTGTATTTTAACAGTTGAATAATTACTGATGAATGAATTTAAACAAAAATCGATGTTCCGATCAACCACAAATCTTTTATGTAAGAAAAAATTGCAAACTTAAAAAAAATAAAATTGACTTAATCCTCTCGACTTATCTTCTGCCATTTGAATCTAAAAACTAAACTTAAAAAGAATCGTTTCTTAATAAAACAAATATTTTACGTAAGTGAAGAAAATTTGAATAAAAAATTGTGTTTTTGAATAACTGATTCATTGAAAACTAACAAAATGTTTTTGTTAATATGATAAAATTTCATTCGTTTGAATAAAATACTAAATCAAGCAGCATTTGAAGAAAATATTTTCGTTTTGAATATTTGGTCTTCAATTCGAAGAAAAAAACTATGAAAAATTGTTGTTTTGAATAATTGATTCTTCAAAAATTAACAAAATATTTTCGTCAATATCACCTACGTGATTTGGTTCAGTGTAGCTGCCATTTTTTCTTTCTTTTTCTTTGAAAGAGAGGAACTGTAAAAACATTAGAAGGAACCCATAATCGACTACATATGTACGTAAAATTAATTATTAAATATGACAATTATAAAGATATAAAAAACATAAAAAAACATAGTCAAGAGAGTGGAGCTCTGGTTCGAATCAAGGACTTTAACGTAGTTTTACTAATTTGAAAATCTATTAAATTTGAGTTTAGGTTCAAAACTTTTATCATACGAGTAATAGGCTCATTCATTCCGTAATTAGTTCTATGATGAGGACAGTGAAGTAACTCCAAGATGCGCAGTTGGTATGAGCCTCCCCGGTAGTTAAAACTTATGCATGAGAGCAAGTCAGGAGCATCAATTTGTCCTGTAATAAGCTGGTGAATAAAGACTAAATCATTATTTATTCGCCGATGCGAAAGCAGTTGCATCTGCAAAAGTTGAATACGATGCTCATACGGTGAAAGGTCATAAGGATCAGTCCAAGGAAGTCCCTTGAGAGCAAATCTAATAAATCTTCGTTGTATACCTTCAATCCTTGAATTGTGGACTGCATAATAAGGAGACCATATTTGAGAAGCATATTCTAGATGGGGTCGAACATGACAGTTATACAGCGAAAGAGTGACGTAGGGGTCCGTAAACCCCTTAGCCCATCTTTTAATATAGCCTAGCATTGAATTTCCTTTACTAACAATGCAATTGATATGAGATGTAAATTCTAAATTGGAACTAAAGTAAACACCGAGGTCCTTAATACTGGACACCTTGCATAATATTTGATGAGAAATCGAGTAATTATGCAAAGCCGGTGTACGTTTCTTCGAAAAAGTTATACTTTGACATTTGCTTGGATTGAGAATCAATCCATTTTTATCGCACCATGTGGCAAAATTTTCAACATCAGATTGTAAACTAAGACGATCGGCTGCGCAGTCAATTTTCTTGAAAATTTTCATATCATCCGCGAAGATCAAAATTTCACTCGATGACAAGCTAAAAGTAACATCATTAATGGCTAGAATAAAGAGGATAGGGCCAAGGTAACTACCTTGTGGTACTCCTGAGTGCGCCTGCCTTAAAGGAGTCTGAAGGAATGCTTCTAAATCTTACCACACATGATTTATCAGTTAGGTACGACCTGATCCAATCGACGAAGGTCGAAGGGAATCCATATGCATTTAGTTTAAACAATATAATATCGTGAGATAATTTATCGAAAGCCTTTGTTAAGTTCTAATGTTGACAAACTTGCATTCGGGAGTAGTGTAACAAAATACATTCAGTGCCACTCACAAAGCAACGTAGTCAAAACGATGTCTTTGCACTTAGCTGTTGTTGGCCAAAGGGGACAACAAAATTGTGTACATCGTTTTACTATGATATCAAGTATCAATGAAAACGTGCTTTTTGTTTGTATCTCGTATTTTGGTTGTGGCTCTTTTCGAATGAATGTTATTACACTACATCCCTCCCCTTTAAAAAATGATATTTGTTTACATTTGTAAAATTTAAATAAATATTATTCGGTTTTTTTTTTTTTTTTTGTATGTACATATATATGGATTTAGGTTTGTGTTATCTATTGATGTTTATTGTTAGTTTGTATTTCTGGCTTTAATTAAATTGTTATTGTGTACTTCTTTGTTTTTGTTTTCAATGCTTATAATACTATTTGGACCATTTTGTGCAATGATTTTATATGGACCTTTGAAGGGTTTATCTAGTTTTCTTTTATTTCCTACTTTTATATAGACAAAGTCTCCTATTTCGAAATTTGATGCTTTTACATTTAATTGATTGTTACATATTTTAGTTTTATTTAATTCTAAGTTTTCCTTAGCTCTATTATGTGCATACTTTAACTTTATTTTAAATTCATTAACATAATTATCCAAGTTATAAATGCTCTGTTTATTTTTAATGATTTCACAAGGTAAAGCACATAATTTTCCATATACTAATTCAAATGGTGCATAATTTGTAGTACTGTGTGGTGTAGTATTGTATGTGTAAGTGTAATATGGTAGTAACTCTTCCCATTCGTCTTTTCCGTTCATAGTCATTAAATAGTCGTTCAGAACTCTATGGTTTCTTTCTATTGAGCCTAAAGTTTCATGGTGAAATGGCGTAGATGTAGCTTTTTCTATTTTTAATAATTTGCATATGTTTACTAATAGTTCATTTGTGAATTCTGTGCCTTTATCTGTTTTTAATTTCCTAAAACAACCATATTTTAAAATGAATTTTTCTACTATAGTCTTTGCTACTGAAACGGCATCTTTTGTAACTAATGGAAATGCTTCAATGAATTTTGTAAGCTCACATTGAATTGTCAGAATATACCTGTATCCATTTGATGGTCTGAGTGGTCCTACTGTATCTATTGTTATTGTTTCAAATGATGTATTTGGTGTCTCTGTTTTTGTGAATTGTTCTTTTGTATATTTTGTTATTTTACCCTCATTACAAATTCTGCACTTATTTATATAATTTCTAACCATCTTATTCATATTCTTCCATACAAATTTCTGCTTAAGCTTTGCTATACATCTTCTTATACTTATATGTCCTCCTAATTTATCATCATGATACCTTTTTATTATTTCATTCATTTCTTTTATATCATGCACTCTTTTTGGCGCATTGTATAATATAATGTCTAGACAATTTTCTTTTTCATTTTTCTGCAGTTCATTAAATATCTTCTTAAATTTGTGCACTGATATTGTTTCAAATATTTCATTATTCATTGCTAACGCTAGCTTTTCTAACTTCACATGCTTTGCATAGGACAACAGTTTCCTCAGAATCAATTTTAAATCTGATAATGATTTATCACTGTATCCAACATGTATTCTATCTTTGACTGCATATATTCTTTCTTTTTGGGTACCCATTGAATTTTTTATATTCTCAAGTTGCAACTTCTTAATATTCCTAGTGTCTGAAATTGATATGCATTCCCATATGTGAAGGTGATCAGTCTCCACTGGTGGCATAGTTTCCGGATTTTCTTCTTTTTCATTAGTTTTCTATGTTTCTCAGCTTCATTGCTCTAGTTAGGACATTTATACTTAGTTTTGGTATCATTTCTTTTAACTCTTCTGAACTTATTTTTATCCTAGATAATGCATCAGCATTTGTATTCATTTTTCCTTGTTTAAGAACTATATCAAAATCGTAATCCATTAAATCTACTCTAATTCTAGTCAACTTAGATGAAGGGTTCTTATGAGTAAACAAGCTAACTAATGGTCTATGATCTGTGTACACAATAAATCTTCTTCCATACAGATAAGGTCTGAAATGATTAATTCCCCAATGAAAACCAAGTAATTCTTTCTCTATTACAGATTTATTTAGTTCATGTTTGTTTAATGCTTTACTGGCATATGCAATGGGCTTATCATCGCCTACTTCTCTTTGAGATAAAATCGCTCCTAGTGCATAGTTTGATGCATCTGTTGTTAGTATAAATGGTTTTGAAAAATTTGGGTTAGATAGGATAGGTGGTGACATTAGTTTTAATTTAAGTGTTTCAAAAGCAATTTGACAATTTTGTGTCCAGCTAAAAATTTGATTTTTCTTTAATAATTGGTTTAGTGGTTTTGCAATTTCTGCAAAATTTTGTATGAAACGTCTATAGTAATTACAGAAAGCTACGAATCTTCGAACTTCATCTACATTATCTGGTTTAGGATATTCTTTAATAACATTGTATTTATCTGGGTCTGTAGTTACACCTTTTGCAGTTATAAAATGTCCAAGATAAACTACTTCTGGACGTAGAAAATTACATTTGCTTGGGTTTAGTTTTAAATTATATTTACGTAACCTTTTAAAAACTTCTGTTAGATTGTTACTATGCTCTCTAAGATTTGATCCAAAAATTATTATATCATCTACGTATAGAAATGCAGATGCTTGCAGTCCACTAAGTGCAATTGATAACATTCTCTGAAAGCTATTTGTTGAAATTTTTAATCCGAAAGGTAATCTTTTGAATTGAAAGTGACCAGTGTCCGTAGAAAATGCTGTCAATGGTCTGGATTTCGGATGTAATGGAATTTGGTGAAACGAACTTGTCATATCTAAAGTTGAAAAATATTTCGCTTTTCCTAATTTATCTAATACGTCTTCCAAACGAGTTAGTGGGAATTTATCATCAACTACTTTTTTGTTCAAAGACCTAAAATCAACCACTAATCTCCATTTTTTGTTACCTTCTTTGTCCTTTTTTGGAACTATTAATAAAGGTGAATTATAAGGACTTATAGATGGTTCAACTATATCTTCATCTATCAACTTTTCAACTTGGTTTTTGATTTCATTCAAATTAGCATGCGGGAGTCGGTAATTTTTTATGTATACTGGTGTTTTATCTATAGTTGTTATTTTCTGTTCATAAAAATTATTTTTTGTTAGTATTTCATTTTCTAAGTGAAATATATTTTGAAATTGCTTGCATAATTTAAGTATTTCTGTCTTAGCGTTGTCATCTAAACTATCTACTTTTATTCCCTTTTCTATTTTCTTAAACCGATCTTCATCTACTCAACTATTTTTAAATTGTAATATTTCATAACTCGAGATTGGTTCTATTCCTAATGAGATATGTTTAAGCGTTACTTCTGAATCAGTTGTATTTAGTATTTTCACATGTTTGATTCCTATTGCTGGTATTAATGAATTTGCTAAAAATACTCCCTTTTTTATTTCTTTTCCATGTATTACGCTATCTTCTTTGACGTCTAAATCGACTTTATGAATTATCTCTGTTCTTGCTGGAATTTTAATATCATTTTTAATGTCTCTTGTATTCATATATTCATTGGTAAAACCATTTCTTCCCCATCTAATGGGGAAAATGTTAAGTTCTAACTGTTAACTTTCCTACTTTTGCTGTTTAAGCGCAGCTCGCTTCAAATATATGGCTGGAGAGCCGCAGTTTTTAATAATGAATTCACAGTGTAAGGAATGGAATTATTAGTACACATGTTTCATAATCAATCTTACAGTTATATTGTAATAAAAAGTCTCTACCTAGTATTGCATCAGTTGATATATTTATTTCCTCACTAACCACGTGGAATTGATGTTTTATATTTGTTTCTCCAAGCATGAGTTCTAGTTCTGTTATACCTTTCGAAAATATTGTTTTATTTGTTATGCCATTTATTTGACATGACGAATATTCATTTAAATCTTTTACCAGAAACTCTTTACAAACAGAAATATCTGCTCCCGTGTCAATTAAAAATTTGAAAGTTTTGTTTAAATATTTTATCCTTATGTTAACGAAATTTGTGTCACATTCCCCATAGAAATTTAGAACCTTCTTTGGTATCCCCGATTCTGTTGCCCGGGGATCTCTAAGTTTTTTGACCTGGTATTATTATTGTGGTATCCCCTTGCTATACCTCTGCCTCTATTGTTATTTTTGTTCCTTTCATAACCATTGTTATAATTGTTGTTATTGTACTGTCTTTTGTTGTTTCTATCATTATTTGTAAATTTTGGATAGGAAGAATTATGGTTGTATTGGTATCTACCACTATGATTTGTCCTAAATTGCATGATGTTATTTTGTCGTGTAGACGCTTCTACCTCAATTGCTATCTGTACAGCTTCATTAAATGTAGCTACTCTTGATGCTTGTACTACCTGTCTACATGCTTCATTTAATCCATTTTTAAAAACATTTAATCCTAGTTGGTCATTTAACTTTATTATAATTCTTTTATTGGCTTCACCCTGTTCAGCTATCTGAATCTCATTTAATTGTGAAATTAGTACTTCTATTCGCTCTGCAAATTTGTTAACTTCTTGTGTTCCCTGATGCTGTCTTGCTAAATCATTATGTAGTTTCAATGGGGTTATTTTTGTTTTGTAAATATCTGTTAAAACTTTCTTTAAATCTGAGAAATTGTCAGGTTCTTTGTCTAGAGTCAGAAGCCTGTTTTTTGCTTTGTCAGTTACTTTAGTTGCTATAACAAATTTAATTAATTTTTTCTTTTCACTTTCTCCACCTAAAGTATCATGATAGAATTCAATAAGCCCAAAAAAATTTGAAAGGTTTTTTGATTCACCGTTAAATTCTGTAATTAGCTTTGTAGCTGTTATCATATTGAATTCTGCCATTTTTTTTAGGTTAAGTTTTTTTTTGTTTTACAATAGTAATAGTGATTTCTTTTCTAGAAATTGTTTATTTCTTAAAATTAGCTTGCGTACACATTTTTTTTATAGTAAGAATGTTGACTTCGATATTATATTTCACAATGTATATGTATATATATGTATATATATATTTTTTTTATTCATTGAACGGAAATTACAATTTTCTTTTTTTGTTTATTTTATCTCTTTTTCGCTTCAAGATTCTTTTAAAATATTAAAAAAATATCAGCAATCCGTATTTTCAAAAGTTACTTTTAAAAGCAACCTTGCATGCATCCTATGCATCCTCCTGCGTTTTTGCTTCGACCTACGAATGCGTTTCTTACTCCACTTTGCCTTCATTTTCTTCTCTGATGGTCTTCTTGGTGTACTGAAATCCACAAAAGATCGTCATGTAATGTAGATGATGATGGTGTTGAAATCTTTGAGTTGGCTTTTAAGGTCGTTGCTCGTCGGCAACTTTTGGAAGATCTTTAAATGCTGGTGCAGACATATTTAGTCTGTTTTTATTGGTTTTAATATAGACTATCAAACATGCAAGTATACATATCTTTAAAACTCAACTTGAAATTTGTACGTTTGAAAATTAACTTATTTTTGGTCCGCTTCTTGTTGGTAATTAAAAATTAACCGAACAAGTTGGCAGGATCGCCATGTTAAGTTCTAATGTTGACAAACTTGCATTCGGGAGTAGTGTAACAAAATACATTCAGTGCCACTCACAAAGCAACTTAGTCAAAACGATGTCTTTGCACTTAGCTGTTGTTGGCCAAAGGGGACAACAAAATTGTGTACATCGTTTTACTATGATATCAAGTATCAATGAAAACGTGCTTTTTGTTTGTATCTCGTATTTTGGTTGTGGCTCTTTTCGAATGAATGTTATTACACTACACCTTTGAAAAGTCAGTATATATACAATCTAACTCCTGCCCGCTTTCAAGCGCGTTTGAACATTTATGAAGGAAATATACAAGGTTTGTTACTGTTGATCTTTTCTGTACAAACCCATGCTGCTGTTTGCAAATTATATTTTTAATATCGAAAGTTAAACTTTCTCAAACAAGCTGTTCAAATAATTTGGGGATACACGAAAGCTTAGATATGGGTCTGTAGTTAAGGATATCTGATTTAATACCTTTTTTTAATACAGGTGTAATAAAAGATCTTTTCCACCGTAAAGGGAATCGACCAGAATCTAATGATAATGAAAACAAATAATGAAGGGGAAATGCAATTTGAGACTTTCACTTTTTTTAAATTATTGGAGGGATGCCATCAGGGCCAGCAGAGTAATCATCGTTCAAAGATGAAATATTGTTAAAGACTCTTTCAAGCATAATTGGAACATTATTAAAATTAAATTTAGGACATTTACGTAGAAACTCGAAGTAACTACGATCTATATCAACAATAGAATCAGAGAAGGAATTACAAAAATGGTGAACAAAAGCATTGCAAATGTCGGATGTTTTTGTCAATGTGACATTCTTCTTTTCATTTCCGGCGTTACGAGTAGTGATCTTGAAGCGATCACAACTCTCCCACTTTTCTGCTTCACACTAGTGATCCGCCTGTGGGGTACGCCGCGTTGACCTCAGAAAGCGTCGGCAAGCCTCCCGGTGTTGGATTGTTCCATGTCTGAAGCCAACCAAATGCTGCTGTTTTTGCATTTGCTTGTACCAGGAGTGTTTTGGCTTGCCTTTTCTTTTTCGTCGCGAATTCGTTGAAACGTTGAAGGATATTGCCTTTTGGACGGGGTTCTGCGGATCTCTCCTTTGAACATGACAATACCAACTGAGCCGGTCGTGCTGAATTTTGTCCAAGATGGTACTTTTGACATGAAGGCTTCGACGGATCTTAGTACTTCTAATTCGATCAAGCTTTGTTACTCCTGCTGTCATCCGAAGCATCTTCATTTCGGCTGCCGTCAATTTGCTCTCATACTTTTTGTACATTGTCCAACATTGTCAACCGTATGTCATAGCTGGACGGACAACTGCTGTGTAGAGTCTTCCCTTCAGCTTAGGGGGCATTTTTCGATCACAGAAGATAGCGGAGTTTTCTCGCCACTTCATCCACCCTACGCTTACTCGATGATTGATGTCGTCATCACAAGTTGCTTCACTATTGATCATAGATCCCAGATATTTAAACTTTTCACACTTGGGAAGCACATTTCCATTCAAATAAATGTCTGGAATAGGCTTGTCTGGATCAGAAAAGGGGCAGCACAGGTATTCAGTCTTTTTAGCGCTAATACGGTACCCATTTCCTTCCAGAACATCAATCCAAACGTCAAGTGCTCGTTGCAGGGATGTAGGATCCTCGCTTATGATGGCTCCATCGTCAGCAAGAATAATTGTTTCACTTTATTGTCCGTTACTTTTCCTTCGATCAAATAATCCAGAACAGCAATAAAGAGCAGTGGACTCAAGACACTTCCCTGATGTACACCTACTGTTATTTGGAATTCTTCGGTGACTCCAGCTGGGCATTTCACTTTTGTAACTGCTCCCTCGTACATGTCCATAATTATTCGCACATAGGCTTCAGGAACTCCTCGGTGTCTGAGGGCCACCCATATCAGATCTCGTGGTTATCGATCGAATGCTTTTTCGAAGTCAACCAACACAATATGCAAATCCTCTAAGGCATCTCGGTGTTTTTCCATAATGATCCTTATACTTTGGATTGCGTCTGTAGTTGACTTACCCGCGACAAACCCGCATTGGTCATCAGACAGCCTTATTATTTTCCGCAGTCGGCTATCCAAAACCCGCTCAACGATCTTCATAGTGTGGGACATCAACTTGATCGAACGATAGTTGTCACAGCTTCTGGTATCTCCCTTTCCCTTGTACATTGGAAGAAGAAAACTTTCCATCCATTGATTAGGCAAACTGTCACCTCTTATAAGTTTGGAGATGAGAATCGTGAGCCATGTCAATGTGACATTACCATATGTAAAGTTATCTGGGTATCCATCCGAATCCTTCTTTGAATTGACAAAGTTCCAGGGATGATCCACCCTTAATGAGTTGCCCATTCTATGAGCATAACTCAGAGTTTTTGATAGTGATTTAAATTCATCAAAAAAAAGATGTTAGAAAGGTGATCAGATTCAGAACATGTCTTAATGTAGGTTCGCCAAGCACTATTTCTTTTGTAGCGAAGCTTTTTTAGTTCCTTAGTGTACCAAGGGGTACAGCTTTGTTCATGCAGTCGCTAAGGATAAAATAAAAATGTCTAACTGCTTCGTCAATATTAGTTATAAAGCTGATATATTTTTAATATTAGATCTACTTAGTTCATCAGAAAGCATTTGAAAGTTAGTCTTTCGATAGTCAAATATATATGCGAGCAGTCATATGCATTACTATAATTAGCCCTTAAACCCTACCCTGGGGTCCAGCGCCATTGCAAACATACATTTTCTTGAATTTTTTAAAAACTAAGCAACTCACACCAGTGCCACCCATGGAATTCTCATATTATCGCAGCAGACGTCTAAAAATCAGTCACTTATTAATTTTCGAGTGGTGCAGTTCAAAATATTTGAGCTTCAGGGTCCCATAGACCCCAGGGTAGTGATAGTTAAAGTTTTTGAACAGTTTGACATTGTTTCAAGACGAGCGAAACGATGGCCATTGGCTATGTTTTATGGAATCTTAAATATTGTTGGTTTGAATTCGTATGTCCTCCTCAAAATAGCGTCCGATAAAATTCAAATAAGTCGAAATTTCTTAAAAAACTTAGACTTGGAACTCATTAAACCCCAAATGGAGGAGAGGTTTACTTGGCCAACTTTGCCATCCAATCTCCAGGTCCTCATTGCAGATATTTTAAAAAAGAAGCTACCTGTGGCTGAGTCAACATCTTCAGTCACTACAAAAAATAGATGTGCCGTGTGTTCACGAGACAAAGACCACAAGACCAAAATACGATGCACCAGTTGCCGAAATCCACTTTGTGGCGAACATAGCCGCTCAGTGTGTCATAATTGTCTTGATGTAAACTTTTAAAACATTTTTCACAATTAAACATTCCTATCTTTTATGTTAGTAAATAAAATTTTTGATTAAATTGTTTTTTTACTAAATTGGGGCAAAAACTTTTTGGGGTCCCTAAGACCCCAGGGTAGCAATAGTGTTTCTCCCGGGATGGGTAGGGTTTAAGGGTTAGGAATATGACGGCTTAGGTCAAGAAAAATGTCAAGAGGAGGGTGATAGTCATCTACATTAGTAATGCCGGAATTAGATTTAAGAACGACAGTACTAACTGCGTTAGAGGTAAAGACTAAATCGAGATTTCGATTTAAAGAGTTTTTAATACAGCTCACTTGTTGTAAGTCAGTAGAAATTAGATAGTCCAATAAGATAGATTAAAGTCACCCAGCAATAAAATATTTATATCTAAAGAAGAAAGATTGTTTAAATAATCTAACACTAAAGCCACTTCATTGTAAGCAGGGGCAGAACTTTTTGGGGAAAGGTATGTGCCAATTACATAGACTGTCTTAGACTCAAAGGTAACTTCAATGCAAATTAGATCTATTGTTAAAATAAAAGAAAAAGTGATATTAGACGACAAAAAACTATTGCGACAAGCTATGAGGACACCCTCTCCTACGTCTGCGTCTACGTGATAATGGCGGTCCTTTCTAAATACTTGAAATTCTGAGTTAAAAAGTTCTGTACCCAGAATGCCCGAATGAAGCCAGGTTTCTGGCAGAACAAAAATATCATGGGCAAAAGCTTGAGAATTAATAAAAAAAAATCAGCAGTTTTACTACGAAGCCCCCTACATTCTGGTAAAATAGGGAAACTCTAATTAGTTTTTTGAAACATTATTAAAGGCACTATTTTCAACTTAGTTTCGTCAAATGACCAAAACAAAAACTATCATTTTCTTATTCCTGAATATCAACTGCTCTCGTCTGCTTTTCCATTTCAATTTTAGTTTCAAAAGGTTTAAGGAAGACTAGCTGCCATTTTTTCTTTCTTTTTCTTCGAAAGAGAGGAACTGTAAAAACATTAGAAGGAACCCATAATCGACTAATTCAAAGGAGTAACTTAATTTGAAGAAAGCTGATTTCAAGGGGTCATAATTTATGTTCTTCTTTCCATTTAAAACTAGAAAATAATTAAGTGTGAATTTTGAAGTGTACTCTTGCAGATTGTGCACACCGCAGTCAAAGGACGAACGGCAGCGTACTCTCCAGCAGTAAGCACCAAAGGTTATTGTCATTCGAGTTGAGCAACAACATTATATGAACACAATTTTCTACATTTAATACAAAATACACAAATAGTAAACTAAACAGGACGACCGACTCAATAGCGAAACAACGACCATCCCGTGGCAAATTCATTTTTGCTCATTTTTATGCATTTGAAACAGAAACAAAATTTTAATTTTCTACTGCAGTGATTCCGAATGAACTGCGGAGGAGCTTGTTTTTATGTTTTGTATAGAGAGATGGTACTTTGTATAAGGAGACGGAAGCAAAGACCGCGGCACTAGGGAACAGTTGTTTGCCGTTTGCAGATGCAAGCAAACCCAATCGATAGCCGTCATAAAGTCGACCTGTTCATCCTTCCTTTCTAGCAAGAATATTGGATGTTGGGGCGATGGATTTTTGTATTTTTTTTTTCTCTTCTCAACTTTATTTTATTCGATTGCTTTTCTCCTTTAGTTTGTTTTTGATTTCTTCGTTATTCGCGCATAGGAACAGAATATTTTTGTAAGCAAAAAAAAAAAAAAAAAGCAAAAAACAACAGAATAAAATAAAGGCAAGGAAGAAATCCTTTGAACGTGAAACGTGGTCATGCTTATCGACTGGGAAAGAGATTGGTTTCTCCTATAAACTGCTACAAACGGAATGGGGTGGGATATCGAATGAGGCGAATTATATCTAATCTTTCAACAAAAGGCATGGGGAGTGGCAAAGTAGCAGTCCCTTGCCATATATATATTTATGCAGTTAAAATTATTTTCGTTGAGCTCAGCGATTGTATAGGTACCATTATGTCCGAAATTTATGATCTAAATAACCGCAAAAGGAATTGAACCAGTTCGTCGATTTCATGAGCTTGGGTCATGGGTAGATGACTTTGGCAGATGTTGTTCTTTTTTTTAACGTTTTTGCATGAGTTAGTTGCTGATAACCAATGGAGTCAATCGACTTGTTCATTCCAACGGAGAAACAAAATACCCATAAAGATTTCATGGTTTTATAAATGTTACCTTTGGGGAAACACAGTGTTTTATTTAATTTATAGATGATGGTGGTTGGGTTTGTTTATTTATTTACAATTTTCCAATTAAGGAAATTACGTTTCAGAAGGCCTATAATTAAGAGTGGTTTTATAGTCGAATTAATAATGAAGTTCCTTTTTACCACGTATCTCTCTAAAAAGTGACATGAAAAATCCATGTAGGTATGTCGTGTCTGCATAACAAAAGAAAAAATCCCCCGCAAAAAGGACCTACAAAAGATACAGGGTATATTTCATTGGTAATTCATCCTGTCATGACATTTTATGCTGCAAATCAAGAGCAACAATAAAACAAAGAAATCATCAAATGGGAGCTATTGTGTGGTTAGGTGAGGTTACTGCTTCTCTGATCATACTCCATAACCATAATTGCGACCGGATATCCGAAATGTTGTTAAGTATAATCAGTTATTTGCCACGCCTTCATAAAAATGATTGTCGCATGTTAAGAATTCAATTTTGACTGCAAATGAGCTGTGGAAGAAGAGATATTTCAAACTGCGGGTACAATTTACTTAATACTCAAACAAGGGATAAATTGCACAAGAATCTTAAAATCAATAGACCTTTTTTGGAGGTAAGAACAATTATTTCGGGTTTTTTTTTTTTTTTTTTTTTTTTTGTCAGGAGTAAATCTTCAAAAGACACTTAGTAGTATTCGATACCAAGTAGTGTGGGATTCTTACCCACTAAAAACTCCTCATAATCAGTACCAATCTATAACGATCGACAACAGATTTTTCTTTCTCAATAATATTATCTCTTTAAGGGAAGCTTAAACTTTTAATGCTTCCCATGACTTTTAGGCCATTAGCTCGTGTGGCTTGGTTCTTCTTAATCTCCGAACATTGCCTCTCGTATTTAATACGGACTCCATTTCAGAGTTGATATGACTATGCAGTCGCTGATTGTGTGATACAGCATGTTTTCTTACAACTTCTGTAACCGTTTCTATTTGTAGGTCACGATGTAAATCGCTATTTCTTATATACCATGGTGCATTTACTATTCCACGAAGGACTTTGTTTTGGAACTTTTGGATGATTTCAGTATTTGTTTTCTTTGAACAGCCCCATAATTGGATTCCATAGGTCCAAACAGGTCTAAGTACTTGTTTATAAAGCATTATTTTATTTTCGACAGATAAGTCCGAATTTCTACCGAGTAACCAGTACATTTTTCTATATTTCAAGTTGAGCTCTTCCCTTTTCTTTTTGATATGCTCTTTCCATTTTAGCTTTGCATCCAAATTCATCCCAAGGTATTTGGCCGTATTATTATTATTTCGGGTGATTTTTAAATGGGCTTCTTTTGAACAATGAAGATATTCACATTTGCCTGCTAAATGTCGGCGTATATGTCAAGTGCCCCGTTGCACACGGTAACTCCATTATCAGCAAGATACAACTTATTCTTTTAGTACCGCAATAAAGACCAAATGGCTTAATACACTCCCTTGACGTACACCTACTGTAATTTAGAATTCTTCGGTGGCTGTAAATTGCTCTAGCTTTGTTACTGTTTTGCACTTTATTCATATCAGATCAACTCTTGGTTAACTAACGGTTGCTTTATTTAAGTCAAGACTGCTCTTTAGAAGAAATCTTAGGATGACCTTCTTTCATTAAACCAGCACTCAACAATTGAATTTTCTCTCAAAGTAGACTACCGCATACTTGTTTACGGATCTTTATTGTGTGGTACCTATGCTTGATTGGAATAAAATGATCAAAGTTTCTGTATCTCCATTACACTTTTTGTCAGAACCTCACTCTATAGCTGAATCAGACTATCACTTTCTGATAGCTAGATCATTATGTATTCCTTTCTTTACAATCCAAATAGAGCTTGTCCACCCAAATAACTTTGCTTTTTGGTCATTAATTTTGTGGTTTGAAGTTGATAGAGATGGCATTTGACACCTGCCAAACTCATCTGCCATTTACATGCTCATAAGTGTTTTCTTAAGCGTCGAGTTTTTTTAAATTAATAAAACATTCAAATTTAAAAATTTTTTTGGAGTTCATGAATTGATCAATCATCAACTATGTTCAACTCAGCCAACAGAAAAAAAATAGTCTCGTATCATGGCTCGTGGTGTTTTTTGGCTGTATTGGTAATTCTTGTACATGACATATATGGCTGTTTATCAATCCAGATGCAACAGTTCTGCTCATTTGAATATCCGTTGGGTCGGAATGACCCTAATCGCTAGGCACAAATTAGCTGTTCTAAGGCCCATTAAAAATTAGACGCTGTGGTAGGTCATTCGGCTTGAGTAACACATAATATCCTCTTGCAGAAAACGTCGACGGATTGACATTCCTCTTTAACACTTAACATTACGACACCAATATTCTGTACGGAACGCACTGTGCTAGTCGATGGTTTAATGTCCAGCAATGTAAATTTTGTGTGAAATTTGCTAATGACAGCACTAATTCTTGATTCAGGCCAATTATGGCGACCATAACAAACTTTTTTTTTCATAGCTAGTGGAGTGCCGTTAGACATAAAAATGGCAAAACCTAGGAATCCAGAAATCCGGAAATAAGCAATTTAGCTTATAGAAAAAGTTAAAAAAAATGTTCACTGCTCTCAATTTTTTAATTATTTTTATAATTAATTACTAACTTTAAGAATTCTCTTTTATTTATGTAAAGTGTTTTAGATACCCTTTGCTAAAGGCTTAGGGTAGATAGGTTGGGTCAAGACAAGAAAAAAATTGTAAGCGAGGGGGGGTCTATATCCCTCCGTGTTTTTGAAAGCTAATCCTTTGTTCTTTAGTAAAAAATTTAATTTGAGTTCACTTAATGAATGGTTTTTGAGAAATCAAGCCTCAAATCAAAATTTATTTAATAAATTTTTTTTTTTTACAAAATTTTGCCCCATTAAGGTTCTTTTTTTTCATATTCAATGCTTTTATTAATTTTTACTCAAAAGCATAAAACCGAACGAAAATTTTTTTCTTGGTTTTAGAAAAATTAAAAAAAAACCAAATGTACTTTTTTCCAGAAAAACCCCTCGCTTACAATTTTGTTCTTGTCTTGACTCAACCTATCTATCCTGAGCCTTTGGCAAACGGTATCTAATACACCCTACATATATAAAAGAAAATTCTAAAAGTTAATAATTAATTATAAAAATAATTAAAAAATTGAGAGCGGTGAATATTTTTTTTTTTACTTTTTTTATACGATCTTTAAGATATATTTCAGAAAATTTCATGAAAATCCATTGACTGGCGGTGGATTCTTAGGTATAAAGCTAACGGCACTCCACTAAGCATGAATTTTGACAATAGATTTCAACAATTCGCAACCGTTGCTCCTTTGAAAGTTTTTCTATGCTAAATTGGCAGAGTATACTGAAAACTTTTCACCATGACAGATGATATTTGAACGCCATTACCAACCATATCAGCCAACCAGAAAAATTTATCTATTAAAAAGTCACTCTTTGTTAATTGAAAATAATACTCTTTTTCGTCTGGCTGACAGCAAAAGCCAATGCTATATATTGTGAATTTGTATACATGATTTTTAATTATTTTATTAAATAAAATCAAACTATTACTACTACTACTACTACTAATTGAATGAATCGCTTATCATCCGATCTGGGAAAGTTGTGATAAAATGGAACAAACTTTTCGCTCATTATGCGATGATCATGGTTGCCATAGTCGATTGACAACGCAAACAATTGGAAAAGTAAAAATGATGTCGTAAGGTTTCTTAATCGTATTTTGCATGGCCAGTCGAAAATATTGCTGCTGCGTTCGCAGCAACCAATTTTTACTTCCGATTGTAGAAACTATTACTATAAGGCTAGTTTTGAAATCGTGCAGAAAAGAAATTTTGAGATAAACTTTAAATATAACATTACGATAATGGAAAATACGAAAAAGTGGGTCCTGAAACTCTTTCTTTCTGTCTGTCCGTATATGGATCTACAGCCTGAACCGCTAGACCGGTTTTCTTAAAATTTTGCAGTTATTGTTTGTGCTGCCCTACAAACACAAAGATGTTTTTGAACTAAGTCTCTTGGTCTTGAAATAACGGTACCTGCCTCACTACCTTTACGATAATACTTATTTTTTTATCGAAAACGGCTTTTACGATTTCGATTAAATTTTGTGAGAGAGATACACTTTCAGTTATCTTTCTTATGAGGAAGTAGTCTTAAAACGGTACCTCCCACTGTACCGTTTTTTTTGCAACCCGACTTTCCCGTTAATGACTCACATAATTTTGACGAAATCATATATTTATGAACATCTAAATATAAATCAAAATCTTAATTTTTGAAATTCTCATGATTTAAAAAATGGATTTTATCGAATACGTATTTCAAAACTGTGTCCTTGATCTTTTTTTTTAATTCTTTTGTCAAAATATTTTCTAGCATGATCTTAAGACTTTCATACTTGGCTTTCAAGAAACTAGTTTTTAAAAATGGTGAAAAATAAAAAACCGGTTTTTAAGAAAATTGTTCTATCGATTTTGATTCAATTTAATGAATGTACCTAGATATTAGCAGCTACAAGAAATGGCATTACTTGATTTTCGGTTGAAACATTAGGAATATTTAATTAAATTTTTTGAATATTTTATGTGACTTTATTCTATTTTCATAATTAATGAGTAGTTGTCAGGCCTGTACTACCAAATCTATTATGAAGAGCGAGTATTGCAACCTTGTACTTAGCCCTAAAATTTTGATAATGCAATCAGAATACATTCACAAGTTCGTCGGAACCAGTCATGCCCATTCAATGTGAAATGTGGTTTCAACATATCTGGGTAACGGTTAACACAATACGACCAATTACGGTGCGTGAGTTGTTTCCATGTTGCGTTGCTCCACGTTTGGCGACGTCAATTGGTCCACAATTTTTCCTGTGCGGTTTCCCATAAAACCGTGGGTTCGCGAAAAGCCTCTCAACTTTTGGAATTGAAAACCAACAATTTTCAAGTAATGGACGAGATGCTGATCAAAATGTGTAATATTTCAAAGATTACTTCAAAAGAATCACACTCACTTAGAACGAGCCAAACCTTTTTACGAAATAAAATGTTCGAAACAGTGCATCGCTGCGTTCGTTTTACTTTTCCTTCTTTCGAAACCCAAAAAAAAATAATGATCATTTACTTCCGTTGTTTTTTTATTTCCATTTCAGCAGAAAACGTTTGGAAATTTGGTGGCAGGAAATTTTGTCAAGGAATATAATGACTTCGTTATGAAAAGTGCAAACTCATTTTAACGAGAACAACCAGAGTGACAGTTGGTTAGCGTGTGATTTCATTGAACTTTGGTTTCAAATATTCAAAAGAGAAAGAAGACCGATCGATAGTTTTTTTGTTTTAGGTTATTAAAATTCTGCAATATATGTTGGAAAGGAGTTTTGTAAGTGACAATTTTAGTTAAGGCTAAGTTAAAGTTAAGTTGTCCTTTGCTTCGTTTGGGCTTCCATGGCAATCTGCTATGTTCTCATCTTAGCTGCAAAAGGTGGGATGACAAAGTTATTTCTTCGAATACGAATATCTACCCCGCACTGGTTGCAGTTCTGAGAAGAGAAATTAATTAACCAATCGTGTGTTAAATATGGTGTTTTTGTAACGTTCGAAATGACGACGCAAAAAAAATAATTAAAAGCGGGGTTTTTCTTAGAAAAGATTATTACAACATCAGAGATACAAAATATCCTTTTTAATAACAAATTGAAATTTTGTAAAAATGGTAATTATTCAGAATTTACTGAATAAGTCACAACTTATAAGGAAGTTGCTTTTCCACAAACCAAATCTTCAGGCTGGATGAGCTATTAACACAGAAAAAATTAAAAAATTCTTTACACGAAACGTTTTCATGGTAAAAATGAGAACAGAGAACTCGTTTTCGAATAACAACTCAGGTCGGAAAGGTCGTGCAACACAAACATTAATTAATGGTTCTCCCAAGCCAAAGCTTTTCTGCAGCTAGGGAAGCAACAGAAGCGCTGTTGGCATCATTTCTGCCTCCACGACAACTACAAATTCATAAAGACACTGGTATATTTTATTTTTTGTCGTGACGAGTGTGGGTATTCTCATATGTAGCTGTAGGTATATCTTAATTTTGACAGCTAAATAAAAATAAGATACATATGAGCATTTATGATAATAATCATAAGCGATATTATTATTAAAAAGGATATTTTGTATCTCTGATGTTGTAATAATCTTTTCTAAGAAAAACCCCGCTTTTAATTATTTTTTTTGCGTCGTCATTTCGAACGTTACAAAAACACCATATTTAACACACGATTGGTAAATTCATTTCTCTTCTCAGAACTGCAACCAGTGCGAGGTAGATATTCGTATTCGAAGAAATAACTTTGTCATCCCACCTTTTGCAGCAAAGATGAGAACATAGCAGATTGCCATGGAAGCCCTAACGAAGCAAAGGACAACTTAACTTTAACTTAGCCTTAACTAAAATTGTCACTTACAAAACTCCTTTCCAACATATATTGCAGAATTTTAATAACCTAAAACAAAAAAACTATCGATCGGTCTTCTTTCTCTTTTGAATATTTGAAACCAAAGTTCAATGAAATCACACGCTAACCAACTGTCACTCTGGTTGTTCTCGTTAAAATGAGTTTGCACTTTTCATAACGAAGTCATTATATTCCTTGACAAAATTTCCTGCCACCAAATTTCCAAACGTTTTCTGCTGAAATGGAAATAAAAAAACAACGAAACGTTCAAGTGACAGTCAGTGAGCTCGAAAAGTTTGGCGATGCACTTAAGTGAGTTTCAGTTTCAAGTGATTCAGGTTGGGCTGTATAAGGGGCAGACCGTAACAACCACACAATATGCACTTCTAGCAGAAGCGGAAGGCTCTTTTAATAATACTAAGAAAGACTAAAACGAAACTAAACAGCCAAACGGGATCTGTTAAAACTTCGTCAACAAAATTCAATCGAAATTCCTCTAACCACAAACTTACATTCTATCGTTTGTTAACTTTCTTAGAAAATCACTACTTAAAGGTTTTGGAAGCTGCAAAATAATTACAGGGTGGGTGCCGTCTTCCTTTCGAATTTTGTTTTTTTTAAGTGGTTACAGTGCCGGTATAGTGGGCTATGTATTGTACCTGGTCGGGGAACTATTGGCCAGTCATAATTCAATGTGGTCAGTAGGGCAACAGTTAAGTTGTTGTTTACGGGCGTTTTTTCCAGTATATTGTGATAACCGTGGTGTGATGGTTATCATGTCCACCTGCTAGCCTAGAGGTTCGACTATTTTTAACGTGTTAAAGATTTATTGGAAACATAACAATGCCTTTCAGTATATACATATACCCAGACCCACACCATAGCGATTTGAACTATAAATAAAAATAGAGTATAAACAACTCAGTTAATATTGTCTTGTTCAACGGAGAAATCGAGAGAACTCCGTTAAAAATGTAATTTTAAGCAACGTTCTAACACGATCGCTAAGAAGAGTAAAGAAAATGAGATCAAAACACTCCTGGTGCGGACAAATACAACGAAATCTTCATTTGGTTGGTCTCAGATATGGATCACAAGGGGTTTGCCTACGCATTTTGAGCTTAGCTGTGGCATGCCACAAGAGAGGATCATTTGTGTGAATCAGTTTTGTTTGAGAGCTGTGATCCCTTCGAGATTACGATGCTTGTAACGACGAAAATTAGGAGGAAGAAGAAGAAAAAATATTTATCACGTTCTTCTACAACATGACACCTTGTAAGGGTTTAAGCGTTTTGAAGGCCTCTTTTCCCAAAGACAGCCTTCTTCAAGGATATAGTGTGAGCTCTAGTGCGGATACATGGAACATGACTGTATCATAAATGTTGCATGACTGTAGTTCGGGTAAAAGTTTTCGACTGTTGCGTGATTAAGAGTTTTGAAGTACGGCTAGTGAAGAGTTTATGACTTCAATTAGCTAAGCTCTTGCAAAAGCATACAAGAAATTGTACGAAATTGTGGGTTAGGTTAGGTAAGATGTGACTGCCAGTATACGGAAACCGACACACTTAGAACACCAGAGGGTCAATTGTGATACCAGAGGGTTGTTCACACATCTAGGGAATAAGGGAGTTGAATCACCCTCTAATCGAACCTGGACCAACGAGTTAATCTCCAGTTCAGATCTTCGTATGGAAAGGGAGAGACTTTAAAAATTTTTGTTATCAAAATCAATGATGATGTCGAAAAAGTATTCACCAAGGTTAGTTTTTCGTCTGTTAGAGAGCGCAGAGCATGAAAAAATGAGGTGTTAGACTGTTTCCTCCCCTTCGTCGTCCATGCAGCTTCTACAGAAGTCATTGGAGTAGACACCATGTCTTTAGGCGTGTCTACCTCTTAAGCAGTATCCTGTAAGGCCACCTATGGTGAAGCTAATATGCAGAGGGTTAAGATTCAACAAGTTCCTTGGACTTTTCGAGTCTACACATTTCCAAATTCGTTTAGTCATAAGGCAGGTATTACTCTGCGCCCATCTAATGCTCATCTTCTCAAAAACGTCTAGCCTTCGTAAGAGTTTACATGTAGCGATAGGTATATGTACCTATAATGTTCCATTCAGATCGAAGAGAAGAAGTCATTCTTTTTTCTCCGACTTCGTTTGCCATGCAGTTGCCTGGTATGCCTCTGCGACCCAGCTTCCACGTTTAAGAGTTCAGAGGTTCAGACATCTCCTTTAGAGACCTGCGACAGTTTTGGACCGTAGTAGATTTCGTAGATACAGAGGCTAGAGCTTTGAGAGCTGCTTGACTGCCCGAAAAGATACGAATATCATATACAACGTTTTCTCTAAGCCAGGAGAGGACTTCTTTCATCGCCAGAATCTCCGCACACACTACAGTAGGCAGGTAGGCGGAAGAAAAAGCTTAAATTCAGCCCATTCCAGAAAATTACACTTTGCACACTACCACAGGTCTTAGATCCGTCAGTGGAGAAGCTTAAGGATTCATTATCCAGGAGGGTACCGTTCTACCAAATTTCTCTTGAGGTTATGGTTACTCTGAAATTGTTATCAAACACCAACTTAGAAATGGTGTAATCTAATCGATCCAGGATGAATCTTCAGTTGTTTAAAATGTTAATGTGACCAATTTGATTGTTGGTCCACTGAGGGTTGGCTTTTAGTCGAGTAGCTGAGCTCGCTGCTGACGGCTTGCAGAAAATGTCTAGGGGCTTAGTATGTCAAGGGCATTCGAAGGAGTTGTCCTTAGCGTGCCGTTGCACATACTTTCCTTTCTCTGAACTTTGACAGGCTTGTTATAGTTTACCTGTTTGTCAATTGCAGTCCACCATGTTAATACCCCGTATAGGCTAGTATATGGGGTTTATGACTGATATATAGCCATCGAGCAACATGGGGGGAGAAACCCCATTTGTCGCCAATAGCCTTCTTACTCGAGAAAAGTGCAGCGTTTGCTTTCTTAAATCTTTCCTCTAAATTAGTTTTCCAGGTTAGTTTTTTTTTTATCAAAAATTACACCTTGATATTTAACCTGACTCACTAGGGTGAGAGTTGCACCTTTAATGACAGAAGGTCTGAAATCCGGGATCTTACATTTTCTCGTGAAGAGAACAAGCTCTGTTTTAAAGGGATTGATTTTCAGTCCTCGACCCAGTGATTTAGTGATACAGTGGATACAGCGTTTTTCATAGAAACTCTAACCTTCATGGTTTAAGATTAAATACTCGGGTTCTAGTGAACGTTCCGAAGTCTAACAGTTAGAAGTTAGAAGTCTTTTCTTGAATTAAATTATCTAGCTTTTTTTATTTTTTCTTGTACTTTTATTTTTAATCTCAAAGATTGGATTGTAAATTGTAAATATGTTTATATAAATGCATTTTGCTTTAACATGTGAACCCCACATTCACTCATTAATTTTGTAATATTCACATTTGAATTATATAATTTAACGGGTCATTCGATACTAGTTTTTAAAAAACTACAGAATGACACCTATTATTCTTTATTTAACTTATATGTATTATGGAATTGTACGAATTAAATCAATAAAGAATGAATAATTGTTAAAAAAAAAAAAAAGCGAGTAAGTGATTCATGTTCAATTTCCTGTCTTAAATTGTGAGTAAGTTATATCAAATTCAAAAACTCCGATTCTTTTCTTATCTTCGGCTTATTGAACAGATTTTCATAAGCCTCGTCTGCAACACCCTGTTTACCTATTACCTGCTAACAAAACTCGTATTCACCATTTCACAGTATACTTTTCAGTTATTGTTGTGTTTCTTCTGCGTTTATTCAAAACTTAAACTTTAACAACACCAACCAACCAACCCTTCCAGCAGTTGAAAGCAAACTTGAATGTCAATTAACCCAAATTCCAGTCAGGCAGCTTAGTCTCCTCCCCTGTAGATATCCCTCCTATCTCTTGACTCTTGTACAAGCATACCTAGTCCTTTTTCACTTTTTGTTTTAAATTCTTGTCACTCGAATGCAATTGCCCCCACTTTGAGGCAAACCATGGTAATGTGTAAAAACTTGAAAGAAGAAATTGCAGAGCATTTCCCCAAAAACCTGACAGCTATGAGCTACCTTACATGCACCTACCGAAACGATAGAAGCAGCAGAGACAAAATCTTCTTCTACGCAAGTGACAAGCAGATAATCCCTACTGGAGCACAAAAGATACCATAGTTGGAGTGACAGACGAGGAAATGTCTTCCAAAGTCATTGTCCTGGTAACCAAAGTGGGTACCAAGGTACGTTGTTTCTCATTTAAAAGCGGAATCATCGTAAATTATGTAGAGGTTTTTCATATGACAGAGTTAGCTTTTATATGTATAGTTGAGAATAGGAAAACGTTATGAAGTACCGCCATTTTGTGTTTTCCTTCGTTCTAAGCGATATACTTTGAGCGACAGGCTTTTTTTAAAAGTTTTTTTTTAGTGTTTAATTTAATTTGTCTGCAATTGGATGTGGGAGACTGAAAAACTTTCAATTAATTTTGCTTGAGGTGTTTGTAAATGTAATTGTGAAAGGGTAGTCAGTAGATTTTTATTTTATTCTTAATACCTGTGTAAATGCAAAGAACTTTACCAATTGAACTTCATGTTGGAGAACATAACTACGTTCCTACAAGGGGAGTTGAATAGCACGCTTAATGATGTTTCAAAGAGGAGAACCATTAGAAGTATTTAAAGGAAGGACTGGATTTGTTTTTGTGGTAGAAAATGTATTCGTATTCGTATGTCTGCCATTTTGACTCTTCCCTTATAGACTTTATGGAACTTGTCTGGTCTTTTTTTTGATTTAGTTGAAAAAATTTTTTAATTAAGGATTTCGTTTAACTATTGAAAGTGGCCGTCACCTGTATTTCATACTTTTGAGTAAAAAAATTATTCGAAAGCGCACCGGAACAGTTAATAGCAACTCATCTCAAAACTCATCTCCTTACCTGTGGAGCTCGTCTGAATGGGCAGTGGAGCACTAGAATTGCTCGATAGTGCACCGGAACTGGTCACATGAACTCGTCTGGGGAGCTCGTTTTTGGATCGTTGGAGTGATCTTTGAAACTTGTCTGATTAGCCCGTGGAGCAGTAGAATTGTTCGATAGTGCACCGGAACTTGTTGCAGCAATTCGTCTCTTGATGATCTCTAAAGTGTTCTTTGGAACTCGTCTAAATGCCACGTGGAGCAGTACAATTGTTCAAGAGTTCACTGGAACTTGTC
The DNA here is from genome assembly GCA_949752695.1 of Melanostoma scalare. Classification (NCBI taxonomy): domain Eukaryota; kingdom Metazoa; phylum Arthropoda; class Insecta; order Diptera; family Syrphidae; genus Melanostoma; species Melanostoma scalare. Next base: position 66,858,938 of record OX456984.1, read on the forward strand.
TCTAGATCTCTATAGTGGTCTCTGAAACTCGTTTGTGGAGTACTAGAATTGTACGATAGTCCATCGGAACTGGTGACAGCAGCTCGTCTTTAGACCTTGTCTCTGAATCTCTGGATCTTTTACGTGAAATATCACGTTGAGGCTACCAATGCTTAACGGATGTGGGTTGATCCTCAAAATCAAAACAAAACTGAAAGGAGAAGGACTTTTGAAACTAGAAGCTATAACTGCGTTAAGTGCTCAATGGAACTAGTGATGTGTCAACTCAGTTTCATAAACCGAGTCAAACCGAGTTGACTCGTTTTACATTTTTTCGAACCGAGTTGGCAAACCGAAGAAAAAACCGAACCGCCTAGCTAATAATTAAAATGAAATGAATGCAAGCAGACCGAGTTCACTTGAACATAATCAGAACTACCCTCCTTTAGTTGCGGCCGAGTCAAGTCAAACCGAGTTGGTTTGCGCATTGCGTATCGGTTCGGTTCTTTCTTGTGTGATTAATTAGTAGGTATAGGTACCCTTATGGTTTTTGGTGTTTTTTTTTTAATGCATTTTGATTAAATCCGTTTATTCTGATTGAAAAATTTGCTTTGTTTCTATTTTTCAAAACATCTCGGAGTATTCCTAGATAACAAGCTTCTTTGGTCTAAACATGTCGAGTCTAAGACTACTAAAGCACTATCAGTCTTCTGGCAATGTAAAGGAGCCTTTGGCAAGACTTGAGATCTTTCACCGAAAAGGGTCCATTGGATCTATACGCCTATGATAAGACCAATCATCTCATATGCTTCGTTTGCCAAACTTCAAAGAACAAATTGTCTTGGCTGTACTGGGGCCTTCACACTGCTGAATTTTCCTCCCCTTAATACCTACATCATGGGGTGTACTCTCAAAACCATTTCTTGTTTTAAGAGATATGATGTCTGGTACAATTCGCACTGGAGCCTTGAGGAGCTCGCAATCAGCATATCATTTGACTCTCATCTAATGAACATGGCTGGATAGGGAGAAGTATCTGTTTTTGCAGCGACAGCCAACCTGTGCTTAAGGCACTTCTCAACCCTCTTACAACTTCCAAAGTGATCCAGGAATGAAAGAGCTCTCTGAATGCGGTCTGAAGACTAAATTCCCTGAGTTTCATTTGGGTTCCACCCCATCACGGCATAACTGGAAATGAGTTCGCCGATGAAATTGCTAGACAAGAAACTCAGACAGCTTTCTCAGGACTTGAACCGTCGATAGGTCTGCCAGCGTCCTCAGTGAGGTCTTCAATAAACGATGGGATCTGTCAAGAGCACAATCGTAGATGGCATGCTTCCAGTGGATACAGACACCGTTAATAAGAAGACTGCAATATTTTTGCAATCTCGTAGCAGAAAAGAATGCAGAAAGCTTATTGGCGGGCACTTCTCTTCTGCTAAGCATTTAAACGTGTTAGGCTTAAGTGATACCACACCGTGTGAATCTTGTCAGTCAATACAGTCTTAAAGGTTGTTATACAAAAGATTAAAACTAAGATTAGGTCTCTATAACCAGTATTGACAGAGATATCGAATTTAACACAGGTCAGGGTACACCAAAGCTAGCCTTTTTTTAAATTGTCTAAAAGTGATGTCAAAGTTGAGAAACTTACTTTACTGTACAACAACTTTTTTCTTAGAATATGACATAAGAATCACATCCCAAAGAAAGTAACACGAATTACCAGACACTTTGTATTATGCCATCGTAGCATTTTTAATTTTAAGTAAAAAACTACCCGCTATCTTTTTGCATTAGCGTGTTCTCAGCCAAAGTCTAACCTGCACACTGTGTAGCGATGTTTATACAAACATGAGACTTTCAAAGCTCGAACCAAAGTTTGAATTTGTTATTACCTTTTCATAATCAGTTCTTCGTAAAATATTATGGACTTTGATTACTGTTGTGGAACTTTCGAGCATGTATACTTTGACGTCAAACGTTGGTACTTTTTGAAGAATATACCGCACTTCTTTTACGAAACCAACACAACAAAAAAGTAAAACAGGTAGGAAATAATTTATCGCGCTGTAGCTTCAAAACTTGTATTCAAGTACGCACCTACTTTCTGAGTTATAAGAACTTTACTTCATTCCACGAACACACGCAACCAAAAACTTTCCACAGCCTCTTACTCAATCACTTGTAGTTGGGTATGTGGGCATCACTTACAAAATTTCATCTTGTGAAATGTATACTTTGCTACTTTTAGTTTCAGCAATCCTTCACATATAATGTCTATGTCTTACATGGCTTAATCGCATATAGCTACGTGTGATGCATGGCTCTGTTCAACATAAAACCATTAATGTTACTAAGATAGGGGAGAAATTAGGCCAGACGGCATTGGACTCGGTGCTCTCGCGAATATACCATAACTCTGCCCTTTGCCGTGTTTGGAATTAATGACTTTTCCTTACCAACCATTGAAATTCACATTAAACACACTAGTTAGTGCTAAAAAGATCTATATTCGTTCGCTGCTTGTATCGTATGTGGTATTTTTGCATGGAAACTCACGTTTCGGTGCAACTGATGATTTGCAGTCGAGACGTGGTTAAAGACCGCCGATATAATTACTCTGCTCTTTGGTTGTTAGAAACTGTTAACATAAATATGAATTTTGATACGAAGCAAGTACAAATACATATAAATGCTTACAGATCAAATTGGTGGTAGGTTTTGATTCGTTTTTAATTGGTGTGGTTCATCTTTTCAACCAATTCAATCATACCCCTGTCTATAAAAAAGAAGCCTAAGGGTTTCATAAACAAATAGTTATTTGATAAGCAACTAGGCAAGCATTGATTCCCTGATGCCATACGAAAAAAAGTTTTTGAAATTTCACTCTTCACACTTGTAAGGACCTTTACTTAAAGTTTGGTAGAGGCAAAAGCTGTTCAATTTCGATCCAAACTAAAGAAAGTCACAACGTGTCAGTTGTTGCAGTACCTTCTTATACTAGCATTTATGATAAGGAGCGTTGATAAGTTCAAAGTCAAAGTCTTTAGCTATCGAAGAGATTAAAATCTTATGTATTTTGTTCTATTCACATACCATGTGTTTTGTCTTGCAGCTGCGAAAGTAAGAAGTTTGACAAAATTTGAAGACAAAAGAATTTCTTAAGGCTGTTGATTCTCGAGATAGTCTGACAGTTACCGACCCACTTTATTTTCTAAAAAACGCAAGAAAACACTTAAAAAAATCCATAAGCATTGCCTTGTAATTCAGAGTGGCTGATAAAGCTTGTTTGAAACTAGTTACTGAGTCTACATAATATGTTCTCATCCAACTTGCTTCTTAACCTAATTTTTGACAATTTAGACTGAGACTTTAGACTTTAGAGTCCGAGCTTTAGAATTCTGATTTTGTAAATTATTTTTCAATGCTTTGGCAATTATTTGCTTACTTAACAACTTTAGAGAGATTTCAAAAACCACTTCTGAAGTTTGTTCAGCATACAGGGTTTTGAAAATACAGGGTGAGCCATTTAGTGTTTTTTTTTTTTTTATTATTTTAACATAGACAACTGTTTCGCATTCAAAATCTACAAAGAAAGTCAGTAACATCCATTCACCCCGCCTCTGAGCTGCCATTTGACAGCAGTGGGTTTTTGTTTTGTGTAGATCCTATAAGGATCAGTGTTATCCCAAGCAGACAGAAACGATTCATGCATTAAGATCAATATTATCCAAGAGTGAAGAATATCCCGAAACCAACAAAGCCATATGGAAAGTTGGGGAATCCGAAACCAGCTAAAGCAAGGCCACAAGTGGCAGCACCTCACCCGGATCTCGAGGATCCATTGTGCTCCCTGGGAAAACAGAGGATGAGGAGGTGGGAGTATTGGAGACATGGAGAGGTAGAGGGTTGGGGTGGTGGTTCGTTTATTATGGTAGGGATCCCCCACTGAACCATGTGGAGCCCTGAGTAAATTTCAGGACGTTGCTCAATGGGAGGTTAGAGATGTCGCCCAGTTCGTAGAAGAAGTATTTTCCGAGGGCTTTTTTCTAGTGAAGGCTAGCTGGGACACTCACACCGGAAGTGGAATGGTCCTTCCTCTGCCTCTTCGTCTTTGCATCCTGTACATAAGTCGGATATGCTTATGCCCATTCTCTTCATGTGGATACCCAACGAGTTGTGCCCCGTGAGAATGCCAATCAAAAGAGAGAGCCGAGGTCTGCTAAGCTTGAGTAGAAATTCTGTTTTCTTCTTGGAAATATCTAGAAAAAGATTTCTGGAGACGCGGCATTTTTCTAAAAATTACCACCTGTCATTGGCGGTTCTTAGAAATTTATGTTTGATTCTGTTTTTTCTTTTTTCTTGTTCTAGTGGCGTTAGAACTGAGGTGTTCGTTTCGCTGGATTCGAGTGCTGACCCGATTTTAGCCAGCTTATCCGCCATTTCATTGTCGATTATGTCATGATGTCCTGGAACCAGGTTACGATATTTGTTTCGCTGAGCAGTATAAGATTACGGTTCTATTTTGCAGGGTTGACATTAAGCCCACAGTTCTTAGCAAAGCTGATGAGCTTGTTTAGAGCTGTTTTTTAAGGAGTTCACAAAGGGTTTTTGTAAATTTTCTCGAAGTCATGATAACGATATCATCAGCATAGGCTACGGCTTTTATTCCGCTCATGTCAAGTTTAACCAGGATTTGGTTAACTACTAGAAGTAGTGCTACCAGAGTAGCGGGGATAACACTCCTCCTATGGCTGTACCTCTACAAGTTTTGACTTTTAGGGCGCTTGCACCCATTTCTGCTTTTACTATTCTGGTTGGATAGCGTTAGCTCGATATTTATGGGACTTACGGCCAATTTCTTCACACAGAACTAACGATAGATCTGGTACTATAGTCCTAAAAATAACAAACAAATCGGAATCAACTCATTTCTTCACATCAAAAATTAAATAAGTTCTGTCAGTTTGAAACCGAGTACTACTTAGGACCCGGTATTAGCTAGCTCTTTAAAAACAACAAAAAATATATTATTATACCAGTCATTAGTACTCAAATGAGTATCAACTCATTTCTTGACAAAACATAAACACACAAGTTCTGTCAAATTGATACGATAAATTAAATAGTACCCGACCAAAATTAGAACCAAAAAGTTGGGGGTCTAGCATACAAAATCAAGTTGTTTTGTTAGAGAAAAATTTTAAAGTTTTTTGCTTTGAATCGATTGGGTATAGTTTTTTGAATATGTTTCCTTTTATTAGAATTAATTTATACTTTTAGTATTGCACACTTTTTTTTTTGTGGTTTTTTAGATAAACAAAACCAACACTTCAATTTGTTCTTCAATTAGCTACCGAAGAATAAGCACACATGCAAAAACGGTATTATAAATATTATTTGTAGAGCATTAAAGCTAATTTTGAACTGGATTTTACATAGATCTCGTTTTATATCACCGGAACAGCAACTTCTCGTTACTTTGCGTTTCATGGCATGTGGATCAATGCAGGTAGCAGTTGCTGATTTCATGCATGTGTCAGCCTCTTGCGTTTGTCGCATATTACTAAAAGTCTGCATGGCATAAATATGACATTTGAACCAGTTTGTAAAAATGCCCGCAACATTCACAGAACAACAGAGAACCTCATCTGAATTTTGCAGGATTGCCCAGCTCCCACGAACAGTTAGGGCCATTGACTGCACCCATGTTATAGTTATAATTAGTTAGTAGTAATAATACCGCTGAGCTATTTTAAACAGAGTGAAGTGTTTCGTAGCCGAAAATGTTGGTTTTCCTTAAATGTGCAAACAATATCGTCGAAGCCGATTTAAAGATATTGAATTTTGTTGCTCGTTGGGCTAAATCTGTGCATGATCAAACCATTTTTTGACATTCGAGCCAAATTTGAAGCAGGTAAATTTGAAAACTATATATTGATTGGTAACTCTAGTTATGCAAATACGAATTATTTGGCACCAACATACACCATTAACAGTCCGGATATGAGTCAAAACCAACAAATGCAAAATAACCAGAGGCGAATCATTCGTACCAGAAATGTTGTTGAGAGACAGTATTGTGTATGGAAACGCAGATTTCCTGTGCAATATTGATTAATATATGCATCGATGCTAACGACCCGCAGCCACCTGAAGAGTCAACTCAACATGAAGATCGTTTACTTCGAGCTATTTTAAGTAGATCAATTGAAAGCAATTCCGCCTCAATCGGAATAGATCTAAACAACAGAAATTGTGCTGCCAGACAAAGTATCATCCTACAATTGCAATAATTAAACTTAAACTCAAATTTTTTAGTTTTTTTTATTTAAAATGAAAAAAAAAACCAACCATACAAGTTCCATAAAAGTGCCTAACCAAAATTAAAAAGGAGGATCCAACGACGTAGTTGAGGTATCTTCTATCAATTCTGTTACTTGACTTGTTTCTTGCGGGATTTTTATTCTTTTCTTCCACCCCAGGGCTCTATATGTATGTATGTATTTGTATATTTAAAATAAACTTTATGTATATACAATTATACGTTCTACTCCTTGTAAAAAACAAACTACATACATAAATACGACGGTACTTACCAGATCATTCACATACATATCTAATTAACTCAAAAACCAATTCATAAAGTCAATCCAAGTGTAACGACAAAAATTTAAAAAAAAACTGAGAAATTTGAATTTCAATTCAAATTTATAGTTTTAATTGTCAATCAAATGTCGTCAAAAGGATTCGACCAGTTTTAGACCTATCAAGTCACTAGTACTGCAGTATGAATTTAGATCTCGTATCAATGATGTGAAGAAATGGAAAAGTACTAAGTTTTATGTAGGACCAGGTATTAGAGCTAGTACCTGGTCTAGCTAGACCGGGTACTAGACCGCCTTAGTACTAATGTGAAGAAATCGGCCGTTAATGCCTTTGTGAATAGCACTGTATTAAACGTTGTTGAAGGCCCCTTCTATATCAAGGAATGTAGCCAACGTGTACTCTTTATATTGGATTGACTGTTCAATGGTTCCGACTACTTCATGAAGTACAGTCTCAACTGATTTGCCCTTAATATAATTATGCCTGTTGGGCTGTAGAGATCACATTGTTTCTCAGTTTTGTTGGGATATGCGTTTCTATAAGTCTTTCTAGAGTCTTAAGTAGAAAGGAGGATATAGGCTTATTGGTCTGAAGTCTTTGGGCTTAGTGTGCGAGGGCTTATCAGCTTTAAGATTGAATATGCCTTCAACTTCCTTCCAACGAGTTGGAATAAAGGTGAGGTTAAGACAGCCTCTGAATATTTCCACTATAGAATCGGCACAAACAAGTCTTTAGGGCTTTGGAGCATCATTTTAATAATGTCGTCATGTCCTGCTGATTTGTATGCTGAGAATGAGTCAATGGCCAACATTACCTTCCTTTTATCTACTAATAGATTCCCTATGTTGGAGCTAACGTTAGCGCTAGGGCTTCCGTGTTCTGGAGATGTCATTTGAGAACACCCTGGAAAGTGGGTGTTCATGAATGACTCTAGGGTTTCAGAACATGAGTCAGTCCATGTGTTATCAGGTCTCCTTAGAAAACTAGGGGTAATTTGGACCTTGGACATGACTTTTCTTAGCCTTGCAGCGTCATTGGTGCTCTCAATATCTGAGCAGAACTTGCGCCAGGCTCTTTTTGCGCAAGTAAGTTTCATATCACCATTAAGTTTCATATCGTCTATATGGTGAATAATTAGCAATTTCTCCGATACTAGTTTCTTTCCACGAAAAGTAATTTCTCGATTAATCGTTCGGAATTGGCAAAAATTATAGACCCCTTCCATTCCCTCACAAGTGTTGTGACCCAGGAGCCACAACTGTTCCCAAACCCCAAATAAATATGTCATTCATTTATAATCAATTCCAGTCACACAACCAATGAACCATGAAATAGAACACCAACCAACCACAATTTTCATTTCATTCTAATTATAGAACAATGCTTCACAACAATGCAACTTGAACTTGAACAATGCATGCTCGCCACTATTACTCAAGCTATATACCATTGTAACGAATGCAAATATGTTATCAAACAACTGCAATGCAATGAAGTATGTCAAGTGCAATGTGCAATACAAAACCTACGAACTGCGATCGATGATGACATACCCAAAAGTACTTGAGTGGGTCCCCCATACGATCGGCACAAAGTTTTAAGAATGTTCTTAGAACATCGAATGTAGATTTGTGTCTACGGTGTGTGGTCTGGTTTTGGTGAACTCAGTTGAAGTGACCTGGTCTTGGTGATGGTAATGGATGATATGAAATCCAATAATTAAACAACCAAATGGCAAGAAGGACAGAGTTGATAATTCGACACTGTTAAGATAAGGTCGCAGCCCCGGTCTTTATTCTTAAAAGAAAATAAATATGCATATAACACAAATATTAATATCTGTCTTTTTTATCTTTCGATCGAAAGATCAAAACTCTCCGGTTTGTACTCTTCCCATTACGGAAGCACGGTATAACAGCAACACAAAAGGTACGGTTGAGGGAATACCAATAAAGTGAAACAATTTAAGCAACACAACAAAAACCTATCTAGTTCCAAAAAGGACAACAAAAGCAGTATTTAAATTGAAAGATAACTCCTTACATAATCTCAACTTACATCGCTACCAAAGAAAAGTATCTTCATTCATCTCCCACTACTTTTTCCTATTCACAGTCTCATGAACACCCTAATACCCTTTCGTCAACTATTACATGCCAAAATCATAAAAAAAAAATCTTACACAAAATTTATCACATCCATCAAGTTTATGTTAATCAGTTTCAGAGGTAACCATAGAATCCCATGGCATATTGGATAAGAAAAATCAAAAAGAGGGCATCTCGATGGTAGAAAGAAGAAGACATCCTATACACCATCAGGCAGTCAGTTTTAGTCAAAAACATCAGATTGATCCATAAGTGGAAAATCACCGCTGACATACTGTTATAGTTAGATTCTCCTAGCATGGGACCACGTCAGAAAGGCACATAAGCAAATCATCTTCTTGCTTCCTTTTTTGGATGAGCCTTGAAAAGATTTTTTTTTTTTTTGAGAAGACGATGAAGGTGTGTTTTCTTTTTCTCTTTTTCTTTCATCAAGTTGTCTGGTATTGGGCAACGATAATCTGCAATTTTGACAAGAATTTACGGTCCTGCTTGCCTGTCAATGTGTGGAATATGGGTTGAAATGATGGCAATGGGGTGTGAGTATATACTGAAAAGTAATAAAAATCGAGGAATTTCTTGTGAAAGTGTAGTCGGATGAAATGTGTCCTCAGTCGAGAGATTTATTATTTTGGGTGGCAACATGGATATATCTGAGGTGGATGTACATTTGCTCAGTTCTCAATGGAGATGAATTAAATTTTTTTTTTCTGGGAAAATAAGAAACTTGAGGGGTGAATGAAGTTTTAAGAATCTTAGTTTCAAGGAACTTCTTGGGCTCAAAACAAGTCAGTCTTATGTGTGTTGTTATTATTGGAAAAACTTTAGCTGAGAAGTGATCCTTTTTGATTGCATTTTGTGGAATGAATAACCTTATAGTGCAGGTATTAAAGACAGTGATTTTAATATTCTCATCGAGCTCTTAAGGTACTGTCAAGAATCCCTGCCGATATGAGCGCCACAGCCGACAGCGTTTTCAAAGGCTTGAATGTCTCGCTGATGATTCTTTCTGGAATATATCGCTGATAAAATATTCTTTTCACACATTTAGTTTAATTTTAGACAACTAAACCGGTAGATTTTCCTATTATATTCTCCAAGTATGAAACATACCATGGCCATTTGGTGCCATTGGTGTAATTCCTTACCGTGCAGTGTCGGGTTAGAATAGCACTGCAGCGCCAGCGCCTCCCCGCTTGTCGTAAAAGGCGACTAAAGGAGCAATCATATCTAGACGACTAACATCAAAGTGAGTCTAGCGACACACATACCACCTAAAAACTCTCCCCAAGTATGCATGCAGATCCCGGGGAGATTACCGGTGTAGTAAAAGGGAAATCAAACTCATTAAATGGAGCATGCATGTGTCGAAAAGGATGAAAGGAAAATTTTTGAAAAATTTTGAGCATTATGGAAGTACTTGCAAACATAAGAAGCACTACCCTGCCAGGCAGTTCCATTGCTATGCATGGAGCTGATCCTGGACCGAGCAGCAATGTTCGGGTCAGAGCTATACGGATTCCGGGGGCTAGCAAAGTAATGCGACGAGTTGGACGAAAATTAAGAGTTGCGAGTTGGAACGTTGGAAGTATGACTGGTAGAAGTCTTGCACTCGAAGAGATGATGAGAAGGAGGCGAGTGGACATCTTGTGTGTTCAGGAAATGAAATGGCGAAACACAGCAAACAAAGCCCGTTTCTTAGATGTAAAGACCAAGGCTTACAAGATGTTCTACTATGGAACAGAACAAGGTAGGAACGGAGTCGGTATCATCCTTGACCAAAGTTTATATAACAGCGTGTTGACCATTTTGAAGTCCAGTGACCGTTTGATGTCTCTTAAATTGGTGATGGAAGGAAAGGTCTGGAATATCATCAGTGCATATGCTCCCCAAATAGGGTGTGAGCAGGAGGAAAAAGATGCATTCTGTCTTGATTTTCATAACCTACTTAAGAACATCCCAAAAGAAGAGTGTTTGTTTGTTGGAGGAGATTTGAATGGACATGTCGGGAAGACAAACGAGGATTATGAAGACTGCCATGGAGGTTTTGGATTCGGCACCAGGAACACTCCTGGTGAAGATATTCTAAATATGTGCAAGTCATACGGTCTAATCGTACTAAATACCATGTTCATCAAACAAGACCGACACCTTATCACTTACAGCAGTGGAGGAAATGAAACCCAGATTGACTACCATTTGGTAACCAATTACATGAAATCTCGGGTGAAAGACTGCAAAGTGATACTAGGAGAAGCTGCCGCTCAACAACACCGTCTTCTTTTAACAGAATTTTTTACGGATGCGGTGAAGGTAGTCAAACAAACAAAGGCTCCTAGGAGAATCAAGTGGTACAATATGGAGAAAACCAAAGGACAGCATTTCATTTCGTATATGCAAAGTCAGCTGTGTAATACCATCGACGCAGTTTCAAATGCAATCACGGCACAAAATATGTGGGATCGCCTACAACGAACCTGCTTAGAGAGAGCCAAATCACTGTTAGGAGTCTCAAAAGGACACCACCAACAAGCTAAAGAAACCTGGTGGTGGGATGATGAAGCTTAAGCAGTGATTAGAAAGAAGAAAGCAGCTTTCCAAGCTTGGTCAAAGTGCCCCTCAAGAAATACAAATGAAAAAGCGCGTCTCAAAATGGAATACAAGAGCTGCAGAAAAGAAGCGAAGAAAAAGTGCGCCCAACTTCAAGCAAAAAGCACGGAGGGCCTGTATCGAGAGCTGGAAGAGATTTCTGCCCCAGCTGCTGAAGCAAATCAGGCAATCCAAGAGCTAAGACAAAGCAACTTGAATAAGGGAGCAACCATTTTCAAAATAGCCGCTCAGAGAAGGAGAAATGCGCAGGAGATTCGTTCGCCGAAGTTCATAAATGATGCTCAAGGACTGCTACTTGTGGATGACGACAAAATTCTTCACAGGTGGCGACAGTATTGTGATGATCTTTTGAATGAACAGTTTCCTCAGCGCCACTTTCCAACAGCTGCACCTAACTTTACGGAAGTATCCGACGTCACAGTCGAAGAAGTTAGGATGGCAGTTAAGAACTCCAAAAAAGGCAAAGCGATTGGGCCAGACGAGGTACCATATGAGTTTTGGAAAAATATGGGAGACATCGGGTTGAGATGGCTCACGATTCTCATCTCCAAACTTATAAGAGGTGACAGTTTGCCTAATCAATGAAGGGAAAGTTTTCTTCTTCCAATGTACAAGGGAAAGGGAGATACCAGAAGCTGTGACAACTATCGTTCGATCAAGTTGATGTCCCACACTATGAAGATCGTTGAGCGGGTTTTGGATAGCCGACTGCGGAAAATAATAAGGCTGTCTGATGACCAATGCGGGTTTGTCACGGGTAAGTCAACTACAGACGCAATCCAAAGTATAAGGATCATTATGGAAAAACACCGAGATGCCTTAGAGGATTTGCATATTGTGTTGGTTGACTTCGAAAAAGCTTCGATCGACAACCACGAGATCTGATATGGGTGGCCCTCAGACACCGAGGAGTTCCTGAAGCCTATGTGCGAATAATTATGGACATGTACGAGGGAGCAGTTACAAAAGTGAGATGCCCAGCTGGAGTCACCGAAGAATTCCAAATAACAGTAGGTGTACATCAGGGAAGTGTCTTGAGTCCACTGCTCTTTATTGCTGTTCTGGATTATTTGCTCGAAGGAAAAGTAACGGACAATAAAGTACAACAATTATTCTTTGCTGACGATGGAGCCATCATAAGCGAGGATCCTACATCCCTGCAACGAGCACTTGACGTTTGGATTGATGTTCTGGAAGGAAATGGGTACCGTATTAGCGCAAAAAAGACTGAATACCTGTGCTGCCCTTTTTCTGATCCAGACAAGCCTATTCCAGACATTTATTTGAATGGAAATGTGCTTCCCAAGTGTGAAAAGTTTAAATATCTGGGATCTATGATCAATAGTGAAGCAACTTGTGATGACGACATCAATCATCAAGTAAGCGTAGGGTGGATGAATTGGCGAGAAAACTCCGCTATCTTCTGTGATCGAAAAATGCCCACTAAGCTGAAGGGAAGACTCTACACAGCAGTTGTCCGTCCAGCTCTGACATACGGTTCACAATGTTGGACAATGTACAAAAAGTATGAGAGCAAATTGACGGCAGCCGAAATGAAGATGCTTCGGATGACAGCAGGAGTAACAAAGCTTGATCGAATTAGAAGTACTAAGATCCGTGGAAGCCTTCATGTCAAAAGTACCATCTTGGACAAAATTCAGCACGACCGGCTCAGTTGGTATTGTCATGTTCAAAGGAGAGATCCTAAGCAGAACTAAGTCAGCCAACAAAACTACTGATGTATAAGCAGCTGCTGAGACCCGTCATCAACTACGGAAGCCCAGTTTGGTTCACCATCTCGAAGACCGCGATGAAGGAGCTTCTTATTTTCGAAAGGAAGATTCTGAGACTCTGCACCGGCCTCACTTTCAACCACCAGGGTCAGAGACATTACAGTAACCAGCATCTTAACGAGACAGCCAAGATGACGCCCTTGGACCAATACGTCTTATCGACTGTATTGCTGACGGCTGCAAATATGTGCAACCACCCTAATCCCCTGGTGAGAAGGATGACCACTGAGGACCGACACCCTGAGCCAAGATACCTAAGCGTGATGAACACCTTGGACGAAGAAGTAATAACAACCAACGACGAAGCCACCAACTTCTACACTGACCCTGGGTCAGCATACTTCCGTGGCTGAAGCCACCTCCTACAACTTCCCCATAAAGAGGGACACCAGCGACAACCAGGACGGAACATCCCGAGATAACTCAAGTCAACTGACTTATAATCAAGAATTCTCTTTCTTTTCAGCTATATAATATTAAGTTATTATTTTTATTCTAGACAATGTATTTGGTTAGGCCCCCTATGTGCCAACATTCCTACATTATTTTCATATTTTAATTTTTTAATTTTTTAAATTACCTAGTATAAGTATCAATTGTAAATATATATTGTTCAATAAACAAAACTAAACTAAGGAGAGATCCGCAGAACCCCGTCCAAAAGGCAATATCGTACAACGTTTCAACAAATTCGCAACGAAAAAGAAAAGGCAGGCCAAAACACTCCTGGTACAAGCAAATACAAAAACAGCAGCATTTGGTTGGCCTCAGACATGGAACAATCCAAAACCGGGAGGCTTGCCGACGCTTTTTGAGGTCAACGCGGCGTACCCCACAGGCGGATCACTAGTGTGAAGCAGAAAAGTGGGAGAGTTGTGATCGCTTCAAGATCACTACTCGTAACGCCGGAAATGAAGAAGAAGAAGGTGTAATGGTTAGGGTTGCTAAATGTTTCGTGGAGTTTCGAGATTCGAGTCCCAGAAACATCATGGAAAAATTATGTTTTTCTATAGATATTGCTTTTCGCTGGAAATTGGCAGTTTGCTATAGTGATTCCATGCCATGAATAGCGCTTTCTCGATTAACTTTCGGAATCGGAAAAAATGTTGTTGGTCCCTTCCATTCGCTAGTCCCCGGGACTTTCCGCTCTGTTGCGATTTTATTTATTTTTACAGGGAAAGGTTAAGGTGCAGGGGTCCGTAGCGTGTAGGTTAGAATTAATGACTGCTATGTGAGACGTTCATAGTTTGAATCTCGAAAAAACCAAAAGAAATGGGTTTTTCACTGGTACCGCCTTTTACAAGTCCTTCGTGAGTTATAACAGACTACCGCGAAAAGTGCTCGAATTCCGGAATCGGCATGAAGTTGTAGTTCCTTGAAATGCGTTAAGCCCAGAGGTTTCTATAGCTTTGTTGTGCCACCCAATCTAATTAATTATGTTTACCGGAAAAGTACGATTAATAACGGCATCTTGTGGGAGCAGGCATACAAACATTTTTTCGGATAGGAAAGGAGGAACTTTCATTTCTCCCACATCAAGGAGAAACTTACCACTAAAAAAATATATGAGAATCAACCACTTTAATATGAGCTCTTCGTCCTTGAACTGAAACGTAACTTTTGATCTGACTATGTCTCGTATGACTAAAAAAGTTTATTAAATACGTGGTCGTATGTGAATAATGACACACTACTTTGTAACACGTGCAAGGATATGATATGATATTTGTATTACAGCACTATTTCTTATGCTTGATAAAAAAGTCAAAGCAAGTAGAAAACACTTTCTGCTTACAATTGTGCGTGGGCACAACTTACTAATTTCCAAAGCACGTCTTGCTCAGAGAATTAAATTCCAATGAAATTAAATCTATCAGCGAGTCAATAGCATGCTTGATATGGACATGGAATACAAAGTTTAAGGCAGATACCAGCACCATGGAGAAGGCATATGTTAAAAGATTTTATTTATGGTATTTGGCATAACTCACAGGAGTTAGACTGTCTTGCTTTTATTAGAACAATGTTCTTTCATTGAAGTTTCTGACAGCACAACTTTTCGTAGAAAACGCTCTCTAAAACAGTGATTAAGCGACTTCTGCGACCATTTAGAAGATGTTTGCATTCAAATGCCAATACGCATTGAATTTAAAGCTTTTTTAATAAAGAATAGTAAAGTTTATTGAAAAAGCTGTTAAATTCAATATAATTTAACTCATTTTGATTCGAGTGCAAATATTTGTTGATTGGTTAAAGTAATTGTTTAACGACAACGACAACAAGCCTATAGGAGCACAATTTAGAAGTGATGTCAAAGTTGAGAAACGGACTTTGCTGTATAACAATTTTGTTCTTAAAATATGACTAAAAATCACATCCCAAAGTTTGTAACTTGAATAACGGGACACCTTGTATATGGCTTATCGCACTTAAAATATTGTTAACAGTCATACATATTTTTTGTAAGAAGCTACTTTGCTTATCCGATAGATAGCAGGGTATTAACTTTTACTCTTTATTAATTGGTAAGCAAGAGTCGGGAAAGGTAGGGCTTCTCATAAATTCCGATATATGGATGGACGGACTTCACCATTGTCTTACATTGGCTTAACGGCCACCCAAAAAGATTTGCTACATTCATCGCTAATCGGATATCAACAATCACCAGTGTTATGCCAGCGAGTCAATGGCGACATGTGAAGGGATTAACCCGGCTGATTGTCTATCCAGAGGGATAGGAGCCCATCAGCTTCTCAATCATAAATTGTGGTGGACTGGGCCAAGTTCAGTCTCAACGTGACGTTGTGGGGTTACACTCGTGTCGAGATTTTGCTATTCAGTTTCTACTACCTATTCCTAAATAATTTAATTAAAAAAGTAATTATGCCTTGTCTTTGCGGATCGAAGGTTAAACGCAACGATGCAAAAATACAGTGTCAGAGTTGCAAGATTTACTTTCATTTAAAGTGTGTTAAACTTAAACCAAGTGATAAAGAATATATGAAAATAAATCATATTGATCATCGATGCCAGTCGTGCAGTAAGCAAAGACGCGTCTCTCTTCGTCATTCACCCACAAGAAATCCTACCTCAGTTATACAACAACAAAACCAAAATCATATCACTCATACTAAATCCACACCACCACCAAAAAAGTCATCTCCACACAGTCATTCAAATTACAACAACTCCCCCCCACCTCAGTCTTCGCCACAAACATCATCATCCATAGTTCCAACAGTGCAGCATACACATCCAGAACATTTAGATTATGCACATGCAATTCAGCATCTAAATCCACCTTCACCGTCTCAAACTTCTTGTCAGTATCAGTCACCTCCACCACCACCTTTAACACGATCAGATCAACATTTTCATGCAGCGGAAGATGACTATTTTCATTAGACAACTTCAACATTCAAGAGCAACCTAATAACACAATCAACAGTTCACCGCCAAAAGCATTACTCTTGAAGTTGTATATAAAGAGATCTTAACTCTTAATAAAGAGATATTCTCATTGAAAGCAATGAATACCAATGCATTATCTCAAATCAAAGAGCTTAAAGAAGAAAACTCAAATCTATTGAACAAGGTAAATGTTTCATTGTGGTAGTAAGCAGACTTTCGAAGAACGAAAAATTATTCTATCAGCTACCGTTATAGATATTGATGAATCAAACTACATTCTGATGGAAAGATTCTCTAGCTTCTCGAAACTGGTAAGGATTACTGCTCTATTATTACGCTTTAGCTGCACTGCAACACTCGTCCAAGTAAATTCCATCGAAGAACAGACTGGCTTATGACTGAAGAACTAAGGAGAACGGAAGATGTACTGATTAAATAAATGAATAAATAGGGTGGCGCAACATATTGAGGAGCCCTGGACCTAGCGCGTTTCTCACAACCATGCCTTGTTAGGGATTGGAGGGGACCTATATTTTTCTGCCGGTTCCGAACGGCTAATTGAGAAAGCGGTTTTCATGGCAATGAATTTACTAACGGAGGACTTGCCAATTCCTCGCGAAAAACGATACCCATGGAAAAACATTTTTGCCTCTGCTGTGATTCGAACCTCGAACCTCTGGGTTAGCAGGTGGACATGCTAGCCATCACGCCACTGGTACCACAGATGTACTGATTAAGCAGGAGCAAAATAAAACCATTTCAGAGGATATAGCATACCTTAAAGAAAACATGCCACTGCGAACAAATCAACTAATAAAACTTAACCCTATATTAGACATTGACAGGCTGCTGCGGGTTGGTGGGAGAATTGAAGCAGCACCCTTGGGATATAATCGACAACATCCTTTAATTCTTAAAAGTGCGTCACTGCTAACTAGTTTGATAATCTCGTATACTCATGATAAATACTTGCACGCAGGACCTCAACTGCTTCTAGCACACTTGAGGAAGGACTTTTGGATTCTTCAAGCAAGAAATGTTTTGAGAAAAATCATACATCGCTGTATTACTTGCCAAAGGTTTTACGCAAAACCAATGCAACAAAGAATGGGAAATCTCCCAGCAGCAAGATTGAATGGAGAAAAAGCATTTTTGAATGCTGGAGTAGACTATGCAGGGCCTCTATTAGCGACATTCATGGAGGAAGAGGGGATGCAGAGAACTAAAGGTTTACATTGCCGTATTCATTTGCTTATGCACAAAGGCAATTCATTTGGAACTAGTTTCTAGCTTTAAAACGCTCCATCGCCAGGAGGGGAAGGTGTTCCAACCTTTTCTCTGATAATAATGGCACACATTTTGTTGGGGTGAAAAATCAGCTGAACGAACTGGAAACCTTCATTAAGTCAAGGGACTTGCAACAATCTTTACACAAGAAATCGAGCGAGGAAAAAATAAATTGGCCTTTCATTCCACCATCGCGGCGCCAAACTTTGGTGGTCTATGAGAAGCTGCTGTGAAGTAGGGTTGCTCAAAAAACATCGATTAGTCGAAAACATCGATGTTTACTATTCGATGTATCGATGAAATGCGATGTTTCGCACCCTTTCGATATTTACCAAAACATCGATGTTTTTTTATTCGATATATCGAATGAAGCAAGCATTGAAAAGACTCACCCAAAGTGCCAAATCTACAGTTATAGTTTATTTCACATGCTCTCTTCTCTTTCAATTTATGATTCAGTGGGATGGAGTATTTCATTATTATTCGATCCATATTGAATAAAGCAATGCATCGTACAATAGAAACTCACAACTCACAGAGTCACAGTACCTAACCGAATCGATTTTAGTTTTCAGTATTCTGTTTAATTCATGTCTGAAGAATTAATTCATGTAAAAGAGCGAGGAAAATCAACCGCTAGAAATAAAAAGTTTGTTCGTTGAAGCCCTAGGGTTGGGGTCACCACATAGCATTTTTTGAGAAACTTTAAGTCGCCCTGAATGTCAAACTGTGTGTTTTTTTAGGCCTAGGGTTGACCTGGTTTTGCCCTCTACTCGCCATTGGTTTTTGCTGGGGCGAGTTGAGGGCTGTCAAATGAAAGGTATGTGTGGTGATTTTGTTGCTTAGGGTTTTTAAGGACTGGAAAACCTAGGTTTTTTTTGACAACTCATAGGGGGCTCAAGAAAACCTGGGTCAACCCTAGGTAAAGTTCAACGAACGAACCTAAAAACACACATTTCGTAATTGGTAGTATGTCTGGGTTAGGGTTGTTCAAAAAACATCGATACATCGAAAACATCGATGTTTTTATGCGATACATCGACAAACATCGATGTAAGGTTACGATGTATCACATCGAATAAAACATCGATGTTTTTTTTCCATGAGCATCCCTACTGTGAAGTCCACAAAATACCACTTGCGCAGAGTCACAGGCTCAACTCTTTTATCATTTGAACTTCAAACACTTTTATGTCAAATTGAGGATTGCTTGAATTCCAGACCGTTGCGTTGGTAGCAATATTTGAGCAGGTCGAATATTTTGAGCCCCTGACTCCTGCTCATTTTTTAGTAGGGGGTGTTTCATTTTTTTTGAATGAGCCAGACTATCTATCTGCAAACATTAACCGCCTTTCTAGATTTCAGATAGTAAACCGACTACAACAGGCGTTTTGGAAACGTTGGCAGTTGGAATATATTGCTTCACTTCAACGGCGCAATAAGTGGCAGAAGGTATCAAAAACCAAATTCCAAATAATTTGGAGCTAATTCGCGATGACAACCTTCGACCGGGTAAACGGCTACTTGGTCGGGTGAAGGAGGTGCACTATGGAACTGACGGATTGGCAAGGTTTGCCACTCTTATCACACAAAATGGTTTTTTAAAACGCCCTATTGCAATGATTTGTTTGCTTAACCTAGATTGAAAATTATTAATTATTATGAATTAACTATTAAATTTAAACTTATGATATTTAAACTAAATTTAAATTTTATTAAGTTCTTGAACTATTGAACCTTCCAGTATGTTTAAGGGCAAAGTCATTTATACGGCAACACTGGGTGTCACATTGAAAAAGCGATTTTTGAAATTAGCAAATATAATTTTTATTGATTAAACATATTTTTTGTGTGTGAGTAAGTATGAGTGAGTATATTATTTAAGAGATATTTTATTTGAGTACATTATTTGAGTTGGCATCTGTTTTCATTTGGTCGTTTGCATGAGTCAAGTTGCGTGTGCTTCTGTTTAGTTTCTTGATTTGTTGATATGCTTGTTGGTGTAAACAATCTTGACTGGCGTCATTCCCATGTTTGTGTACTGTCCTGCAAATGCGTTCAAACTGGTACTACTTAGTGTCCTATCGAAGGGATATCCCATGGCACGTTTGTCAGGATACAATTTGTCCTTAAGACCACAGAACGATGACGCATCACCGCATACATCGGGTCTTAAAAGTAAAGAAGATAAGTAAAGTTATTCATTATAAAAATACAACAAATAAACAAACTTACGAATCACTCGTCTGTAGGACCTCATCACCAGTGTAGTCTGAGATCATGACATACAAGTCAAACTCCATGCCTTCACCTGGTGCTCCCTTGGGTAGAAGCATGTGTTCAGGCCAACCGCAGCCGCAGAAACGGTACTGATCGAAGGCATCTCCTTCGCCCCTAATTTTTTGTATATCAAGACGTCTGAAGGAGCGCTCAAATGGAATAGTTACCGACGATTCACTTGACCGACGCATAATTGTGTTTTGGCCTGGTTTGACTATGCGAAAAAAAAGAAATTACAGACCATTAACGACGGCAAGATAGCGCAACTTGGGAAAATTTTACGTGTCACAGTGAATTTGTCCATTTCAATAGCCAGTGCTTTCACATCAGTCATTTTTAAAGGCATGCCACGCTCATCAGCTTTTGGACAGAGGAAGATGCGGCAGGTTCCCCTGCGAGCAGCTCCAGTATTAGTGACTTTAATGTTATATTCAAACGGAGCGTGCTGCAAATGGCTGTATCTGGCGTATATTGCTCCGTTCGGTCCAAAATCGAGTCCAGCACCGATATCAATGTCAGAGTTTTGCCAATACGTGGCAAGAACATTAGGAGATGTGCCTTTGGCTGCAATTTGCACGTTTACCGAGTCCACATTGACACCATTGAATTCGAGCTGTGGATTTTTATTTACCCTTAACTAGCTTTAGTTCAAAGTTTGAAATTCAATACTCACCTGGGAGTTTTCGTATGCTGGAAGCAGTCCCTTGAATTTGCTAAAGATCTGGTCGATGAACGAATGCCATCTGTAGAAAATGGGATCTCTCATAGCTGTGGTAACATCACCCATCACACTGATGTCTTCCAAATGCCTAGAATCGGGATCGTGTGCGAGTGAGATCAAATTATGTCCCATGTTGTGCAGATTGCCATAGAGCTGCCTGTTCGGTGTCAGTGATGAAGCTTCGAGCATGTCTCCTAAGATGTCAATACCCTTGACTTCATCCAATAGAATTTGCCTATTGTTTCTCTGAAATTCAAACAAACCGTTTTAGCAGAGGATGCATAAGGACATATCTAAGCTTACATCAACGACGTATCCTTGGTCAATGGCCTGGTGGACTCTATCAGCCCAACGTTCCACTTCTGAGATTTCAATGGCATTGTCTTCACGTTCTACGTTGCGAAGGGTCTGACCAGTAATACGAGCTGGATAAGTTCGGTTGTTAAGACTGCTAATAATCTTGGGGAAGTATCCTTCGGGGATAGCTTCACGTAGGCTGTTTAGTATTCTAGCACGCCCTAGACCATTGCAGAAACGTTCTACGTTGTAGCGTGCTATCAGCTGGTGATGCATGTAGTAGAAAAGCTCTCCGCGACGATCTTTGCCTACTACTTCAGCAGGTCCTTCGCCGGGATAGACCAAATGCCAATGCCAATGATGCATGTTAACCCCGATATCTTCACGGAAGTATGCCAGTCGCTGTTCCTCTTCACGATCGGAGGCCGTGAAATTTTGGGACATGTCAATAGTCATCTATAGATGCATATGCATAGCCTTGAGTATTAATACGACCTATAATAATGAAATCTGTCTTACTCTGTCTCCTGGCTTGGTAATCAATGATCCTTCAGCTCTGGCGTCTTTGAACACAGATGGCTCAATAAAGTTAGCAGGGAACTGTTCGGCAATCGGGGGAGGGATAACCATGGTAGTGTCCTTGCGGTGCTGAACAGCAACGGTGTAGGAATATTGGAACAACATCGGATTGACACGATCCCTTATAACATCAAATGTAAGTTTCATGTCTTTTTTTGCCGAAAAGAATATATATACTTACTTTACATAAGCAGCCAGTGACACAAAATTCGAGCGTTCCTTGACATCCAAGAACATCTTGATCAATTGTCCAGCAATGCGCTTGTGCTTGTCTAGGAAAAGGTTGAAGGTCTGCTTCTTGTCTATTTGCAAAGCAAAGTCCAAATTTGGTTTGCTAATATCGCGAAGAGGGATCTAAGAAAATATTTGCAATTGTAGAAGTGTTTTGTATTGTTGTCAAAATTGATCGGATATGTAACTCACTTTAATATCAACATCGTCACCAAATCGACTCTGAAGTTCGATTCCAACACCACTGAAACGGTCGGTGTAGAAACTGTCGGGGACATCAAAAGCCGCCTTGCCATTGTCCCTGGAGGTGAACACCGGCTCCAAAGGACGTTGGAATAGCAATTCTAAGGCTTTAATATCGTTGTCCATAGCTTCCAATAAAAATTTCTGAAGGTTGCGATGTTGAAATAGAACTTCGAATGTCGGCTAGCTCCTTGCAATGCAAACTGATGCATGGTGACCTTACGTTCCCCCTTTTATATTAGCATTTCTTTAGTCTACTGCTACCACATCAAAATGAATAATAGTTCACATGGAACCGCAAAGATAAAATTTAAAATGTTTATTTTTTACACCGCAAACTCATTTCAGTGAAGGCACCACATCTTATCGTTACGTTTAATAAGGGACACCACTTCTACCGCTGATATGATTTGAATTTTTTGATGTGTCGTTGAAATATTCTCGTCTTATTTTTCTAAGCGAACAAACAAATACCATTCCCATTCCCAACAAATCAGAGCTGATATTTACTCTGCGGCTTTCCATGGTGAGCACATTGCTCCGCAAAGATAACACACACGGCCTTTATCCATAAAATGACAAGCCAATTATTTTTTCGTTGAATTTCTGGAATTTTCTCCGAAAAATCGATATCACCATACGTACTTCCTATACAGAAGTTTTAACCTTTTAAGCAATGTCTACCAACTGGAATAACAACAACAAACAACAACAAACTGAAACTAATGGAGTTCGAGTCAATAAAATTAAATGAAGTGAGTGTGCGATTAAAATCGCAGAATCAGTTGTGTGTGAATCAATGTGAACTTCATTACGCTTATGCGTTTATGATGCTCGTAATGATAAGGGCACTCAAGTGGAATTTTTGCTCTTTTTTTTAATACTCGTGGTAAATCTTTGAAGAAATCCCATGTAAGGTGCCTTGTACATGCCTTGCACCTATATATGTTATTCGAAGAGCGATGAGCAGTGCCATTGTCCCGGTGCTCACTATTGGCTCATTTTAAAAAGAAAAGCTTGAACAGTTTTCAAGCTATTTTTGAACGAGTGTAAAGTATTTCAATGAGTTGCCAGTTGATTCACTGAAAGACACAACTGTGTGTGCAATGATGTTTGGGAGTACTTCCACAAGAAACAAGAATTACGAACGATGTCGGAGCGTGAACTCAGCGTCATCGCAGGTGTGGGTCACACTTTCATGATTTTAAGTGATAAGTTTTAACATTTTGTCAGAAATCAAGAAAAAAATTTTAATTCAAACTTTAACCTTGAATAACTTTTGAAGGAGTGAAATTGTCGAAAAATAATGAGAAACCTTTTTTGTAGAACAACTAATTTTCTATAAAAATATGTATCAATCATCCCTGCACTTTGCTTCTAAACCAAAATATAAAATTAAAAAATTTAAATGTTTTTTTTTGCCATACAATTTGTATGGGAAATGGGAATCTGCGATGAGCGACCTCTAAATATTAATATTTCGAGCTCAAATTTTAACAGCCTTGTTTTTATACCTCCTCGAAGGTAAAAATCGAATC
Source organism: Melanostoma scalare (assembly GCA_949752695.1). Taxonomy (NCBI): domain Eukaryota; kingdom Metazoa; phylum Arthropoda; class Insecta; order Diptera; family Syrphidae; genus Melanostoma; species Melanostoma scalare. The sequence goes on from OX456984.1 coordinate 66,882,624, forward strand.
GTATCGAGAAAAAGAAAATAGTCACTTTTTTTGAACCGGTCTAGTGTGCACCCTTCAATTTATTTGTGAGTGCTGACAAAATGTGTTAGTTGTGGCAATTCATAAATTTTTTTTTTTACATATTTTTAAAAACCTAAACTCGCCCTGAATGTTAAACTGAGTGTTTTCTGAGCCCTGGGTTTGCCTTCAATTTACTCTAAAGTATAGCCCTCGGTTTTTGTTGGGGTGAGCTCAGGCAACAAACAAGATTGTCAAACGGCATGTATTTTTCTTCAAATAACTGGGATATTTGTTGATTTCGAAGTTAACTATTTTTTGAGAAGCCTAAACACAGGTTTTATGACATCTTTCAGGATTGTAAAGCAATCTTGAGTCAATCTTGGGCAAAGTGCAACGAAAACGAACGAACCTAATAAATCGTTGTAATTTGACGGTTGAGCGTTTTTTAAGAACCAAGAAAAAAGATAATATTTCTTTAACGCTGAAGAGCACCGTTTTCTCGTTCATGTAATATCATCGATGTTTGCAACAAAATGCAAAGTAGTCATAGCGCTTAAGCATCTATTTCCAAACACCGCACCAGTGCGAATGTAGGGAATCTAAGTGTACATCGGAATTTTCACAGATGATTCCAAAATAGATGATGAATCTGGCACAGACGCCTTTAAGGAGAGCAATGACACACGACTGCAAGTCTCTTTAGGCTCATACGCATCCGCCTTCCAAGCGGAGATCCAAATTTGTATAAGTTACGTTACGAGCAATGGTTGGATGAAAAGTTAGCGACAGTCAAGCTGTGCTTAAGGCCCTTCTCAACCCTCTTACTATTTCGAAAGTGATACAGGAATACAAGAGCTCTCTGAATGCCGTCGGAAGACTAAATTCCTTGAGTCACGTTTGGATTCCAGGCTATCACGTCGTAACTGAAAATGAGATCGCCGATGAACTTGCGAGGCAAGGTTCTTAGACAGGACCTGAACCGCCGCTTAGTCTACCTGGGTCCCCAGTGAGGGCTTTTATATCAACGATTGGATCTGTCAAGAGCACAATCGTTGATGGCATGCCTCCAGTTGATGCAAACAGGCCAAACGTATGCTCCCCAACGTTAATAAGAGACTGCAACATTTTTGCCTTTTCGTAGTAGAAAAGAATGCAGGCAGCTTATTGGCGTTCGCACGGGGCACTTCTCTTTTGCCAAGCATTTAAACGTGTAAGGCTTACATGATACCACGCTCTGTAAATCTGAATATGAGGACACCGCAGAGCACTTCCTCTGTGAATGACCTGCTTTTTCTCGCATGAGGTCACTGATACTCGGCGGAAAGCTGGTCACTTAGGCTCCTTATCATGGCAGCGTCTTTTGGCTTTTCTCCGAACATCGGAAAAAATATAACAAATAGAAGGTTGCTATCTGGTAGTACAATGAACCCGTATTTTGGTCTGAGTGCTCCAGTTGGTATTTTAGAAACCTCCAGCAGAAAAAGATGTATATCGGACCAGAGCGAAAAGCTATTGGCGGAATCTTTTCAAAATTTACAATTACACCTTACACTTTAGTTCCATGCAGCGACGTGACTGAACCTTTCAAGAACGCAAATGTAATTTTGAGAGGATTTTCACCTATAGGTACACGTTTGTTTTTGAACTTTTGTGAATCGCAATGCTATAAGGACAGTCTGGTAAGGCATTCTACATACGAGTATTGCGACTAAAATATTAATATTTACGCACTGAAATATGAATATTTGTTCGCACTTGACTGTACGTCCCAAGATGCGCTCAATGTAAATGTGATAAAGAGTTTCTACGATTGAACAAGCAATTATTAGTCTTAGCTCTGTTTTGTATCCTATCAAGTAGGTGCAAAAATATTTAAGGAGCATTTGATCAGATATGGAAAAAAGTATTCCAAGGCTGCTGTAAGCTATATACATTAAAGCCAAATTAGAAGGGGTAGGTTAGGTTAGGAAGAATGGGCTGACGGTTGATCTTATTACCTATACCGTCACACTTAGATCAATGTAGATCCATTGTTATACCCTGTAGTATTGTAACGTCCTAGAAACCTATGAGTTTATGTTTGGTCAGTTTTTAACGATTTTGTGACCTTAATGAAGTTCAACAGGCTGCTTCTTGGAGTGTCTGATATTTCTTCTTGTTCATTGAAAAGTAATTGGCTAGAAATTTTTTCCTAGTGTTGCAGATTGCTGGGCATTGACAAAGGAAGTGAGTGGTATCCTCATGTTCATCTTCGTCATTGCATCCTCTGCACAGGTCATCGGTGCAAAGACCCATTTTTCTTTTGTGGTAACCTAGTAGGTTGTGTCCAGTTATGATGCTGATAAGTAATCGTAATGAAGGCCTATTCAATGATAGTATAGCTTTTCAGATCCGTTCTTATCGTATTTCGGCCATAGTTTCTTGGAAGTAACACAGGAATCTAGGCATTCCCATCTTTCATTGGATTTTCGCATTATTTTGTTACCAATGATCTGTTTAATTTCACAGGGTGGAATCCTGATTGATTGAACAATGAGAGAAGGGTCAAGTGCTGATCCTTTTCTCGCTAGTTCGTTCGCTTTTTCGTTTCCCGGTATACCAAATACCACTGGGACCAGGAACCCAGCAGAGTCTAACGCTATGCTGTGTGCCAAGAACCCTTAGCTCTTCGTGACAGCAAGAAACAAGCTTTAATTTGACAAAAGTGGCAGAAATTTATTGCTGCTTTGCTATCAATAAAAAAAGTGATATCAGCATGTAATAGCGCCATTATGGACACCTGTTTTGCAGCGTTTGTAACTGCCAAGATCTCGGATTGGAAGACGATGCTGTGATTTGGAAGTCTGAATGAACTGGCTAGGTTTAGGTTTTCTGAAAAGAAACCTTCACCTGTTCCAACTTCCATTTTTGAACCGTCGCGTCGGTATAAATTGATATAGACGTCTCGTTCGTGTGAGGTGTTTCATTCTCCTAATCCTGTCTATTGGGGAAGCAGGTTGAGAAGGATTTTTTAAAGTCCAGGTATGAAGTTATGTAATCCGTGCAGATATTGTTGTCTGCGTATCGTGATGAAATCTGTGCGTATCCTGTTTGGCTGGTTTTCCTGACATTACACTAATTTAGTCTATAAGTACGCTGTTTGCTGCCGATTCTTGAACATAGAGATCAAGGGGTGTGAGATTGAGGATTACTTCCAAGCTCGCGGTTGGTGTTAGTTCTCATTGCACCAGTTACGCAAATAAAGGCTGATCTTTGTACTTTGGTTAGGGTTTTTGAATGCGTGGATTTTTCCAGCGCCTTTCCACCAGACCAAATTGGCATAAGATAGAATAGGTCTAACAATGGCAGTATACATCCACATGATGATTTTGGGATTTGGTCCCCAGTTTTTGCTAAAAATCCTGTTACACGAATACAGTGCTATCATTTGTGTCTTTCCCGTTTATTGGGAACCCAATTCGGTTTTTTGTCTAAACTCACTCCTAAGTATCTGGCTTGATCAGAGATCTTAAGTAAGGTTCCACTTAGTCTTGGTAACTCAAAAGTAGGTAGTTTTCTTCTTTTTGTGAATAGTATCAGATCTGTTTTGAGGAGATTAACTGCAAGGCCGCATCTTTTTGTCCAAGCGTAGACCTTGGTTAGTGTATTATTCAATTGTGCGCCAATAGTGGTAGGAAATTTCCCCGTCGCCAGAAGAGCTAGGTCATCGGCATAGGCAACCACTTTCACGCCATCCAAAGGTGTAGAAAGTTTATTGCATAATCTTAAGAAACCTTAGAATTTAGCAGCATTTTTTGCCGGTTTCGTTAATGTATGTACCTACCACTAATGGATATGGAAATGGGGAAATGTTAAATTTTAACGATAAAAGACAGCATAGGGTCTTGAAATCATTCCGTTTGGTTTTAATCGCCCCATGCAACAATACTCTAACGGGATGAATTCAATGAGCTCATAATCGGATAAATACATACATATGTATATCCGTAGATCGCAGTAAGGTCGTGAATTTAGAAACGATATTGAGAAGCTGAGGTGAGTTGACAGCAAAACTGTTAAGAGGATAAGAAGTTTCATAAAAGAGAACGTTAAAGAAGAAAAAAAGCATCAAACGATAAATTATCCAATACAACTTACACCTCTATTAAGAAGTAACGAGTTACCAGCTGCTAGAAAATTGGATTAAGAAGTGGAATTGACATAAGGATGTTTTTATCAGAAGTTGTCCAAGCTCTTGACATATACAGACTTATATGAACACTAATCGAACAAAAAGAAAAGTTGTGCTCACAAATTTCCATTAGCGAAACGCCCAACGACAACGTTGCACTCTCTTGCAAATGTTCCAAAAATTAATTTTTGATGCATTTTAAGAATTTTGTGTCAAATTGCTATCGCTTTTCATTGTCTTTTTATTTGCTTCTTTTCAACCCATCATCTTAGCGGTGCGCAATTTAATGCTAATTAATATTCCGATGAGTCCAAAAGTATAAAGGGTAGTTTTTTAATGTTGAGAATGTAGAATTGAAAATAGAATTTAAATCTGACCTCAACAGAATCGATGCTTCGCAACGTGCTTAGTTTGTACCTACTCATCAACCCAAATACATAAAAGCTAAAGTAGTAGTTGGAACATACAACCACTCGAAGTAATATCCCAACTATCGTTAAAATCGAGGTACTGAAAACAAAACCCCTTCTTCACTACAATAGCTAATCAACCAAGCAAATTCGGCAGTTAAACTTCGAGTATTCACTTCCAGTTCAGGCCCGACAAGTATAGTAGGTACTCTTCTTCTTTCAGTTCAACACAATCCATTACGCAAATGTTATCCATCTAAAAAAGTTTGAATCTGGTTTGCTTTTAGAAGTTTGTTGCATTTATTTTTAGTTCTCATGAGAGGATAGAGGATATATCGATAGTAAAAAATTCACTGTGGCATTGATAAAGAGTCCGGAACTCTTTTATTGTAAAATGAGTAAAAACAACTGAAATTGGGAAAATTAAGGCAACCTCATAAAGTGCAGATAAAAAAGGACAATTGCTGGACATTTCAGTAAAGATGGCCCCAAACAGATACCAGCCCGTACGAAAATGAATAAGGGCGGTTGACTTGCGTTCCCCATAGGAAACAACAAAGATTCGATTAGGAATTGAAAATAGCACAACTGATAGCTATGCGAGGATATCTTCGTACCCACATCGGAGTAGCATTTGTGTGATTTGTTATTGTGGTGTGGGTGTAGATGTGGTTGTTCTTGTTTGTTTTCCAATATGGCATACTCTCAACTTGTAGGTATATGCGTAATTTCCATTATTTTTCCTTAAGCGCTGTGAGTTTTAGTGAAATGTTTTGAAATCGAATGCGGATTGTTAAATTTTGAAAATATATACCAAAGTAAACATACTCCCCCAACGACGCCCATACGACTGACGAGACGCGCCGCCATTGAAACGCCTTTTACGCTTGCCGACATTGTATATGTCAACCAAGTATGGCGCAATGTGGCGCCTCCTTTTGTATCCTGGAATTCAATTGTGTGCATGTTTACGATAAGATTAACATTTCTTTTTTTTTATTTTCACTCCAAAGAACCAAGTGTGAGTTTGAAAGGATGGAAACGGCTTCCCTCTCTGACTTTGGGTTGTATTTGATGAGGGCTTCAAATAAATAAACCCTGTAGAGGATGGCAATGGAGAAATTGATTGACAGGAAAATTAGAAAACAAGGAATTTGGGTATATGTATTTGAAAAAAGAGGTTTTTCATAGAAATAGCCATGTCAGCAGCTAGGCACATCTGATAGTAATTCGAAATAATGCCAAACCAAGGCATTGAGTGTGAGTAAGGATTTGCTTTGCAAAAACAAAGACCGTCACGCATAAGGACATGACAATAAGAAATATAAAGTCGGAATTTCTTGTTTTGCCTTATACCTACCTACCTACTCTTATAATAATAGGTTTGCAAGAAAAATACTGTCGCAGCTGTGCAAAACAAGTATGGCATGGTTTTCACATCATTAATAAGTAGGTGTTTGGGAGACTGAAAGATGGTGAATTAAAAAGCTTCATTATATCACCGTGGTTAGGTATACACTATTCTGTTTAAATGAGCTAAGAATTGAGATCCATTTGAAGGCGATTTGCGTGACGCGGTGGTATATTTCAAGTCGCTATTAAAAAAAAAGGAGTAAAGTAAGATAAAAACAAACACTAAGCCAGTGCTCCAAGGGCAAAAAAGACATGTCGACATTACACACTTGTCTCGAAAGTAAGCAGGTCCGTGTTTTGGATGTGACGTAGGCGACCTATACAATTTGCCAGGCAATTGGCATTCAATCAATTCTTTTTAGTATTTGACTTCAGAACAGCGAAAAAATCCTTTGAAATAATTTTTTTCAACTCTCTGTTTGCTTTTAGAGCAGTTTCTGATTTCTTTATGCAATTCATTTTCATTTTTTTTTGGTGTTTTAAAAAAAACCTGTCAATTAAAGTAGAACTCAAATAGCCTCTCAGCTGGCTTCGAATATTCCATACCAGTTGACTTTTAATTTCGAAATATTTGATAGTGTATGTAAAAAATTTTAATTTTATTGTGAGTAGCCTGCCATATTATTGTTCGTGTAGCCCCGGGGTAAGGAAAGGAATACTCTTAATGGCAGGTACATTTTGAGAGAAAAAAGAACTTAACGTACAGAACCAACGTGCGGATGAATGAAAATATGTATGAAGAAGCGGTGACGATGGTATGATGTCCAACTAAAGTCACCGATTTCAAAATGCCCACTTGAGCTCAAGGGAAGACTACACAACGAGTCTGTGCGTTCAGCACTCACATACAGCTGACAATGTTGAACTATGTACAAAAAGTATGTGAGAAAGTTGACAACAACTGAGATGACTGCAAAAAAAGTTCCTTTGGATCTTCAGGGCTGAGATAAGACCAATGATATCCTATGCTTCAAGTTGATTGTTTGAATAAACTCTCACTTAAATACTTACATAAATTCCTGTTTATTAACGTTAACGAGCTAAGTGGTCGTATAAGCAAGATGGTAAAAATAGTCTGGAAGCTGATGTCCTTGCAACCCACTTTAAAAATCTTCTGGTGTCCGATGAAAATTGTCAAACTTTTGATTATGCATTGCCAAACACGACCGTGGATAGTTTGGACTTAATTAATAACAGTTTTGGAGCTGGAGATAACCCTTACAACAAGGCACCAGGTATAGACGGTGTTCCAGCCGAATTTTTCAAAAAATGGAACTATGAAGCTCAAAAACTACCTTGTTAATTTCTTCATCAAAATATACAGTAATGCAGATATTCCCAGTCAGTGGCGGATCCAGGATTTGGGCATGGTGGGGATCTATTACTCAAAATTTTATTTATATATACGAGGCTTAGCAGATTCAATCAGAAATTATTTACATGATGTTGGCGTCGATTGCTCATATATGAATGGCCAAGGATTCGACGGAGCTCCGGCAATGAGTGTCCAATTCATTGGTGCACAGAGCACAGGCTCATCTGAGATCGTATTTCCCCCTGGCAAATTATGTACATTGCACTGCACATAGCTTTAGTTTGGCTGTCAATGCAGCATGCGAAGTGTCAGGAATCAAAAATGCGTTAGGAACGATCGGAGCGATTGAAGCATTTTTTCACTGGCCTAAAAGACAAGACGTTTTACACCAAGAAATTTCAAAAATGACAAACAAAAGTGAAAAAAAAAAAAACAAAAGTTGAAGTCTGTTTGTCCTACCAGATGGGCTCAGTCTCATGAAGCAGTTGGAACGTATGTTGAACTGCAACCGGCTGTTATTGAATCTTTGGAAGAAATCAAAACGTGGAAAGATCGAGATACTTCGCAAAATGCATTGCATCTTTTGACAGCGATTTCGACGGTTGAATTCCAAATCGCCTGTCACATTATGGAATCAGTTAATTCGATTGTTTAGCTTTTGAGTCGGGGATTGCAATCTAAAAACCAAGATCTGGGTGAGGCTACTAAGCTGGCAGATGACGTATTGAATGAATTTACGTACAAACGTGAAAACGCAGATTCTACTTTCCACATTATTTATGAGCATGTAGCTAGAATTTGTTCTGAGTACGAAATCACAATGAAATTGCCGCCGGCCGCTGCCGCCGTTGCAATCAACAAAACATTGTTGCAACGTTCAAGCACAAACTATTGAAGACTACTAAAGAATTTCTTTCTACATTCCGTTTCTTGATACGTTCATTTCTCAACTCAAAAGTCAGTTCTCGGAACACAAATCCATTTTCCAAAACTTCGGCCAACTGCTTCTTAACAAGAATTTAACGAAAAGAAATGTGCTGACCTAAACACATTTTACGAAGATATATCGGATTGTTCGAAAGAAAATTTTCTGTCAGAAGTCAAGATGTGGAGACAACGAATCCACGGCCAGAACATCCAAAATGCGCTTGATGCTTTACTGGTTAGTATCTTTCGATCAAAAATGTACATGTAAAAAAGTTTATATTTGACGCGATCCGAGAAAAGCCACCTTTTAGGCAAAAGTGAAAGCTTACACAGCACGCTCTGAAAGGCGCTGATGTGCCATTCAAACCCATGTAAAAAATCGTTTCTCTGAATTTATATTTTGCGAAATAATAGCGATGTTACAATTTCTGATGGCACTTCATGAATATTCAATAAAAGAACTTGTGTAATCAATCAAGATCCAACAATAACATCTTTTACTTTTCCGATTTTGATGGGTCCGGACCCGAAACAGGACAGGACTTTGTTTTGGAACTTTTGGATGATTTCAGTATTTGTTTTCCTTGTACAGCCCCATAATTGTATTCCATAGGTCCAAACAGGTCTAAGTACTTGTTTATAAAGCATTATTTTATTTTCGAAAGAAAGGTCAGAATTTCTACCAAGTTACCAGTACATTTTTCTACACTTCAAGTTGAGCTCTTCCCTTTTCTTTTTGATATGCTCTTTCCATTTTAGCTTTGCATCCAAATTCATCCCAAGGTATTTGGCCGTGTTGGCGTAAGGTACAGCTTGATTGTTGATGAATATTTGTACGTAGCTTAACTTTTTATTTGTAAAGTTTATATGTGCAGATTTAGCTTCATTGAGCTTGATACGCCATTTTTTGGTCCAATCACTAACGGTGTCGACGGCATTTTGCAATTTCTCAGCAGCCCTGACGACGCACTTACTGGATGCCAAAATTGCAGTATCATCTGCAAAAGTAGCCATAATGGTGTTGTTATCCACTGGAATATCCCTTGTATATAGCAAATACAGGGTAGGTCCTAGGACGCTTCCTTGTGGAACACCGGCTTGTATTTTACATAGCTTTGAATATTCTTGATCATACCGTACTCTGAAGAACCGGTTTGAGATATAAGATTTTAATATTTCGTAGTACTGCCTGGGTAGGTCCCTTTGCAGTTTGTACTCTAGCCCCTCATGCCATACCTTGTCGAATGCTTGAGCAACATCTAAAAATATAGCCGAACATACTTGTTTTTCTTCTAATGTTTTTCAACTGCATCCGTTATTCTATGAACTTGGTCTATCGTGGAATGTTTATTTCTAAATCCAAACTGATGATTTGGGATTAGATTTCTTTCTTCTATGACTTTGCTTAGTCTTTTCAGTAGCAATTTTTCAAAGACTTTTGCCATTATTGGTATAAGCGATATTGGTCTGTAAGACACGTCACTTCTGTTGGTGGCTTACCTTGCTTTAGTATAACAATTACTTCAACGATTTTCCAATGATGTGGGACATATTGGGTCTTTAGGCATGCATTTATTATGAATTGGAGTTTTATGAAGGCTTTTGATGGCATTTCTTTCATAACCTGAGCAGTTATTAGATCGTATCCAGGTGATTTTTTGTTCGATAGTTGATTTCGACACATACTTTTTATTTCTTTGAGTGTGACAATTGGTATGTCAACTTCATCGACTTTATCAATAAACTGTAAGCTGTTTTCAGATGTATTTGCTGGGAATGGCTTAAAAACATTCGCAAGATGTTCTGCAAACAGGTTAGCTTTTTCTTTTGGATTTCCGATCCAATTCCCGTTTAGAGATTCTAGATTCTTTGAGAAAGATTTTTTCTTCAATTTTGTACGAGCGACTGATAGAATGGATGGAGGAACCTAATTGCCTCAGTAAGTTTTAAGCAGGCTTTCGTTCTGGATTTTCTACGATGGACCATGTGTTTGCGATAACCAGCAAAGCCAGGAAATTTATCGAACCAAAGAAGAAGTTGTACGTTTGTTTCGTGGATTTCAAAGCTGTATTTGACAAAGTATGCAGACAGGCGCTTATTTGCAAACTTTCTTGCCTAGGAATATCCCGAAAATTCCTTTTAGCGTACCTCAGTTTTCTTTCATCTAAGGCAACGGTCTGGGATGGAGGTGAGTTCTCAGAATGGTTTGAAACAACCACAACAACAACCACAGGCACACCACTGCCTCTAGGTTGTATCCTGAGCCCGATTCTATTTGCACTATTTATTGATGAAATCCAAAACATCCTTCCTGGTGGAGTAATATTTGGTAGTGTTTTAGTAAAAGTCTTACTATATGCAGATGACCTGGTAGGTACTGATGGTGGATAACTCTTTCACGTTGCAGTTACAAATTAATAAACTTAGCACCTTCTGCGAGACTTGGGGCCTACAAATTAACGGTCAAAAAACAAAAATGCTTTTTTTTGAACCACGTCACAGAAACAGACCACCCGAAGAGAGCTGGTTTTTAAACAACATCCGTATTGAAGTTGTTCGAGAATTTAAATATCTAGGTGTTTTGCTTACTCACAACCTCAACATGATTAAGCACGCCCAAATGAAGAGCAACGAAGCCAAGCTTGCTTTAAATATGATGTGGCCAAAATTATTTGCCTACCGGAATATTGATGTGGCCTTCAAGTACCATGTTTTTCAGGCAACAGTCAATACATGTGTGTGCTATGGAGCTCATGTGTTCGGATATACACCTCTTGATGCTTTTGGGGCGATTCAAAGGCTTTTTTTTAAACGTATATTTCGATTGCCGAATTCAACTCCGAGCTATGCGATATATGTCGAGTCAGGAATACCGCCTGTTTACATTCAAACCCTCAAAGTAAATGCAGACTATATTTCTAAAGTTATGAACCGAGGTGATGAGAGTCTTCACAAGACTATTTTGATTCGACTTCTTCATACAAATGCTACGCCATTCAAAGATTGGAATGAGCTCGCGTTGTCGCATGATGCCATTCTTTCGTTGAATGAGACCAATACGGATGTTTGGCAAAATAATTTCGCAGATGTGATCGCCAAAGTGGATGAAAAAATGTATATGCAATGTTTGGATAGAGCAGCTTGATCTTTATCCAGAAGTGTATACAAGAATTTTTATCACCAGTTGAGGTCTGATGAAAACTACTTCAGGAGAGATTTTTCCGTCCAAGTCATCAGTGTTATTTTCCGAGCGAGAGTCGAAGTTTAAAATTTGAACTAAATGCCACACAAGAGAAGACCTGCCACAAATCTGCGACTTATGTAATAGAAGGGATCCGGAAAATGTCTATCACTTCATTGCGATATGTCCTAATTTGCAAGAGATTCGGCGACTTTATTTTCAACAAAATACTCTCACGTTACAACATCTATATGAGGTGCTAAATGGGGCAGCAGGTTGGCTTAGTCTCGCTCTCGCTCTCTTATCGCAATAGTTTTCCTTAAACGAGTCAGTTATTGCAATTTAATTAAATTAATTTTCTTGTGTCAAATCACTTAAAATTTGTATTTTTTAAGAAGGTAGAAAGATAAACTATAATTTATAGTAATATAATTAATAAGCTTAAATTTTGAATTGTGAGCTCTTACTTTTATATTTACTTATTTATGTTTCAAATCATTAAAATTGTTTATTTACAATTGATGAGTTTTTTAGTTGAGATATTCCACGTGTTTTTAATCTAATTAATGAAAAGATTAGTAAAGTTTTTAACAGTTAAAAACTTTACTAATCTTTTCATTAATTTATTTACAATCCTAATATTTTTACACAAAAATTTATCTATTTATAATTATCGAAAAGAAAAACAATTGTATTTTCCTTAAACACGAACTTCAAACTCCGACGGAACACTCAAAAATGATAACGATTCTGCCTCAGACAGCAATTGGTTGCTCTTCTTGTTTGACGTCGACCTTTTTTATGTCCATAAGAAATTTTTTTGTGGACCTAGAATATCAATTAATCGTCTTTAGTAGCGAACTGAAATTATTCACACTAATGGGCCACTCATTCCTTGTCGATACAGTTACAATTTAATAATTTCAATATCGTTTCGTTTCCTCCATGAGCCTCTTACTATGAAATTTCTGTTTTGTATTCCTTTTTCAGAATGAAGAGCTCATACCGTTTGAAGTGCTTCATGTCTGTCATTTATTAATCCGCCTTCACGAGAGACATGGCTACAGCAATAATTATAATCACATCAAAAACTTCCCGTCATCCAAATGAGAAATTAGGTTACGCTCCTGAAACAGCTCCGTTACGACAGCCATTAAGACTCATTTTCACTTCTGATTAATTGATATAATTGACTGCGAACAGAGGTTTTGCTTCCATGGCAGCGTGGGCATCTGATGCGCGCGCGGAGGTAAATTTAAATCTCGAAACTGGAAACTGCTAAGAATCGGCCAAAAAGGACCGTCACTATTGGGCTTGATTGTGTTTTAAATATTCTAATTTTTAATTTTCATCCCCAAATAGCCAGATTGTTTCTCTAATTGAAACCTTTGCTGTGTTGAATTAACGAATCGTCTTGGTTGGGTTTTTTTTTTATGTTGTTTTTTTTTCTCTGGTGGCATGTCGGTCGGTGGCGGCACGCTGTAGATTAAAACAGTATCGTGCGTTTCTTTTGAATATTTTAAATACATCCGCTAAAGGGTTTTCCGTATTACACTTCACAGTCATTTAATATCTCATTAATTTTTTATGAACTCGCGCTTATATTGCTCAGTTTTTTTCTTTTAGGCATAAAATTGCTAGCTCTTCCCCAAGGGTTTGACAGCAGAAAAAGTGACTGGTTGGTTCGTGTTTTTATCTTCCGAAATTTGAACCCTTGCATTTGATAGGTATACATATAAATATATTATACATAAATGAATTTAAATCACTTCAAATATGTGAAGGACTGGAGTACATATATAAGTACAAGTTGGTAAGATATGTATGAGGAAATCATTTAATGAATTATTAATAATACGTTTTCGTTTGATTTTTATCTGTTTAGTGTCTATTTTCTTTTGTAGATTCACGATTTTGTATCTTTTCCAGAGAAGCTGTTAGAATATGAGGTAGAGAATATGGGGTATCCTTCGTTGATCAAAAGTAACTTCAAGTTCTTCATTACTAACTGATAAGTTTGGTTTAAATTAGAACTAAATTCTTCCATTGACAGGTAGTTATGACAACATTAAGTAAGACGAACCAAAACTCTGCTTTTTGCCAATGTGCTTTTTTAAAACCGGGGAAACATGCACAAACGTTAAGTTGTTTTTGTACTGGTGTGATTAAATTTTTAGTCAGCAAGTCTTTTGACTGTAGTGAATTAACTTTTAGTCGTTTAACTTTTTCTTAGTCTTTTGATTTTTTTAGTCATTTAACTTTTTTAAGTCTTTTGACTGCAGTTAATGTTCCGAAAGACTTTGATTCTTTGTTTTTTTGTTTTTTGACGAGAATAGTTCAGAAGATAAGTTAATTAACTGCGACTGCACAAGTACTAGTACCACTAAGGCTATCACCGTACCTTATATGCTGAGCATCATCATCATCTGCATTGCAGCCCAATAATTTCAATTTGAGTTGGTTAAAAACTTGTACACTCACTAAAAAGAAAAATTAAAAAATCTTCATGAAATCAATTTTTAAATGATTCCTTTCATCTTGTGTACCAAAAGTCAATCGGATAACTTACCCTTTACGACTAAGATCCGTTTCGTTCACCTTCAGAACACAGATCTTATTCCTTTGCAGTTCCTCACATGAATTTCTCTTACTTATTTCCAAACTATGACTGAAAAACATTGTATAAAGAAAATGCTGAAAACCAAAAAAAGAAAACTATTTTGAAACTAAGACCAAAAATAAATTCCTTTTTGCCAGACTAACAGCTAGGTTTTGTGAGGCAAACATGTTAAATAATTCAAATTCAAATGAAAACAAAATGCATACTGAAGAAATTTAAAGATGTGAAGAACCACTTTCCATTCATCATAATCCATGAACCATGATTAAATTGTTATTACTTTTCCAATTAATTTTAACTCTCACGTTTTTTCAATTAAACTCCAATTAATTAATCTTCCAGCCAATATGGTTAGTGAGCTCACCAATTTTTTAAACAATTCTGACAATAAGTACATTCCATCCTCCTAATTGAAATGCTTCATTAAATATGTCAGCGAGGATTAAAACTCATAAAATCTTTTTTTTTTTGCGGCACAATTTATATTAATTTTCTGAAAATGCTTGCTTTAATACCTGTGACCTTTATTCACATAACCACATTGTATAGTGTTTTTATGTTTTTTATTTCAATTAACTGTGGCGATTTTCGGATTATTTGTCATTAAATATCCGTTCCCCTTATAAATCAATTGAATCAACTTAATTTAGCATTGTTTACATTAAGGTAGGGCTTTCAGTACATTTCTCTGTTTGAACAAAATATTTAAAAAGTTTATTTATATTATTAGTGGAAAGGTAACTTTGCATCAATTGAACATAATTTTTTTTTGTTCCACAAAAAACTACGATGCTATATATGAAAACGATTCAGCAAAATAAAAAGAAAGGAATGGAAAATAATAAAAAGTAATCGGCTCAGAGAGTAAAAAAAATCACTTAGCAAAGCCTCTGAGCTGGCATTTCGACTACTGCTGAAGTTAAATAAGTTAAAACGTAGTGAATTTTCAAATTGTACACTTAATTATCGCTGGAAATGAGCCAGTGCCCAATCCTTCCTGACCTAGCATAATAAGCTGATTTGCTTTAAATCTTAAGACGAACTGTTTCCAAATAAAACTTAGCAAATTTTAACTGAGCTATAAGATCAAACAGCCATTAACAGACAAATCTACTAATGGCTCTCTTTTCTAAAAATCACTAAATTTGTCAGAAGTTTTTTTATTTGAATTTCTGTAGTAGTGGAGTGCCGTTAGACATAAAAATGGCAAAACCTAGGAATCCAAGGCAAGTCCATGGATTGTCATGAAATTTTCGGAAATGTGTTTTAAATAGCGTATAGAAAAAAGTTAAAAAAAATTTTCCCCGCTCTCAATTTTTCAATTATTTTTATAATTAATTATTAACTTTTAGAATTTTCCTTTATTTGTGTAGGGCGTTTTAGATACCGTTTGCCAAAGGCTCAGGATGGATAGGTTGAGTCACGACAAGAAAAAAATTGCATGGGAGGGGGGTCTATATCCCTCGGTGTAGGCACGACGGGCAATTTTATAAGACATTTTTAAAATATTATTAAGTATCAACAAAGCCACTTACTTTCTCATATTTTAAAGTTTTTGAGAGCTAATGCTTTGTTCTTTAATAAAAATTTGAATTTGAGTTCCCTTAATGAACATTTTTTTGAGAAATCAAGCCTAAAAGTCAAAATTTTGAAAAAAGAAAATATTTTTCTCTTAAGGGCACTGTCGCACCTAGATTGTTGAAAAAAATCGATTTTTTGAAAAAAATATTTATTAAAGCACAACATTTGGAGAATATCTCCTGAAACTTTCAAGTCAATCTGACGAATAGTTTCTGATTTACGGCCGTTTGAAGTTGGCGATTTTCGTTCGAGCCAGTGCCACTTGGTGAGTGAACACAGTACTACAAAGCTTACCTACGAACTTACCGACAACTTTTATCAAGCAGATGTTGGCAGCATATTGTATAGAGTGGCGCGGTTTAACGGTAGTACATTTAAGTAGCCGTGTAGTAGTGTAGTAGTGAAAAAAATAACGAAAAAAATTTTAATGCGATTTTCTCAAAACCACATTTTTGAAGTCGGTGACCGCGATAACTCAAAAACTCTTCAACCGATCATTCTCAAACTTTGCACATTTGTTTTTAATATAAAAACAAAGTGAGTAATTGCAGAGTTTTTATTTTTTCTGAATAGAACCGATCTTATAGCCAATTTAAAGTCCAATTTTAGGGTGAAAATCGAACTTTTTTTTTTAAATGGTCACCAAAAATTCAAAAATTTAAATTTTTGAAAATCCAGCGATTAGGTACTCACCTGAAATATATGTTATCTAACGATATCTTTTAAAATTTTTTATTTCAGATAATTTTTGAAGGCGAAATCGCGGTCACCGTAAAAGAAATTTTTTTTTACATGCTCTTACTTATTTACATGTTAGTTCAGTTGTAATGAGTATTTTGATGTGGGGAAAATTACAAAACATTTTTTAAACATGTAGTAATATGTGTGCAAAATTTCGTTTGAATCCATTTCATACTTTTCCTACAAAAAATTCGCGAAAAATTTTACAAAATTATTATATAAGGGCCATTTTTTCTTTCCATATTCATTGCTGTTATTAATTTTTACTCAAAATCAAAAAACCGAACGAAAAAATTTGTCTTGGCCTTAGAGAAATTAAAAAAAGAAACGTTAATGCTGTTAATTTCCCGCTGATTGAACTTTATTCCGTTTAATGTCAAATGTGTTTTATTTAAAAAGCGTATAAAAAAATGTTAAAAAAAAATTTCGCATGATCTTAGTCTTAATATAAATTGCAAATAATTTTTAAAATTAAAAGAAACCACAATGTTTTGGCTTCTGCAACTCGTTTGACCGGAAACAGCATTTGGGGCACAAATCAGTATATGTGACACCAAAGTTCAAGTTTATAATAGGTCTTCTTTTTAAAATTTAAATTAAAAATAAAATAATTAAAGACAACTCTAAAATATTAATAATTATTTATAATTTACATTAAAATTAAGATCGCTCAAAATAATTTATTTAACATTTTTTTATATGCTATTTAAAACACATTTCATATTTCCCCCCTCCCCTGCAATTTTTTATAGTGACTACTTTTAGACTATTATCTGCATTATGGATGTTTACCTAGCGTACGTAAATTTTTTAAAGCGAATTAGCTATTAAACGGCCATAATGGCCCGACTTTGAGGTAGTTAACGACTTTGTCTACCTAGTCGCTGCTATTAATTCAGACAACGATACCAGCGCTGAAATCAAACGAAAAATAACTCTGCCAATCGCTGTTTCTTCGGACTAAGAAGGCACTCAATTGCCTTGTAAAGTCCTCTCTCGAGCAACTTAAGTGTCCCTGTATAAGACACTTATCATCCCGGTTCTTATATGTATATGGAGCAGAGAAATGGACCCTTTCAAAGGTAGATGAGAACGCTTTAGGATGCTTCGAAAGAAAAATTCTTCGGGTGATTTTTGGTCCCGTCTGCATAGATTGAGAGTGGAGAAGAAGATTTAACAACAAACTGTACGAGTCAAGGTCCAGCGGCTTAGATGGCTGGGTCATGTAGAGCGAATGAACACCAATGCTCCGGCCCGGAAAGTCTTCGAATCCAATCCCGAAGGACGGCGCAGTAGAGGGAGACCACGAGGTGGCGCATGTAAGTAGGAGATTACCTCAACCAACTGGGCGTGCAAAACTGGAGACAGCTAGCTAGAGACCGAGCTGGCTGGAGAAGCAAGTTGGTTGAGGTCCTGGTGCGACCCGGACTGTAGCGCCACCTTAAGTAAGTAAGTATAATGGTCTGATGTTTCCCTTTTTCAAAGTCTTTGCTTTTTCTGGAGTTCTGAATTGTCTCATGACTGTGACATCAGGTATTTTTGTTATATTCGGTTGAGCTTTTGTTCCGATTAAAAGTACATCACATTAATGTTGCCACCCGTGCAGAATTCTGTCATCATCCACAAGAGGCAGTAGTTGAGCATCATTTTTGAATTTCGTCAATCGAATCTCTTGAGCTGTTCTCCTTCTTTCAGTTGCTATTTAGATGATTGTTGCCCTCTTATTCAATGTGTTTTGTGGTATATCTTGAATAGCTTTGATTTCATCACCAGCCAGGGCAAACATTTCAATACATGTCCTCCGTTCCCTTGTCTTGGATTTGGGCGCACTTTTCCTTCGCCTCTTTTTTCCAGTTTCTGTTATTTACTTTTACATACATAGGTGACACAACAGAGTAGAGAACCCCAGGGCCTGGCGCATTTCTCATAACCATACATGGTGTGGTGAGGGAATGGAGGGGACTCACAATTTTCTGCAAATTGCGAACCGATAATCGTAAAAGTGCTTTTCATGGCAATGAATTTATTATCGGAGGATTTACCAATTCCTCGCGAAAGGCGAGACCCGTGGAAAAATATTTTTTTGCGTCTGTTAGGAATCAAACCACGAGCATCCATCGTAAAAAGCAGTGATGCTTTCTTTTTTGAGACAGGCACCAGGCACCACATTTCACTTTTAAGCAATCATTTGTATCTTTATTATTAGAGGGACACACCAACCGTGTTTCGAAAGCCACTTTCTTCGTACTGTTTTAGCGTCATCATTCCACCACCGTGTTTCTTTGGCTTGTTAGAAGTGTTTCTTTGAAGCCTATGACAATAATTTGGCTTCCTTTACGCAAGTTTGTTGCATGCAATCCCACACATAGGGTACCTACTGTGAACCCTACGTATCGAACTGTGCTGATGGTGTTTCGCAGGATATTCAAAATGAACTGCTCACCTTTTTTCTTTGTCTTAATTAGACGTCTTAATGCATTTCGTAGCCCTTGTTTGTTTGAGTCCCAATATCACCGCCTCCATAAAAAAATTTGTTAGCAAGAGATAGTTTTGCTGGGAAACAGCCTTTCACATGTCACTTTACGGACTTTCGCGCTAGGTTTAGGTACCCAATAGTAGCCAATTTGGGCTGTAAGGGAAAAATTGTCTGTCTTGTTTGACAAACATTGCATTAAATATGATAAGACCATTTATGACCTTCACAAACTTCAGGATATCTTCAGCGAAATTGTTCCTGGTACAGTATCCCTTACTGTCAAGGCAGTCGTTATAGTGCAACCAAACAAGAATTCCTCTTTTGAAAATCTATCAAAATTGTATCTCTT
Source organism: Melanostoma scalare (assembly GCA_949752695.1). NCBI lineage: Eukaryota > Metazoa > Arthropoda > Insecta > Diptera > Syrphidae > Melanostoma > Melanostoma scalare. The sequence continues at coordinate 66,901,808 of OX456984.1, forward strand.
CCACCTGCTCACATCTATTTTTTTTCCTTTCATTTCATCGTCAATTTAAGAGACATCAAACGTTTCATAGGCATTGTTCAACACACTGTCAAATAGCTCTTCCGATGATACCGACTCCGTGTGTATCTTTATCCGTCCCATAATAGAGCATTTTGTAAGCTTTCAACTTTACATCCAGAAGTTTTCAGTATTTCCCCATTTTGTTTTCGAAACACACAAGATGTTTACTCGCCTCCTTCTCATCTTCTTTTAGTTTGAGGATTTGAACAGTCATCTTTCCAACGTTCCAACTCTCGACTTAGTCTCGTCCAATATTTTGTTAGTCCCCGGAAGCCGTATACCTCTAACCCGAGGATCTGTGCTCGGTTCAGTATACGTACCATGCATATCATTTTTAGTGATGGCTGTCGGGGTAGTGCCATTAGGATTTACAAGTATTGGTTCGAATTTCTACGACATATAGTGTCGAGGAATAAGAATACGTTTCTGAACTTTGATCTGTCTTTTACCTCACCGTTGTTCTCCAGTCTTTTAAACCCTAGGTAGGGTCTACATGCTCATGAACACTAGAAAGAATTATTCTAAGTGTTATGGGTTTTGTTGTATTCACTTTGATGTAAATTGTCTAGATGTCAGTCCTTTAGTTTAGTCTAACGAGAAGCGGGTGATGCTGCGGTGATATTCTCAAGCGCCACTACACAGACAGCTAACTTGATTAGCTGCAAGCAGTTGTCACTCATTTCGTTATTTTCTGGTGGTGTCTGGTATAAAAATTGTTAAATATATGATGTTATGAAATAAATGCTGCCCCTAGATATACAGTCGACTCCCTCTAAGTCGAAATTCCCTCTAACTCGAACTTTTTCTCCATATTTTTGCATTCCCGTCAATTTTCCATACAAAAACCATCCTCTAAGTCGAACTCCCTCTAAGTCGAAATTCCCTCTAACTCGAACAAGTTCTATAGACTCTTGGACTATTTTCAATCCCTCTAAGTCGAATTTTCCTTTGCAGAAACGAACATTTTTAAGAATTAGTCTCGCGGAGTTCGTATTGTTTTGTTGTTTATACTTCATACGAGTATGTATCTACTCTTCATAGAAAGGGAAATTCTTATTTTTTACAATTCAATGCAAACTTTCAGACAAATTATGGCCAGAAGAAAATTGAATACATTAGATCTTGCCACGAAGATTCGTTTAATTGAAGAAGCGAGTTGAAAAGAAAAAGAAAATTGCTGAAGATTTCGGCGTTCCTAAAAGTACTCTTTCTTCGATATGGGCTGAAAGAGACAAATTAAGAATTCGACATGGTTGTGCTGTTAATGCTCACCTTAAGCGGAACAAAGTTTGTGAGTATGAAAGTGTTGACAAAGCTGTTTTCAAATGGTTCGAAAGTGTGCGTGGCAATAATTTACCTGAACCGGTTCAATCTTAAAAAAGAAAGCGCTGGAATTTGCAGACAACTTAGGATTTTCTAATTTCAAGGCAAGTGATGGTTGGCTTACCAGATTTAAAACCAGGCATAGTATCCTTAGCAAAGTTTTGTCTGGTGAAAGTTTTTCTGCACTGAACCAAATTTGGTAGAAATATTGATGAAAATGTAGGTTGAATTGAAGAAAGGGTGATCAATATATGGTCAATGAAAACTATGTGTCAACTTGACGAATTAATTGTCAATTTTTCGTAAAGCTGATGAATCTATGAAATTTTGTCAAACTGAATAAAATTCATCATATAATTTTAAAAATTAAGTAGACAAAGGTTCTTCAATTTGAATAAGTATGTTGTTGAATTGAAAAAATATTCTTCACTTTCACTAATTTTTTTCTTCAAATTGACAATTGTTCTTCATTTTTACACTCACCTTTCTTCCTTTTAACATAAAAAATTGTCAAATCCACAAATCTTGTTTTGCGTGTTGATGAAATATTCTTCACTTTGAATCATTGTATTTAAAAAACTTACGATTTTTCTTCATTTTCACATAAATTTTTTCTTGAAGTGAAGAAATTTCTTCGAAGTATGGCAAACCTTTTTCTTCACTTTCATGAAATATTCTTCAGTTTTTCAAACCATTCGCGTTTTTTTCATTTCCAAAACAGAATCTTATTTTAACATCCCATAGTCAAAACAAAAATTCTCAAGCTTAATACATCTTCTTCAAGTTTACTTACCATTCTTTAGTTTAATAACACAGAATATCAAATCACTTATTTTATGAATCTGTAAGAAACATTTTAGTTTTATTTTCAAATATTTGTTTATAAATGTATGTAGGTGACAGCACAAAACGTAACATTTTCTTTTCACTTAAATAAGATTCTTCCGGTTCGGTCAGTAATAATAAGACTCAACGGTAGGCAATCCAGCTTTGGTTTAGATTGAGCTCTATTGCCGCAGGGAAATCAGGAAAGAGTGACCTGAAATACAATAGAGCACATTTTAAAAGTGTTTATATGTATAGTTTTTTCATTGAAAATATACATAAATTATTTTTAAAACCAAAAAAGTATGGACTATTTTTTAGTTTATTGCAAATTATTTTTTATTTATTTTTCTAGTCGGATTTATTTAATAGGTTCTTGAATAATATTGGTACTTACTCTTATTGATGGGTAGTTGCTAAACAGCTACATTTCTCTTTTTCATTTTTCTTGAATATTTTCACTTTTACGACTAAGAGAATTTTGATGTTAACACTTTGAGCACTGAAATAACTATGACCACTTGCTTTCTTTACCAAACAAACTTTCAAACAATTTATTCATATTAGAAAAAAAAATTGTCAATTTGAGGAAAACGTTTTCCTGGAAAGAAAGAAAATTTTGTCAAAGTGAAGAAACGTTTCTTACATTTCATGAATTTTGTTCGGTATAAAAGAAACTGTATATTAAGGTTATGCGGTCGGGAGTTATAATTACAAAATTTTGTCAATTTGAAGAAACTCACATTTACGCATTATTTCACTCAAGTAGACTATTTGACTTTCGTCATTGTGACAACCATTCCTTGATTTGAATAACATATACTGAGAGCTGAGAACAATTGAAGAAAGTTTTTTTGATTTTGAATATTTAAATCTTCAATAGTATGAAACATGTTATGAAAATTTGTTAATTTGAATAATTGATTCTTCAAAGATTGACAAAATATTTTCTTCAATATCACCTACGACATTTGGTTCAGTGTGTGGATAATAACAAAGCCAATGAATGGAAACATCAGATTTCAGAAGTTGTCCAAGGATTTAGACCCGACGACATTTTTAATGTCGATGAAACGGGATTTTTTTTACAAATGTTTACCGAAACGTACCTTGGCTTTGAAAGGAGAAAAATGTTTTGGAGGGAAGCACAGTAAAGAAAGAGTAACATGCCTTGTGGGGTCCAACATGACAGGCTCAGAAAAGCTTAAACTCTTATTCATCGGGAAAAGCAAAAACCCTCGCTGCTTTAATAAAATAAAATCTTTGCCAGTTGATTACGTAGCCAACCAACGTTCTTGGATGACAGCGGATCTTTTTACTAGTTGGCTTTTAAAGCTCGACGCAAAGTTTGGTCGAACAAAACGCAAGGTATTATTCTTCATCGACAACTGTCCTGCCCACCCAAAACAAGTCAAGGAAAAATTAAAATTTATAAAGCTTGAGTATTTCCCCCCTAACATGACCTCAATTGTTCAACCGATGGACATGGGCATAATACAGAATTTAAAAGTTCATTATAAACGCCGCATACTAACCAAGATCTTAAGCGCTTGATGGGAAACCAAAAAAGAGGACTATAAGATAACACTTCTAGACTGTGTACATCAGGTTTCAAAGGCATGGGTACATGATGTAACTCCTTTGACAATTGAAAATTGTTTTAAAAAGGCCGGGTTCAAGGACGAGACTTGGGACGATGAAGATCACATACCGCTTAACCAACTGATATGTGAAACCGACGCCGACGCCACCAATGAAATCGAGAGGATCTGGAACCGGCTAACTGAAACTGATTACAGTATTGCGAGTGTTAATTGGAGGGATTATGTTGATGTCGATGAAGGTATTGCAGCCACAGAAATACTAGACAGTGAGACAATTTTGGAAGCAATAGTACATGCTGATGATGATAACGATGGCGACGGTGAAGCTGATGAAGAAGCCGAGATAAAAAACATCGAAAAGCCAGAAAAGAATGCAATCGAAAATGCAATTGAAATATTGTAAACAGCGATTGAATTGACAGAAGATGTACCAGAGAGGTTCAAAACAGCCTTTTTAAAATAGAGTCATTTTTTAAACAAGTGAATACTCCAGTCAATTTGGTATACCAGTCAAAAATTACTAGTTTTTTTAAATAATTTTGTTGAGACAATGATGAATGACAGTAATGAATTAACGAGTCATAGAAGTAAGAAGCTTTTGTTTATTTATTTTATTTATTTACTAACTGCTTATTTTTTTCCTTATATTCAATAAAAAAAAAAAATAATAATCTCTCTAACTCGAATTTTTTATAAACTCCCTCTAACTCGAACTTATTTAAACATCCCGTGAAAGTTCGACTTAGAGGGAGTCGACTGTATGTGTATTTGTTTTGAAAATATGAAATAGCTTTTTAACATAATCTTGTTTTTGTCACCGATCATCACCAAGATTTTCGAAAAAAACACCATGTTTATGGTTGAGCATGATCAGTAACGCAGCTATTTGGTTAAAGAAAACTGGAATGGACATAAGGTGAGAGGATGAGAGTAGTACGTATAACGCCATGGCCTTTAAGATCCTTTAGCCTCACTTTCTGCATCGATAGTTTCCTCTTCAAAACAAGACAGAAAGTGAATATAGCTCCAAAAGAGCATCCCTCAGAATACGAATTATGTTAATAACGTACATAAAGTTAAAGAGCTTTAATTCTTTAAATATTAAAGCAAAAAAATGCAAATAACATTTGATCTAAAAACAAACAGTGAAAGTTGAGGTTTATTTGATTTAAATATAAAGGGTTAAGGAGATAAGTCTTATTGAATGAACTCAAGCAAAAAACATTGCAATCCTTAATACGTCTTCAAGGATCAAAAGATCCATTTTCTGGTTTCATGTGCTAAACAGAAATATGAAAATATAAATTAACAAACAACTACGCAAAGTACAAATACAAATCCTTATTCTTCGATTACTTTCACTCTCACAATCAAATTAACAGTTCTTCCAAGCAAACGTATTTTGAGGCCCATACGTTTAAGTTAATGGATTCGTAAATTCACAATTAAAATCATTACCCAAAGTTCAAAGCTTTTCATTCACCTCAAACTTTCGCTTTAGCTGAAATAAACAAACGACAGTTCCATTTTACGATTTAATAGCTCGTTGGTAGCTATAGCATTTGAATTGAATCACTCAAATCAAGCATTTAGTGTCATTTTGCATGATAAACGACATAATGTTTACTCAAGTCCTCATGCATGTTGTCATAAACGAAAGATTTATTGACGAAGAATAACGTAGTAAGCTCATTCCATTTTAGAATTCATGGATGAACTTACATAGTTTTAATTGATTTGTGACAGGAGTTTCCTAAAGTGAAGCAAATTGTTCAAGTTAATTAATGTTTTACCCAAATTGTAAACCTAACTTTATCTTCTGTCAATCAATTTCATCTCACTTCCATAAAATAATAAACACTGTGTGCTCGATATGCTTTCATGGTATTTATGGCTGCAGGAGAAAAGCACTACAACTATATACATACAGACTACTTTGTTTTTGAAGAATCATAATTTTCCATTGTTTAAAAAAATTTAAACTCCTACAATGAGTCGGGCTTCATTAGGTGTTCGTTTCCGTTTCCCAAGTAGCTATAACATTTAAGTCTTTAAACATACATGGTTTTTCAATATTTTATTTTTCTCAGGCCAAAAATTTTAGCTCTTTTTAAAGAGAATCTTATAATCAAAGTGAGTCCAGCTGAACAGTTGAAATGAAACGTCAATCTGTAGTTAAAAGAAAACAAAAGGCCGAAATGAGAACATAACACAAGTGTGAGGTCCGTTGGGTAATGGTAGGTAAGCCGTAAGCCTGTCTCGTAGATGGTTCCATTCAGGGTTTGAATTCCATCCGAAGCATAAAATTGTTTTTCCACAGGTATCGAACTGGTAGTTCTTCCGAAAGTATAATAACACTGGCGTCGAAAACGCTGTCACACTAAGCCCTTCGGAATCACCATACAATTGTTGGTCCTTGAAATTCGTGGGAACCCGAGATTTCAAATGCTTTGTTGGGCCACAAATTTTTTTTCTACTTCATGCCTAGGTGAGTTTGCTAGTCATAATGTTATCAGGTCCAGACGTCTGTTACTCCAGAAGAAATTCGAGATGTCCCTTTATAAGGGTAGATGAATCAAATTGATATATGTATATAGCTTTGTAATAGGTTTGAGATTTCTGTCCGCAAAGACTGTTATTCAAAGCAAACTATTTCGAAAATAGTTCAGACTTATCAATGTTTGTACTGTAAATCATTTTGGTGCAAAATTTACAAGCGGTCCTCTTATATTTTTCACTAGTGTAAACAATCGATTCTGAACACTTTCTGAATTCATTGAATTATGTTATTATTCAAGATATTCAAGAGTTTTTGGTTACAGTTAACACAACACAACTTTTAAAGATCCAGTTAAGAGGCTGTTAAGTAGAATAGTATTTTGAAGATTAAATTAAGAGCGTGTTAAGTGCTGAGTAATTATTTTGGATGACTCTTAAAGAGCTTGTGTCTTACTTAGACTACCAGTATTGTTGTCGAACTGTTCATCTTCATTGTCCCTTAAACCCTGGAAGAGTGTCTTCCATCACATGCCCTGATTTCTGAATCCATAACTACTTACTTACTTTGGTGGGCATTACAGTTCGGAGTGAACCTGGCCCTCAACCAACATCCTTCTATAACGACTTCGATTTCGGGCGAGCTCTCTCCAGTTTTGCACTCTAAGTCGGTTGAGGTCTTCATCCACTTGATTGCGCCGCCAAAGACGAGATCTTCCCCTTTCGCGGTTTTCCTGCAATGTGCTTTCGAAAACCCGTCGAGCCGGAGCGTTTGGGTCCATCCGCTCTACATGGCCCGACCATCGTAGTCTCGCGATCTGTACTCTTCTGGCTATGCCCATGTCGCGGTACAGCTCATACAACTCGTTGTTGTATCCTATTCTCCACACATTGTCTACGCATACGAAACCTAAGATCATTCGGAGAATTTTTCTTTCGAAAAGGCCAAGAGTTTCCTCATCCGCTTTCGATAAGGTCCATGCTTCCGCGCCGTGAAGCAGGACTGGGATGATCAAGGTCTTATACAAGGTTACCTTGGTTTTTCTGGAGAGGGTTTTGTTTCTCAATTGCCTTCTTAACCCAAAGAAGGAACGGTTGGCAAGAGTTATTCTCCGTTTGATCTCCGAAGTGATGTTGTTTCCGTGTCTATAGCGGATCCTAGGTAGACGAAGTCCTGTACTACCTCGAAGTTATGTCTGTCTATTGTGACGTTTTGTCCAACTCGTCGATGTTCGGTGTCCTTGTTTGATGACAAAATATACTTCGTTTTACCCGCATTAACCATCAAACCCATTTTTGCCGCTTCTGTTTCAATACTCGCAAAAGCACCTATGACATCACGCTTTTTCCTGCTCATTACGTCAATATCGTCTGCGTAGGCGAGAAATTGTACAGACTTTGGAAAGATTGTTAGTCTAGTCTTGTCGTTGGAGTTTCTTACAATATGTTCAAATATGATGTTGAAGAAATCGCATGACAGTTTGTCGCCCTGCTTTAAACCTTTTTCGACATCAAAGGCCTCGGTGATTCCTTACCGACCTTGACGGAGCAGTGTGAATTCTCCAAAGTCATCCTGCATAGTCGTACGAGTTTTGCAGGGATGCTGAAACTAGACATGGCTCTGTACAGCTCGTCTCTGTAAATGCTGTCATACGCGGCCTTGAAATCGATAAAGAGATGGTGAATATCGATATTATGTTCTCGGGTTTTTTCCAAGATCTGCCGTAATGTGAGAATTTGGTCTATTGTGGACTTCTCTGGTCTAAAACCACGTTGATAAGGACCTATCAAGTTGTTGAGGTGGGGTTTTAGACGTCCACAAATTAAAGCAGACAAGATCTTATAAGCGACGTTAAGGAGCCCTCTATAATAAGCGTAATTGTGAGGGTCTCCCTTCTTTAGGATCGGGCATACGATACTGAGGTTTCATTCATCGGGCATGCTTTCTTCCGACCATATCATTTAGATCAGCTGGTGCATGCTCCTTTCCAACTGGTCTCCAGCTGCCTTGAATCCATAACAAAATTGTCTATTAAATTCTCTCTTTCCCATCCGTGGCAGCGATTCAATGATGTTGATGTAGGTTCTATTTGGTTCTCAACTCCCCTGTTATTCTACTCCAATCTAGCCGTCCTATTTCAAAGCATTCACATCGACTTGAATGCAAAATTCTATAATGGTTTGGACATCATTTTGCAGTTTGGATAAATTATAGCTTTATCATGCAGCCTTAATCGAACTACCGTCGGGTTATATCTTAACCTAAAATGGTTTGCTGTTGTACTTCTGCTCTTCGATCTCAATAGGGTGCTCTTTATCATCCCACTTAAATGCACAAAGCTAAGGTTCTTCATCAAATTTCTATTCAGTGGCTTACCCTAAATTCAAACACCGCCAATGCAGGAAATATAGTCATAAATATCCCAAGACCATGAAAGTATTGCATCCATTCATCATTTTCTTGAGACTAAGCCCTATTGTGGTCTCATGAAGCAATGAGATATGGGCTAAGGGCACAGCTAGAGAAGCAAAGAGTTTGGTATTTTGCCTCCATTATTTACCTTGTCCTTCGAAGTGAATGGGGATACCTGTGTCAGTACAAATCCCTTTGGATTGTGAATTTTTTCTCTTTTTGTAAATATGCTGACCTGGTCTTACGTGTCTATGTTGATTGACCTTACTCTGATTCGAGTTGGCTTATCAGATAACAGAAAATACAAATGCAGTTTTACTTTTGTTATTTCAACTGTTACGAATTTATCCTTTCTCCTCCGGAAAAAAACCGATTCATAAATCAATTGCTTCCAAGTAGATGACTGCACAAACAAGCAATTATCTTCCACTTTGCAAAAAATTGCTCATTTCGGATCACTAGTTATCATTTCGAATTATTTTCCCACCGAAAAACTGTGATGGGAAAATGCGAGTATCTACATGTCAAAAACCGTGGAGCAGACAGCAGAGCTGTTGAATCTTGAATGGTGAATATCTTACAGGAAAATCTATTCAAATTTATTTGCCAACGCAAGCAAATCAGGTCCTGGATTTCTTTTTCATTCCCCTCTTTTTACTTATTTCCAACTTGCCCCCCCCTCTGCCATTCCATGAGAGATGGAAACGAAAGTGCCGTGTAATTTCTCATTCGCATTTCTGGGAATTTTCCTCTTTGATAAAATTTAAACCTGTGCAATGTGCATCCTGAAATGCCAGTTGTGGAACACACAACCAATCAAATTGGATGCTCGCTTCGTCTAGTTTTAAAGTGACGTTCACGAAAGGAAAAACCGAAATCGATTTAATTTTATGTTGCAGAAAAAAATAAAAGAAAATATTGGTGATGCTGGTCATTTATCATGCTCTGGCTTAGGGCTTGCGTTTCTTCGTGCTGAGCTAAAGTGAATCGTAATCTCAGGAATTTTTCCAACTGCTCATCAAATATTCTAATGATTTCTTGCTTCATGCGGATTTTATCGATTTGGAGCATTTCGGATAAGAGATTTGGAATAAATTTGCGACATGATGTATGGCAAACTGCGAGCACTGTGTATTGTGCAATGAGGTCATTGTAGCTTGGTAGGACTTTGATGAAAATTTACGGTATTTCAACCTATTTGATCAAAGTTTTGTACGAAAAAAGATCGGCAGGCAAACTAAAACATGAGAGAACGGACTATCAACTGGCTTTCTTGGAACTTATTCCGTATTTATAATAGTGTCACCCTCATAGTCATAGTCATAGTCATAGTCATAGTCATAGTCATAGTCATACTCATAGTCATAGTCATAGTCATAGTCATAGTCATAGTCATAGTCATAGTCATAGTCATAGTCATAGTCATAGTCATAGTCATAGTCATAGTCATAGTCATAGTCATAGTCATAGTCATAGTCATAGTCATAGTCATAGTCATAGTCATAGTCATAGTCATAGTCACAGTCATAGTCATAGTCATAGTCATAGTCATAGTCATAGTCATAGTCATAGTCATAGTCATAGTCATAGTCATAGTCCCCTGATGTAACAGTCAGACAGTTGACTCTAAGCAATTTTTTGAAAGATGTTTTCGATCAAAGAAAAGTTTGATTGGTCTATTTCCACTTATCATATATCTTACTTGCGATTATAGGTACTATGAAGCAAGTTTTGCAATCATGAAGAAAAAAGTGGGTCCTGCAATTCTGTCTGTCTGTCTGTATATGGATCTACAGCCTGAACCGCTTGATCGATTTTCTTCAAAATTTGCAGCTAGTTTCTTGGCAGCAGAGAAGATGTTGGAATTGAGTCTCTAGGTCTTGAAATAACGTTAACTGCCATACGATCGATATAATATTACTTATTTTTTTTCAACAACGGCTCCAACGATTTTGATAAAATTTCGTGTAACAGATTAATTTTAAATTGACTTTCTTATGATGTACAAAAAAAAAAAATTGGAAAAGTTTAGAAACATTCTTTTCAAAACCAACTTCCTTTTAATGACTGACACTATTTTGACGAAATTTTGTATTTAAGTAGTCCTGGGTAATTTTAGAAGGATTGTATATAATTTTTGGAAATTACTTCAGAAATAGTTGTATGTACCTATCTTTCATTTTTTCTAATTTCTTATCAAAAAAACTTTTAACACGATCTTAAGCTTTGCATGCCTGACTTTTAAGAAACTCGTTTTAAAAAAAGTGAAAAATGAAAAATCATTCTCTCAAAACTGGTCCAACAATTTTGATTAAGTTATCTGCATTCATAGGTATGTATTAAAAGCTGCTAACTTAATTTAATGTTTCCATATTTCTTGCGAATTTATTTCATTTATATAATTAATAGGTAGTTGGCAACCCTGTACCACCAAATAAATTATGAAGAGCGTGAAGCTTTGTACCCAACCTCAAGACTTTGATATTGTACTTAGTACACAATCACAAGTTCGTGCGACCCAGTCGTGCTCATTTTTTCCACCTGGCGTCGCGTTGTTGAAGTTTCTACCAATTAACTTTTCCCTTTAGCCATGATAATGTCCAACGTCCTTACAAACCCGTAGGCAATTCATCTAACAGTTTCATAATCAGCTGAGCAAACAATGATGGGGTAGTCAAACCTGTACTACAAGACGCGCTCATAATGAACCAAACTAATTTCAATAAACATGCCCCTCAACTGAATGGCCCTGCAAATAAATCTGCGAACTATGCTCTCATTGTTAACGCTGTAAGCCATAATCTTGTGAACAATCGTGCGTACTACAAGCATTTTATGATCTCATGTATGAGCCTAGTATATTTTGCCTAATTGGCTTACGGCACACACCTATCACTATTCCACCAAATATACCCAAAAGTCAATCGTAAGGTCTACATCATGCCGGGACTATTTGCAGTGGACTACCACGCTGCCGCCATACACATTCACATAGACAAGTTGTTGTTAGAGTTTCGTGTTTACTTTTGGTGCGAGCATTTGTATCTCTGACTTCCTAACGAACCATTATTGTGACTACAAAATACGAGAAAGCCATGTTAATAGCCGTTATGATGATTACACTTGAGACTAAGTTAAATAAACAAGCAATTTATTGAGACTCGGCATTCCTATGGCCACAGTCATATTGGACTAGAGGCCAAATACCAAAGTCCTCAAGGCAAAAGTGTGACTGAATTTGAGTGTTCATTTTTGGTGAACGTTCAACTTGCTTGCCTATGTTGTATATAAATTGCTTTGTTTGTAATTTATTCGACAGATTTAATTAAGATAACTTCTCGCATTTTACTTTGCATACCCAAAAGACCTGGCTCCCTCCTGCAAGGGATACAGCAATCTTTAGTGAGAGTATAGGAGGAGAAAAGGTTATTTGAGGACTACTTTTCTGAACTGAAATATCTACAAGAAAATGCTGAAAAAAACATTTTTTTTTACGAGTATATGTGTGTTTTCAGGAGCATAGCTTTCTTCCCTCAAACCCACGCAAAGTTTAATTAAGTCGATTTAGTTGCAAAGAAGGTACCTATATTGACGATATACGGATAGCCACAAGGCATCCATCAAATAGTTTCTGATATGAGAGAACAAAATTTATTACTAAATGTAAAATGTTGTGGTTGAAATTTTAGTATTTTGGTGAGTTTGCTGCTAAATGAGGACAGGGAATACTTGCTTCGGTTTGTGAAACTGTATTCATGAAATATAAAGGCTTACAGAAAGAAAATTTTAAAGCAAAACTGAAATACAAAAAAGAATTCGTTTTGAATTTTTCTCAAAGCGATTAGTTTTGCAACTGAACTGATTTCAATTCAATGCACGACTTAGTCATTTCAGGGTAGTTCGGCACGATTGATTAGTGAGGGCCATAAAATAATTTGACTAACAAAAGTAAATTAATGAGGGGTCGAAGTTATAATCTGTGGTATGTGTAAGGGTATGAGATCTATCTATAGCTGGTTTGCCTCTCTTCCCCAAGACCCTGCGAAATGCAAGGCCCAGCTTAAAAAATAGGATGAACTCTAAATTTGATTTCCTTTGCGAAGCTATATAGTTGTTAAAATCAACTATTTAAGCTCCCTAACACGGCAGAGTATGAACGATGGTCACCGACGCTACGTAAAGAAAGGAGACAAGAAATGTTACGTACACGTCATATTGAATTATTCAATTGTTTAGTCGTAGCAACAAGAATCACATCAAACATATCTTCTTCACAAAGTAGAATGGAGGGACTGGGCGTTGTGGTGCTAATTCTTCCAAAAAGGGTAGGCATATCAGTTTGTTAATCGGGAGGTTCGTGGTTCGAAGCGCAACAAAGGCAAAGTGGTTTTTTCGCAGGTGTCGCCTTTCGCGAGGAATTAGCAAGGTTTTAGTCAGTAAATTTATTGCCATGAAAAGCGTTTTCTCTATTAGCCGTTCGAAATGGTCAGAAAACTTTAGGTCACCTCCATTCCTTCACAAAGGGATTGGTTGTGAGAAATGCGCTAGGCCCTGGGGCTCTTCGCTCAGTTACGCCACCCTATTTGTTTATTTAATCATTTACCACAAAGTTATTTCGTAAGATAATCGCTTTTCCTTCGTAAAGCTAGTAGTGGAGTGCCGTAAGCTTCATACCTAGGAATCCAGGGCCAGTCCATAGATGTTCACGAAGTTTAGGAATGTGTTTTAAATAGCGTATAGAAAAAAGTTAAAAAAAATTTTCCCCGCTCTAGTTCAAAAAAAAACTTCTCAAAATTTACCTTTGGGAAATATTGAACAGGCGTCTAACATTAACATTAATGACTTTCTTAACGAAGCCAAGAACTTGTTTAATATATCCTTCACAGACCTTTTGTTCAAAATAAGGCAATTTTGGCCAAATTATCAAAAGCTACAAAGTAAAGAAGATAAGATGTTCGCTTATCTTGAATTCGTCGCCTCTTTAGCTATATGATGGCTTCAACCACAACCCTTAAAATTATATCGATAAATACCAATTCTTTAATTTCGCATAAAAAAAGACTTTCTCTTTTAAGCACACTTCAGAGAAAGAAACCGCAAATATGCTTCACATCTGAAACAAGGCTGAATGAGAGACATAAACCTTCTTTTGAAGGCTACAATCTCATTAGGAATGACGATGGCAGGGGAACCGCCATCGTTACTGACGAAAAGTTCAAGATAAATGAAGTAAAGTTTAATAGTAGTTCATTCACAGTTTGTCTGGCCGTTTTGATATGTCAGAATCATTTAGGAGCTTCTAAAAGAATACTCTTAGGAAGTATTTACATACCGTGTTCAGCTGGGCCAAACCTTACGAGTGAATTAGACAGACTTTTGAGTTTTGCTAGCACATACGATGCAGTACTGATAGGAGGAGATTTTAATGCTCGACATCCAAACTGGGGTGATAAAGTTCGAAACGCTAACGGAAATAAAATATACAACTGGTTTTATAATAGCACATTTTTAAATTTTGATATAATTTCACCACACAGCCCAACATATCCTAGATCATCATCCGTATTAGACTATTTTATATTATCGAGTTCATTAAACACTGGCAATAATATCATTTGCAAAACGTTTTCATTTCTATCTGACCACTTTGGGCTCGAAATAAACCTAAATGTCTTTGATGTCTGCCCAATATTGGTACCTCCTACTTGCTTCACAAGTTTTGAAAGAACAAATTGGGACCATTTTAGATTAGATTTGCACAACACGCTTTCCAGAATAAGTCTACCAATAAACTCAAACATCCCCAACACTGATATAGATGAACTCATAGTAAACATCAATAGTACAATAACTGATGAAAGTGTAGAAAATCATTCAGTGACTAAAGTGGCAAAGCGTTCAAAATACAAAAATATTTCTCCATTAACTAAAAATCTCATAAAAATTCAAAGTATTTGGCTACGGAAACTAAAAAGAGTTTTTCATAAACATTTGAACAGAATTAACTCTGAATACAAAGAACTCTCCTCTAGGATCAAATGTCTTAGCAAAATTATAGAAGAAAGAATCAAATTAGACCTTGACAGTGAATTCAGAATGCGCTTACAACAAATAAAGCCTTCTCCACAAGCGTTCAAAGAAATTGACAGGATTAGCGGTAGAAAGTATTTTGGTACGAATATTTCCAAGGACATTCTCACAGTGAATGGAGAGGAACTTATAGATGTTGAAAGCAAACTTAATGCCTTTAAGTCTATTTATTCAGATCTATATTGCGAAAAAACCCCCAATTTTGATAGCAACCTAACAAATAATATTCTTTCTCAAGTTGATGAGTTTGAAAATAGACATGCAAATAGTTCACTAACGTTGTTTTCTTCATCAAACGCAAATACAAACTACTTGAATCCACCATTTACGTCCCCAAATAAAGTCAATATTCAAAGAATGAATATAAATAACAAAAAATTTTATGGTATTGATAAGATATCAAACTACGTGTTGAAAAAATGCCCCCATTCACTTGATGTTGCACTTTCTTGCGTGTTCAATCACTGTATCAACAATGGATACTTTCCCACAATATGGAAAAAGTGTAAGTTACTCCCTATTGCCAAAAAGAAAAGCGCAAAAGAAGCCAGAGACTTCCGTCCAATATCGTTGCTTTCTAATGTTGGAAAGCTCTTTGAGAGGATTTTGGCCGAAAGCCTAGACAATTTTTGCGAAGAAAATGATGTTATACCAAACAATCAATTTGGTTTCAGAAAAAATCATTCAACTGAACACTCGTTACTTGTTCTTAATGACAGAATTTTACAAAATTTAAGAAGCAAAATGTGCACAGTTGTCCTTGACATAGATCTACAAGCAGCTTTCGACTCAATCTGGCATAAAGGGCTTATTTCTAAATTGATAACGCTTAACTTTCCAATTCCTCTTATACGAATGATATCTAGTTTTCTGCGATCAAGAACAGCGATAGTTTCTATAGCTACTGAATTTTCAGATGAATTTCCAGTGCAAAGGGGTGTTGCTCAGGGATCTTTACTTGGACCAAAGCTGTTCAACATATATTTATCAGATTTTCCTTTCAATGACTTATCTGAACCTAGTGCTATTATGTACGCAGATGACACGAAAATATTAGCAAGCGCAGTGAGACCCAACGATGCATTAAATACAATTAAAGGCTCTTTATCGATATTGACATCTTACCTTAGCTCATGGGGTCTTATTTTAAAAGCCGAAAAAAGTGGATTAACGTGTTTTAGGAATGTTTACGGAAAAGGGCATCGCAAAGCAGTCCAGGAGAGTAAAAATCTCGCTTTAGACATAAATAATGTTCCGATTCCACTGAAAACCGAATCTAAATATCTTGGAATACTATACGATCATAAATTTAAATTTAACAAGCACGGTAGATACGTATTGAATAAAGCTAAAATGGCATCTGGTATCCTTAAACAGCTTCTGTCATCAACCTTCATTTCAAAGAATACCAAAATACTTATATATAAGACAATTGTGAGACCCATATTAGCTTATGGCTTCGGTTGTTGGTTCACTGTTTCGCCAACGGTAATGAACGAACTAGAAAATTTTGAAAGAAAAATGTTAAGATGCTGTTGTGGAAAATACAGACGCCCAAACAAAAAGTGGTATTCAAACGAAATACTATATAGAGAAACAAATATTGAACCTCTTACAGTATATGTGGTAAATTCGATGAAAAAGAGATTAAATTCCTTCTCAAATCATTCAAATCCTCTTATAAAAAATATTTGGGAAACAAACAGTAATGAGAGCGTATTTGATCAGTTTTATCTATCACCTTTCAATACAATGCACACACGATCAAAAATTCAATTCGAACCTAGCGTCACATCAATACCAAAGTTGCCCTTTTACGAAAAGGCTTCACTACCTGTTCTCAGAGGGTAATTGAAGAAAAGTGGTTATCATAATAGAGGGTAACCAAATATACATCGCAATGTATGCTTTAATACAACATAGACTTGCGCCAAAAAAAAAAAAATCTCAATTTATTTGAAAGATCAATTGATTCATAGTTACTCATTCTACTTTTTACTATATAATATATTATATACTTAATTTAGTAGTTTTGGTAATTTCCTTTTGATGTTCTTATTATTAGGTATTATAATATTTTTGTATTATTTTGTTTAGTTTGTAAGTTTTTCTAGTCATTTATTTTTAATCTGGCCGCTTGGAGCCATAAATGGAACGTATGTCGGGAGCAAACATACGACAATAAAGCAAATCTAATTTTGTCAATTATCAAAAGTTCAAAGTGTAAACGCTCTTAGATAAGCATTTCAAAAGAAAACAAATAAGTCTAACCAGATAAAGTTTAAAGTCGGTTATCCAGAATTCAAAATATTGTAATCTTAATTTAAGCAATGTTGTAAAGTCTCAATAAAAATTTGAATTTGAATTGATTGATAGAAAAAAGTTAAAAAAAAAAAAAATTTCACCGCTCTCAATTTTTTAATTTTTTTTATAATTATGTAATTATTAACTTTTAGAATTTTATTTTATTTATGTAGGGTGTTTTCGACACCGGCTCAAGACAAGGGCTCAAGATGGACATTTTGGGTCAAGACAAGAAAAAAATTTTATGGGAGGGGGGTCTATATCCCTCCGTGTCGCTAGGGGCAATTTTTTAAAAAATTGACTCAATTTTTTAAAAATTTTTTAGTGTTTTTGAAAGCTAATGTATTGTTCTTTAACAAAAATTTTAATTTGAGTTTAGTTTTGAAATCAAGCCTCAAAGTCAAAATTTTGAAAAAAGAAAATATTTTTTCCTTAATAAATTTTTTTTTACAAAGTTTTGATACATTTTTTGGCCATTTTTTCTTTCCATATTTAATGCTTTTTTAATTTTTACTCAAAAGCAAAAAAAACGCAGAAAAAAATTTTTCTTGGTTTTAGAGAAATAAAAAAAAACGAAAGGTACTTTTTTCTAGAAGACAAAACGTCGTTAGTTTCCCGTTGATTGAACTTTATTCCCGGAAGTCAAATATGAAATGTGTTTTAAATAGCATTCAAAAAAATGTAAAAAAATTTTTTATTGTGATCTTAATTTTAATATAAATTATAAGTAACTATTAAAATTTTAGAGTTAATTTTAGAGTTATAATTTAGGTTAGAATGGCTGTCAGGAATACAACTGACACACTTAGACCAATATTAGGTCCATTGTGATACCATAAAATTTTGCGAGGGAGTACCTCACTTAACAAAACCATTTGGAGCTTTTGATAAAGCGAAGCAGATGCAGGGGATCTGTGTTCGTCAGATCGCTTGGATCATCAAGAAAATATTTTCCTAGATGCCGTTTTCTTTTAGAAAGAGAGTGCAGGACATGAGCAGAGGAGGTGTGGGATTGTCTCCTCCTCCTCCTCATCTAAGCAACTTCTGCAGAAGTCATTAGAGGAAACGCCAAGTCTTATGGCGTGTCTTCCTATCAGACAATGTCCGGTGATGACATTGATTACGGAGCTAACTTGCAGTCTGGTAATGGATAACAAATGTCTTGTGCGTTTTGGATCTAGTCCTGGCCATATCTGTTTTGTTGCCACACATATGGTGATATTGTTCCACCTATGATTTGTTCTATCCATTGCCTCTTGCTTTAGCGTAAGTTTACGTGTAGCGATTGGTATACCAATATTCAACCTACTGGTGTTCGGTATGCGGTTACTGAGTTCGTGGAGACGGCGCCGAGTGATTTGAGGGCTGCTTGACTGAGAAAATGCGGATATTCGCTGAGGATATCAAGTTTTCTTTTAACCATGATAGGACCTTTTTGATAGCCAGAATTTCCGCTTCGAACACGCTACAATGGTTTGGGAGGCGGAAAGAGAGACTTACGTTAAGTCGGTACACCCCGCAGCCGACCCCTACCTCGGTTTTTGACCCATCTGTATAGAAATGAATTGAATCATCTCTCAAAAAAAATTCTTCGTCTTCCCAGGTCGTTCTTGGTGGGATTGAGACTTGGAAGTTATTGTCAAAAACCATTTGGGGGATGGTGTAGTCGGAGTGGCAAGGGATTGATCCGAATAGATTCAGGATTGTAGCGTGGCCGATGTTACTAACGGGAGATAGCTCTCCTACGAATGGTTGTACTGGCGGCCATTTCTTTGCTGAAGATATATAGTGGTGTGAGGTTAAGGAGTGTATTTAGGGCAGCTGAGGGTGTTGATCTCATTGCTCCGCTTATACACAAAACGGCTGTTCGTTTGACCTAGCTTAGATTATCGCAGTAGGACCTTTTATCAAGAGCGGTCCACCATACCACTATTCCATATGTAAGTATTGGTCTGATGACCGCGGTGTAGAGCCAGTGTGTGATCCGAGGGAAATAAGGCTACGATGGATTTCCTGATTCTTTCCTGTATATTGGCTTTCCAATTTAGCTTTTTGTCTAGGATTATACCTAGATATTTGGCTTCGTTCGAAAGTTCAAGTGGGATTCCATTAATTGATGGAGTTATTAGTTGAGGAATTTTGTATTTCCTGGTGAAGAGAACGAGTTCAGTTTTCTTAGGGTTGACCCCTAGATCACATTTTCCCGCCCATTTTACAAGTTTATTTAGAGCGTTCTGCATCAGGTCCGTAAGGACGTGAGCATGTTTTCCAGATACCGCAATGGAGACGTCATCTGCATATGCAATCACTTTCAATCCCTCAGCTTCTAAGTCAACTAGAAGTTCATTGATGACTAGATTCCATAGAAGAGGGGATAGGACTTCGCCTTGCGGTGTTCCACTACTGACAGATCTCTTTGCAGAGAAGTTTCCTAGAGTTGAGTTGATCCTCCTGCTTTTTAGCATTAGATTTATCAACCCCACTATGGAACTATCTACTTTGAGCTTCGTCAGCGCCTTTGTAATTGCAGAGTTGCTGACGTTATTGAAGGCGCCCTCTATGTCGAGGAAAGCGGCCAGAGTGAATTCTTTGTGATGGAGGGAATATTCTATAGTACGTACCAGGGTGTGTAGGGCCGTTTCTACAGATTTTCCCTTACAGTAGGCGTGTTGTGCTGTAGATAACAGTTTATGATCTATAGCTATACGCAGGTGGATATCAATCAGTCGTTCTAAGGTTTTAAGAAGGAAAGATGATAGACTTATTGGTCGGAGATCTTTTAGGTTTACGTGGGATGATTCCCCAGCCTTAGGTATAAACACAACCTTGACTTCTCTCCACTGAGTGGGGACATATTTCAAGGTGATACAGCCGATGAGAATTACTTCAAGGACAGGGATAATAATATCCGCGGCCTTTTGAAGTTCGGCTGGAATCATACCATCAGGTCCAGGGGATTTGTATGGGTCAAAGCTGTTAATGGCCCAAACTAATTTTTCCCTTGTGATCAGATCGGGGTTGTTTGTTATTATGCTGCCTGATTCTGTGGAATCATAGTTGCATAAGTTCTTAGAGCTGCCTGGAAAGTGAGTGTCCAGAAGCAAATTGAGCGTTTCTTCGCAGGATTCTGTCCAGCCGTCAGCTGTTTTCAAACTGCTAGTTTTCTCTTTGAGAGGATTTTTCTTAATCTAGAAGCTTCTGAAGTATCTTCTATTTTTCCACAAAAGTTTCTCCAGGAAGTTCTTTTAGTTTTCCTCAGTTGATATTTATATGTTTCGAGTGATTCCTTGTAGGAGTCCCAGTCTATTGAGATTTTGGATTGTTTAGCACGGTTGAAAAGTTTTATGCATTCCTTCCTGAGCGGTTCTATAGCGGTATGGCCCAGCCTAGTCCAACAAATTTGATGATCATTGGCTAGGATATATTTGTCAGATATTTTGGATGTTATTTGTTAGGATTAATTTTCGAGTATTGATGTTTGTATTCGTTCCATTCTTGTTGATGTTTTTCGTTAAACTTGGTATGGATTAGCTTTTTCAGGTCATTTTCGAAGAACATGTCAAGCACATCGGTTAACTCGTTGCCGCTTATTTCGACATGTAGGTACTCCTAGACATCCTAGACTCCCTACTAGCTATAATCTTTGAAACATTCGTAGAACTGTGGTGAGGATTAAGAATTTCTTAAGGACTGAAAGAGTATCGGAGAATATTGCCCATTTGCCTGATATATTCGAGTATTTTTTTTTATTACTTCAAGTTTTGCTATACAGCTTCTGCATTTAAGATAGATGCCATATTAAGGAAAGTTCATTGCACGGAGATGTTGTCATCTTCTGATATGATTTTTTGACCCGTCTGTGTTGCACTAAAACTAAATTATCTTTTGTAAAATATTTATTTGTGTTAATTTAAGTAAAGGGTTTCTTTTTTAGAGTTAGGTTTTTCTACTGGCTGGTATATGGCATCTGTCAAAGACAAAAGTTTTCAGTATGGTCACTTCATCATGGAAAGACTTACAAACGAGCAACAATTGCAAACCGTTGAAATCTATTATCAAAATTCGTGCTGTGTGAAAAATGTTCAACGTTTGTTACGACCAGAACATCGTCGTATTAATCGACCTGGTGAATCTACACTTCGTTCTGTTACGAACAAATTTAATTTGTTGAACCTTAAACCGTGCGTTCCGAAGAGAATATTGCAGTCATAGCATCCAGTGTTGAAGAGGATCGTGAAATGCTAATTCATCAACGTTCTCAGCAATTGGGCATGAGCTACTCAATCACATGGAAGATCTTATGTGTCGATTCTGATTTGAAAGCCTAAAAAATTCAACTTCTGCAAGAATTGAAGCCGAATGACCTACCGCAATGTCAAATTTTTGGTGAATGGACATAAGAACAGCTCCATGAATATCCGCTGTTTTATTAAAAAGTTGCGTTCAGCGATGAGGCTCATTTCTGGCTCAACCGATATGTAAATGTAAAATGAGCAAAACTGTCGTATCGGGATTGATTAACAGCCACATGCCGTACATGAATTAATGATGTATCCCGGTGATTTACGGACTGGTGGCATCATTGGTCAATTTTGCTTTAAAGATGACAGTAGAAGAGTCGTTACCGTGCGTCGCGTCGCTTGTCGTAGGCAAACGATACGAGACCTTTTTGCTGCCCCAGGTGGCTAAGTTGAATTTGGTTGGCATGTGATTTCATCAAGACGGTGCTATGTACATGTACATGCCACACAGCTTGTAAAACAGTGGGCAATTGACAACAAAGTAAAGGGATGAATTTAGTGAGTAGTTTATCTCTCGAAATGACCCTGTGAGTTGGGCGGCAAGATCATGCGATTTAACACCTTTTGATTTATTTCTTGTTGGGCTATGTAAAGTTTATTTGGACATGCCGAACACGATTGAAGACTTACAGAATAACATAGCACTCCTAATCCGTTGAATACGGACCGAAATACTCGCAAAAGCGACTCAAAATTGGACCTTCCGAACGGACCATTTGAAACGGATTTGCGGACGACATTATCATGAAGTTATGAATATGATGCGAATTTGAGTGTTTCATTCGATTGAAAAAAGTTCGCTTAAAAGATTACCTTTTATAAACCATTTGTCACGTTGCCTACTTAACATGCACCACGATGACAGAACAGCGTTAAACTCTGGGCAACGAATCATAGTTCGTCTTCCAGAGAAAATAAAAACCTCTTTTCTGTGAACTAAACCAGCGATGAAAGCTCAACGCTTAGAAGTAGAATTTGGAAGAAATATTGCACTCCACTCTGGTTTTGTGTGAACTGGGACTGTATGTGTGTGTTGTGTATGACAAGTAAGAATGGACGGTGAATGCAGGAATAGATTCTTACCAAGGAACAGAGATTAGATTTTTGAAAACTTATTATCTCCGGACGACTAACAAACAAAACAAAGTTGTGTGACCATCTGCATCTGATCCTACAGAGTAAAGGGCATAGAGACAGAGAATGAAGAGCTATTATTGTCGTACCTACCAAATGACCTTCTGTTCGTTAAAAAAAAAAACAAACCCCTAAACAAATTTTACTCTAGACAAATTCAACAGCTTTCGCCAAGGACATTATACTTGGGATGGTGTGACATAAATCTTTTCCCTGCACTCTCTGAAGTCTGAATGCCTGTCTTTCGTTTTTCGCACCCTTCACATTGATTTATATTACGCCCTGTGAATTTTCCGTTGATTGCAGTGAAGCCGAATCTACTGCAAAGCCGCATTCGGTACATTGATGGATAATGAATGTCTCCAACATTGACAATGTCCTCTGTGTGCCGTCCGGATTGTTGAAACATTCTCAGTATACTGTATACTCCTATGAAGTCTATACCACATACTGTCCCAATACTCCCATTGGGAGGGAGGTGTGTGTTCCTTGTGATATGCGACCAAAAACTTTGCTATTGAAAACAATGCGTGCGCTTAGCTTTTGTCGGACAGGGATTTACTCAACTTTTAGTCGAAAAGTGTCCTCATACTCACTTACTTTTTGGCCATTTGTAATGAAACATGTCCCGCACGTCCATGATGCGGAGCCTTACATCTGGTGTTTCGTGTGTGGTGTATCTTCCTTTTTTTATGTTGCTGTTGTTTTTGGATTAAAGAGAATAGTAAAAAGTCAATGTTTGCATTTACCAGCCCACAATGTGGGATTTATACGCCTCGGGCAGAGCCAAGGACATTGTGTTTCCGAAATTCTGCTGATAGTGCTACAAAGGGAAACGTAAAATTACTTAAAACATGTCATGGGTATGTGTGTGTCGTGTCTAGTGTTTCTGCCTAGAGAATGTGAGTATTTTCGAAATTGGTAAGCAATTGTGCGGTTAACACAGATTTTTTCATTTTTTTTTTTTGTGGAGAGTGGTAGGTACATATTGAGTGTCGACTTTCAGGTTTGCAATAGTGCAGTATAGCCTTTTTTGGGGAAATGTAATCTTGTATGATTGGGCGTGTGACAAAAAATTTCAACGTGAACATAAGGCACCAAGTTTTTGAAGTTCAGAAACATAAACTAAAAAGAGAAGGAAAACCGTTTGGTAAAAATCAAAGTTAAGCTCAAATGGTTTACCCACAGTGGAAGTGACAGTTGGTAGAAGGTTTATGAAAACGTTTCTTTTTTCTTCAAATTCTTAGAAAATGGAATATAACGACCCGCAAATAATTATGGGGAATGAGGTGAACGTGTGAATTTGGATATATAGTACTTAATAAAGGATGATAAATTGGCAATTTTTTTAAATTTCCTACTAACGAGTTTAACAAATAGTGCTCAAGGGAAAGTTTTAAGAGTAGCAGAGGTTACGTTTTTCATATGAAAGTCAAACTGGAATCACTTCGACATCAGCTAAATAGTTATTACATAACACAATATCTTCCATGGGGCTATATACTTGTTTTCTAATAGCTGACCAATCGATTTTCTATAAGTGAGTCTTAGAAGGGGAACATAATACAGAAACTGGGCATCTTTTGGTGATATTCTGTGTGACATAGTTTTGAAATCAAGTCCTTACGAATCAGGAAGTTTTAGAGAAAGCAATTTGAACACCATTGACCATTCAGGTAAAGTGTAAGCATGATTTTGCGTCTTTTAGTAACCGAAATCGTGACTTATCTTGTAGGTTTCACTTGCAACCTTTTTTTGGTGGATCTTTCCATTTTTATGCCAGTTGCGGCAAAAGAAATTGAAACTCTAATTGGTACTACCAAAAGCTTCAGAAATTATTATAACAATTGGGATAGCTAGTAGCTGATGTCTTTAAATATTGTCATGGTCATCGACTAAGCCTTTTCAAAATCTAATTGAAGCCACTACAGCTTTTTCGCAGTATGTATCTTGTCCGGGTTTTTTTCAGTTTTTGTCTTATTCTCTAAAAATTTGAGCTTGCATTAGATATCGACGTTTGA
This sequence comes from Melanostoma scalare, assembly GCA_949752695.1. Taxonomy (NCBI): domain Eukaryota; kingdom Metazoa; phylum Arthropoda; class Insecta; order Diptera; family Syrphidae; genus Melanostoma; species Melanostoma scalare. The sequence goes on from OX456984.1 coordinate 66,926,379, forward strand.
AGTAAGTCATTCTTGTGTCACATACAGGTTAAAACAAAATGAAGTTGTTCTTCTACCCCGTTTTCGAATATGGGGCTGAAATATAGTCAATGTTATTTAAAGATAATGTAGCTTTCTTATAGAGAATTAACTTTTGCAATCGGTTATGTATTTTCTAAGTTCTTTGTTGCGTTCCCATTTTTGAATTCGAGGACATAGATACATGCGGATGAAATACAGCCTATGTCATTTTTCAGTTTTTTTATGGTCTAGATCATTTCCGAATTTCATTAAAATCGTTTCAGTAGTTTTGTAGCCTATTTGATACAAAACCAACAAACAAAAAACTAACAAACAAATAGATAAATAAACAATCAAGAAAACCGAAAAGTCTTTCCTCTTTGCAATTGTTTATAGATTTAATTTTTTTCTTTTTAATAATTCTGCTATTTTGCGATTCATAAATTTTTTTTTTATGATATACTATTTACTGTTATCTCTATGTCTAAGTTATCTAATTATTCTTTTTGGAAGTATTGTCGAGAAGTTTTGATTTAAGCTCTTTTCATTTTAAGCCAGCTTTTTCCTTCCATTAGTTCCAGTCTTTGTAATTTGTCGTTTTTTAGCCACAGTCGCAAAAGTTAAAGTTTTGGGATATGAATTATAACATCGCTTTTCAATATTAACTGAATAGCTGCGCACATATTTCACAAGCTCTTAAGCTTGAAAAATAAAGTGATATGTAATTTCGTTTCGCATGAAGATTGTTGTTGCAATAAAAGGAATTTCTGTTCACTTTTGACTAATGGGTTAAGACATCGACTACGAATTAGCAGCGGGTGCTAAATAGATAAATCTTTCACCACAATTGTTCGCTTAGTAGTTAAAGGAGGATAACGTGTGTTTATTTGTTCATGTATGCTGATTATTCATTTTAACAAAAGTAGTTTTTGAAAAGCTTGTCGTACATTCGTTGCCAGCAATTGGGAAAATGTTCTTTTTTTTTATTATTATCAAAAACATTATTTTAATGGAAAAATTATTTCTCTATAAGAAAAGTCTTGTAAAGTTAAAGAAATGTTGATTCTGTTGGTGATATATTGAAAATACTGATAAGGGTGGGTTCAACCCAAATCTCCAATTCGAACCTCCTAGTTTAATAGTTTACCTACCCACTAACCGTTTCCTTTAATGACCCCCACATTTTTTTCGCTAATTAAAAAATGACATAATCAATTGTCTATAAGTCATTGGTCAATTGTCAGCATTTGAACTGATCAGCTTTATTATTTAAACGAAAAATACGCTCCCTTGAAAACAACATATCTAACGGAGAGATTAAATTATAAAGTTAGTTAATAGTTAATAGTAATAGTTAAATTTTTTTCAAGCAGGTTTTTTGGTCTTTATCAACTAATATTTTTAGTGTTCATTTTTTATCGGATATTTGTTACTGTTTTAATAATACAAAAAAAAAAACGAAAAATTCAAAGCTCAAAAACTTAGGAGCTGATGCAATGTGGAATGTCAAGGAATCGGAACTCGACCATACCCTCAATTTCAACCCTCTTAGCAATTTAAAATGGGATTACTCATTTAGTTTAGAGTAGTGCTACTACCGTTGTTACCAAAATAAGTCGAACAAAAATAGAATCCACAAAATGACGAAAAAAAATTTATATTTGTGCTATAAGAAATCTTAAAGTTTCCATTAGGATCTAACATGATTCTATTACAAGTTTCGAGGAAAACCTTTGGCCAAATGCTTTTATTTTTACAATCGAGCAGAAAAAAAATTTTTTTTTTAATAAAACATGACAATAAGATTATTAGAGATTACGAAAAAGAGGTTGTGCATTTCTGTCTGCTCTGTCTGCAAAGTATTTATTTTTATTTTCATTACTTTTATTATATGTAATTATACATTTATAAATATGACGAGGCATAGTTATACAAAATTTAAAAACGGTATTATAGTAAGGAATAGTTATTGTGACATTTTATATTTAACAATTTGAATAGTGATAAATAACACTCAATATAAATAAGTGACTTATGCGTGCGTGAACAATATTTAGGAATGATTAACATAACGAAAATACAAAAATAAAATACCAGAATTAAAAGGGGAAGGGGGAGGGCTAAAATGCATTAATTTAGTTTTGTACTTACTTTGTGTTGTGCAAACCAGATACGCAGTAGGTGGATATCAAAATTGAAATCAGCAACAAAGCTTAGAGTGAGTGTTAGGTGAGGCATAAGTTATGACAAAATCGTCAGCAAAAGCCGTTACCATAAAAGCGAATAGAAGGCTGAGCACAGAGTTTATATTGACGAGAAACAGGATAGGACCAAGGGCCGATCCTTGGTTTGAAACCCTAATGTTACTTAAAAAATCTCCAATTTCCACTCTTTGGGCCTTGTCCTTTGGATAATACCTACACTAGCCAGTTATGAAAAAAAAACATGAAATCCGATATTATGAAATTTCGTAAGAAGAATGCTTTTGTCAATTGTATCAAATGCTTTGCTCATGTCTACAAATAAACCAGCACAATATTTCATATCATCTAAGCCTTTATTTATTAAAGTGCGAAATTCAAGAAGTGCATCTTCAGTTAGGGACTGTAGGGCAACCCTTGGAGATTTGAAAATGTACACACATACTAGCAACTGCAAAAAATGGCGTCTTTATGTTTTCGCTGAAAGCTTTTTTCAATATTTTATGTAATTTTTTTCATAATTAATGTGTAGTTGGCAGTCTTGTACTACCAAATATAAACTTTGCACTCAGTTTTAAACTTTGATGCTAAAATTAGCACACAATTTCTATATTTGAATTACTGCGTTTGGATTTGTGTGAGCATTGAATGGCAACTTAAGGGCTGAATGTGGAGTTGATGATGCAATTGATAAAGCTACATAATTACATTGTTTTGATTTCGAATGGTTGCAAGCCAGTGAGACCAATGAGATCAAAAACTTCTTGGAAGTACCGTGCATCTAAAAAAGAGTCCGCTTTGTTGTGCTGCGAATCTGCTGTTGATATAATCTATATATATAAAGTAGGATGTATGTATATGTATGTATGTATGTCCGGGATAAACTCCTAAGCCACCCAACGGATTTTTATGAAATTTTCAGGGTAGACATAGTTTAGTTCAGAGATGGTCCCTGTCAAGGTTTGATCCCCATATTCCCACAGGAACGGGGTTGGGAACGGAAAATTAGTAACTACTCCACAGATTTCAAAAAATCTTTCAGCACTAGGGGTGCTGCATTATCTCCCTTCATCAGAACAGAAACGGGAATGAGGACGGGAACCATAAAGTTACTTGACCGATTTCAAAAATTCTTTCAACTCTGGGATGTTACATTATCCCTCAGTGACATAGACTTACATTTCATTCACATATTTCGATGGGAACGGAAGATTCCCACAGGACCGGGGTTGGGAACGGAAACTTAGAAACTGCTGGATAGATTTTAAAAATTCTTTCTGCACTAGGATACCACTTAGTCCCCCAGTAAGACAGATTATATTTCTTCCCCAAATTCCCAGGGAAGAGGAAAAACGAGAACTGGAACCTTAAAACTACAGACCCGAGCAAAGCCGGGCGGCTCAGCTAGTAATTTTATAAACTATGTTCATTTGCTCAGCGGGTTACTCGTTATTTGCAACGATATAAATATTTCCACACCGAACCATCATTTAAAACACATCTAATTTTCTACTCTCCCTAAGAAATAATTAAAGTTATACAGCAATTCAAACATGGTGATATACCGACAGCAGAGCCACCTAAGTGAATCGAAACATTTTTCATTTCCCATACAGAATTTCACCAAAATCGGTCCAGCTGCTCATGAAGAGTTCACATCTTCAGCACAAAACACACAACCATACCGCGTATTAAGGTTGACTATATTTAAGAAATCTTGTTTCAAAATTCGAACCGAGTAGTTAATAATAAGAAAATAACTTTAAAATACAGGTGCCAATTGACCACAGTCTCATGCCAGAAGAATTTTTGGTTCTGTTTCTAAGAGCCAATCAACTGATTTTCAGCAAATCGATTCAACACACACTCTTCTTACTATGAATGTCGAAAACCAAACTAGAATATCTATAATCGCGCACGTATAGGCAACACATGTGTCGGGAGGATATCTTCTCAATGGCCTTTAATGTGCTCGTTGGCATGGGGTTTTATCCACGGAAAGTTCATATATTGGTACCGTATTCCCATTATCCCAATCGAAAACGGGACTCAGGTGCAAATGTGGTAGAGGTGCATAGATATTCAGGAACCATTTAATATGCATCAGGGCAAACACACCTAGCCTCTACCTACCACACACACTCTGTCAAATTTTGGATTCTTCATTTTTTGTGTTTTTCCAAAGAGATTCTCTTATGATGGTCATCAAAGACAGGTGAGAGCTTCTTTTGTCCTACCGCACTCAGTGGCACATTTCTCTGCACAATTTGTGTATACCAATACCAACCAACACCTATGACGTGGTAGCAGTGCCATTACGACAATACCACCTTCTAGGACTTCATTGTTATGCAAGTGCGGTAGCGTATGCTGTGCACCAGGTGGCATACATTTTAATTATGATTAATACACTGAAATTCTATTCATAACTTTTCATATGCAAAACGCGCGCTCTGTCGTCGGATTAATGGATTATCGCCGGGCTCCCATGTTCCCACACTTACCACATACCCATACCCCCAGCATAAACACTCACGAAACGTGCCGGTCCCTACGGAAGACCACGGTGCTGCCGGTGTGGTGCGATACGATGAAGAAGTTACAAAAGAAAATTCCTCATCTCAACAGGAAGTGGAGTAAATGGTACCTTTATACCCATAGTTCCATAGTCGTTCCTATACCTGGCACCACACAAACTAAAGCCTGAGGAGAAGGGTTACTTATCCAACGTGTATACCTAGGCAAGTTTAAGTTAAGAACTTCAATTAAAATTCCAGTAGCTATGGCTGAGGTAGAGGAATTGCAAGGCTGTGGAGTACCTTCATTATTTCACCATTATTCTTGATTCAACTCGGGCAAAGGTCTTTCTGAGTTCGAAGCAGCAGCAGCAGTAGAAGCAGCAGTGACTATGGCTATGAAAATTGTGGAAGGATATTTTGTGTCCGAAAATCTTAGATTTTCTTCTTTTTGAATGATGAAAGTTCGTGTACGCAGCTTGAATTCCTCATCAGCTAATGGATAAAGTCTCCCAAAGAGAAATCTAATTCAGGCAACTATGAAATTATCTTCTGCTGAGAAATTCTATTAAAACTTGTGTTCAACTTAATTGCTTCCTGGCATCTCGAGAGAGAAGAAAAGATTTAAGACATTAATTGAAAATATTGGCTTGAATAACAAATTTTGTTCAATGGGTGATTTTCTACATGTGGATATACTCCATTCGATTAGAATGGAAATTTAGGATTTCTCATTTTGAAGATTTTAGATTTTGTGGTCATCATGGAAAAGGAGAATTTATTATGAGATGATTCCAATGTTTTGTCACCGTCACACTCAAAGTCAAAGTTCTTACTAAAAAAAACCAATAATGAAACATTTTCATAATAAACTCAAGTCATTTTCTTCGGCTGTTGCGTTTCGGCTGCAACCGACCATAAACGCTTCTATACAGTCACAATAAAAGATTGTGGTGTTTCAAATTACCTCTGGTCTTAAACTAACAGCTTCAAAAGTGTCGAAATTTTTATCTTATGGCCACCAAAAAACTAAACAGGGAAAGAGGAAATTGTGCTTACTAATCAAAGTATGAAAACATCGAAAGAAATCGTATTCTGCTATATTCAAATTTAAAAAAATAAGTATCGAAGTAAAGCGCTTTTTTTTCTTCCTAGAGTAAACTGGGACTTTTGAAGCAAAGTGCAATGTTTAACTCTTGGTGATTATATAATTTTCAATAAAATATTTTTAAGGCTTAAACTTGGCTTTGCTGTGAAATGTGAGTGACATGAATACAAACTCCACTAGGTCTTGGTCTTACATAATCGCATTGTTTTATATAAGCATTCGCATCCTTTTCTCAATAATTTCTATATATAAACGTATTGTTACGTTTGAGGACTCCAACAGAAAAAAAGAGAAGAAATCAGCATCCACCAACCACCAAGTTTAAAGGCAGCCTAAGGTGCGAATTATAGCGATCAGGAAAACGAATCAGAAAAAAATTTAAGAATGTTATTATTCCATTTGAAAATGTTTTCTGATTTGTTTTCCTGATCGCTATAACTGGCCCCTAAAACAACTTCCACAAAAGAAGATCTAAAGAAAACGTCAAATCTGACAAGAAAATGTCCAGTGTCTAGTTTCCGGAAAATGAAATGAAAAGTGGAACACATTCTTGGCCGCTATAAATTCGGCAACAGAAAACGTGACGAGCTCTCTTTCTTCTTGGACGTCTGGCTGTCAACATCAATCTTCAACCAACAATTTTAGCTGCAACAACAATTATAACAAAAAAAAGAAAAGAAATATAAATCTAATTTTATACAACCCTCTCGAGAACAGTGCACTTCCAGGCGGAAAGCCATTCTCTTATGAGGTCATTAGAGGACTGCTGCGCCAACGGTTCAGCCTTGATAATCATGTCTGCTACACGCTTTTACGCAACAGGGTACAAGGTCCCAAGGAATCTTTTGCGGAATCTGCCATCCAATTGCAGAGGTTATCTGCTGCCGCTTTTGCGAATTGTGCGGGTAGTGTAGCAGAAGAAATATTGCTGAGCCAGTTTATTGTCGGGATCCGCGATGAGCTGTGGGACGCCCTCGTACGTTGCAAGAGGCCCTCCACCTGGCTCAAGACATGTCTTCCCGATTTGATAGGCGGGAGAAGTTTCGGCGTTCCAGAAGGCCACCAGCAACCACAGCCGGCAATGTTCCGGAAAACTAGAACTCATTTTTAATAATGAATCTAATCTTTTCTTGTCTAGAGACCAGCAAACCCAGACCAGCTTACTTGATAAAACACCAACAAAATCTAAGTTTTTAGAAGCTGTTAGTGGAAATAGTTTATTTGTAATCGCCTTAATTGGTGGCTGCGAGTGCCGAGCAGTTGTTGACACGGGGGCAAATATTTCAATATTGAAGGATCAGTTCCTACCGAAAAAAAAACAACTATTAGTGAAGCACCCATGCGAATAGAAGGCATTTCAGGAGAATGTATTTGGTCGCTTGGTACGGCTGAAGTTGGAAGGAGTACAAGCACGAGTTCGCTTTCGTCAACCACAACGTGCCAAATATACTATTGATAGATAGATAGATAGATCACTCATCTCGGGCCCTCCAGTAGTCCTTGGGCCTCACCAATCGTTTTGGTAAAAAAAATGGCTCTTCTTTTTGAACGTTAGATCGTAAATACGTCCAATTCTTTTTCAACGATTTTGTTTTTTTGTTCTTTTTCAACGAAGTTTGTTTTGCTACACTTCTTCTAAGTATCAATGGCCAATAACAACAGACGCAATGACAAAAGTTACTCAATTAACCCTCGTCGAGACCAACGATCTGATATACTTCTTAGTAGAGACCAATGGTTCCTGGCCAGACCCTCATATACTTACATTATGCATTTATATGGACATTATTCATATATGCTGTATTGAAGCTCATATATGTGTACGATGGAGATACCTATTTCCTATTTTAATCCTTACCTTTCTAAACGTTTTTGGCATACTCTGAAATACCTGCATATGAAAAAAACTCTCATGTACAACTTTTGAATATAGCGAATAAAACAAGCTTTTTGCCTTTCTTTTTCTTCTCTATTTTGAACATGTTTTTGAGCTGGTTAAAGTGTATTTTATGACGATGTGTTCTGTGAAATGCAACTAAAGCAAATGTAGTCTACTTTTGAATTTTGTTGACATACTGAATTTGTGCATTTCGAACAAAAAAATCGAGTTATTTCATGAGCAATTTCATGTGTTTCCATACAAAATATAAAATATATTGGGTTCTAGCCAGGCACCATTGGTCTCGACTAAGGTGGAATATTTTCATATCCCTTTTTCGTCCTGTTAAATTAATTTTTCAAACTTCTCGATCGAAAGCCAATAAAATTTTAGAAAGCTACCGAGGAGCACAAGTCTCTATAGGTAAATTAGAAGCATATTTAATTAACGTGTAAAAATAAAATATGTCTGGCCAGACCCGATGGTCGCGACGAGGGTTAAGCTTCTATTACAATAATATAATATTTGTTTTGAATAAAAAGACCACGTAGGAATAGATCGATTAATCTTTGCTACTCCGTTTTGATAGACAAAGTCATCCCTCCAGTTTGAACAAAATTTAACTACATATTTTTAAGGTCCAGTGCCATAAATTGCATTCCATGAACGTGCGCTGCTTTGGCAGGCTGCTTTGGCACTTTTCATTAATTTCATTGCAGGGTTAAACAAAACACTTATTCAATAGAAAGCTAATGTTCAGCAGTATATGGTTTTGAATACGCTAACGTCATTGCTCGAAAATGAATCATCTTCTCACTTTTTTGACAAATTGTCCCTTATAAATAAAGTAAAGCTTGCTCTTGGGAGCTATAGACCCCAAGAGGGTCTTAAATCATTTTGTGCCTTATTACATTAACATCAAACACTTCACTAGAAAGGATATGTTAAACGAGTGTTTCATAATTGGAAGTTAACTCCAATCCCACATGCCACATGATTTATCAACGCAGTTAAATTATAAGTTATCTTCCTCCCCAGCAGGTAAAGTATTTCTTCTTAGTTTTTTTTATCTTTCTTAGAAGAAGAAAATAGTCCTTTATAAGCGCATAACATCCAAATTTGTAATTGTTCGCTCATAAAAGACCAGAACGTCGCAAATTTTCATTGTGCACGTATAGAGCAATGGCGAAAGTCCGGTCGTAAAGCATTCACCACCGGCTAACTTATTTATTGCTTCTTCGCTTAGAAACCACAAGACTACGACGAACACAAACGACCACTAAATCTAAGTGGCATAAATTCAGCCACACAGTAAGTATATGTAACGTTGGTCGTTTATAGAAGGTTTGGGCTCCTCCACAAAGATATTTATACATATCTCCGTTGCTAAATCTTGGAGCGCATAAATTTCAGTTCCACCATATGAATAAAAGGCCTTTTATAAAGTATACCCCACGTAAATCTATTTCATACACCCCTTGCAATGAGTTAAAAGAATATTGTTGGTAGCTTTAGCCATCAGTTGAAAAAATAAAATGTTATCCCAACATTGAATGCCTGGTACCAGCTCAGAGTTCCAAGTGCTTCCCTGTCCTATTTTCTAATGGCTCTCGACATGCCCAAACACTGAATCTGGCTGTTATCGCCAAGAAATTTATGGTCTTTCTCATTACAAAGTTTAACATACGAAGCGAAAGTGTTCGCGCCTGTATTCGTCCTTCTAATAAATTACCGACGACACGAGATGTTTAATTCAAGGTGCTTCCAACCGCACTTTGTCTTTTGTTTGGGTCATGGTTTTGCTTTTTTCCCCATTTCTGTGAGTGTGTGTGTGTGTGTGTTTGCTTTCTATTCTGGGTAGAATTCTGGAATTGGAGGTAATTGTTTTTAGGATTCGTGATTTTAAGTTGGGAAACGAAGGAGAGAGGTCGATGAGGTGTGAGGCTTAGGCTAGCGGAACTGAAAAAGGGTCAATGAGATTGAACTTGCTCTCAATGGTAGTACGTTTGAGTTCATTGGGAGGTGAGATAGAAGGTTCTATAAGGGAACAACTAATTTATTATGCTGAGAAAATTAGGGAACGGTCAAATGGCTATAAAAGTAAAAGTTATTCAACTTAACGTTCAACTTCTACCATTTGTTTAATTTTTAATTAATTTTTTGAAGGGTGGGGTTAAAAGCTCGGTTTATCTATGTTCAGTTTCTAATATGAACTCAGTTCAAATATCTTTATCGCATTTTAACCACATCTGCTTTGGGGCTACAGAATTGTGATAAAGCTTACCAACCTCAAGTTTTTTTCAGTGAAAATCTCCCACATTGTTGTTTATTACTACAATTTCATTGAAGCGGAGGATAATTCCTGTTGAGCTATTTATATGTCTGCGTTTATTAAAATAATTAAAAGCTCTTAAAGGAAATGTTATCAGTGAACTAAGAGGTACATAAATATACCAAAGCACCATTCTTCAAAACATTTTGCAGTACATATTTTTCAATAAAAGAGATAGCTGATTATGAATTGATAGTATTTCAATTGCTTACTTCAACTCGTCGTATTTACTTTATTATTACGTAAAACATTCTATTCGCGTTGCAAAACTCAACGACTATTAAACTTTTTATAAAGGAACTCAAATAAAATGCACGAAAAAGAAAAGATTTTTTTCGCAAAGTAGGTATTGGAGAAGTTTTCCTTAGATATTTTATTGAACTAGAAGTGTGAGAGACTGACAAAAACACAGCTAGACCATTCAGTATACGAATCAATAGTCATTTATCATAACAATGTTGTGTCGGTGGTGCAATGGTAAGCATGTCTGCCTGTTAACAGGGAGGTTCCTGGTTCGAATCCCAACAGAAGCAAAAATGTTTTTGCACGGGTGTTGCCCTTAGCGAGGCATTGGCAAGTCCTCCGATACTAAATTCATTCCCATGGAAAGCGCTCTCTAATAGCAAATCGGAATCGGCAGAAAATTGTTGGTCCCCTCCATTCCCTCGCAAAGGCAATAGTTGTGAGAAATGCCGAGGCTCCTCGCTCTGTTGCGCCACCCTATTTTTTAATATATTTAACAATGGCATATATTCTATTATAAACCTGAAAGCTTGTGAGTGTGGATTTTAGTTGCTTTTTCGCGCACAAACTATGCAATGGATTCTCACACTGTATTCTTTATAAGTGTAAAAGGAGAAAATGCTTAGAACTATGCCGAAAATCGTAGGTTTAATCTTTTCCAAAGCTTTAAAAACGCAAGCAGCTATATAAACTCAATGAAACGCAATCATGTCGAATATCATGTGCTGCTAAGACACGTGAACAGCCCCAAGCTAAACATCAACAAAACACTGAATATATCACATTTCAATTGGCTTCTGAGACACCCCAACAGTCCCAAGCTTCTCATTTTCAGCACTCGACTTACATTGATAGCGTCTCTAAAAGCTACAGTTGCTTCAAGGCAACTGAATCTCGCATAAGCCTTTTTGCTGGAAGGTTGCAACAGCGACGTCTTATATTTACAATAAACACGTGGGGGTTTTCGATTCTTCCAAATTCTTAAACACGCCAATTTCTGAGAAATCCAAAAACTCACATCGACACTTGTGTTCTATAGATAAAGCGAATCCAACTACGCATTTGAAGTAGCAGGAAGTATAACCATGAGTCATGTTTTTATTCATGCAACGCAATGACTTGCCACTCAAATTTGTCCACTCAAGTATTTGTTTTCCATTACGATTGTACTTCAATGAGAACAAATTACGAAGATAAGATTCTTGTTCAATATAAAAGTCATTTGCAACCAGACACCGATTGTATTCAGCAAAATGTTCTTCAATCGAGGTGCATTCGTTTTAATCGCCCTCTGCGCATTTGGTGTAAGAAAAGGTCATTGTTGTACGAAAAAATAAATTAATTAGTGTTTTTATTATTTAGGCTATCCAAGCATCATTCGAAGCTAAAAATGGAACGGTCGTAGATAAACTTACAGATGGTTCACTTATTTGGCCGCTTCATGGAAACCATAGCCATCCTCACCATCCATCAGGGCCTCATGGAAACCAAAGCCACCCAGGACACTCCAATTCTTCACATCCATCAGGACCTCATGGAAACCAAAGCCACCCACACCACCCAGGACACTCCAATTCTTCGCATCCATTAGGACCACATGGAAACCAAAGTCATCCACACCACCCCTATCATCCCGGTCATTCCAACTCATCCCATCCACATCTTCCTCCAGGTAATAATAGCAGCCGTCCCTTTCACCCTGGACATTTTAACTCGTCCCATCACGGATATCCATCTGGGAAACACACATTCATATCTAGAAGGAAAAACTCCAGGTACCCTCCACATCAACCAGCATTTGGATTCGGACTGCGCCCAATAAGACGTCGATCTGAACGATCAATCGAAAGCGAAAAACAGGTGGAAGAAATTCCACAACAAAGAGGCTTTTTCAGCGCACTCAAGAACATTTTTAAGCCAAGTGTTTATCGTCGTACGACTCGTGTTCCATTGTACCGACCAGTCTATCGTCCATCGTACCAACCAGTCTATCGTCCACCATATAATGCTACATGGTACCGTCCAGCAAACAATAGCTGGCCCCAATGGGGATAAGTCATGAGCTACGCAAATTTAGTTATGTAGTTAGCTTTTTGAGGAAATAAATATCTACCTATGCAAATTTAATTCCTTTTTGTGTAGCTTTTTTTTTAGGGGACGGGTAGAGCTTGCTCAGCTCTGGGCACTGCGGTGTCTGAATGAAAACAACTCTTTATTTTGTTAAAACACTTTTAAGTTTTCGCCCACAAACAGCGAGCTCGGTTTAGCTTTGAACTAATTTGCAAAAATAAAGAACTCAGGCGTTTTGACAGTCTCTGAAATCTTGTCACAATAACTTAAATGCATAAAATGTAGCAGTGCAAACAACAATTAACTAATTTCAGATTTTTCTACGAACTATTTGTAATAACGAATCCATAAGTAAACCAAACTATTCCAAAATTTATCCTGATTTGAAAAATAAACGTTCAAAATCTTTTACCAGCCTTAAGATGGTGCAGTTTTGCATAAGTTTACTTGATTTTGGGTATTTTCACAAATCAGGGTATTTTCTAATTCATTGGAGGACTCATTAAATAATAAGAAGGGGGCCCAGGGCTGCAAACTTCTCTCAACCATAACCAGGAGTGAAGTGAACCCACAATTTTTTGAACTAATCAATTTCAATTTCGGGCGAGCTCTCCCCAGTTTGACATTCCCCGTCGGCTGAGTTCTTCTTATTCTTTATTGTACCACCAAATACTATAGGATTTCCATTTCCCTCCGATTGCGCTTTTGAGAATCCATCGGAGCGTTAGTGTTCATCCGCTCTGCATGTCTATGTCCATGACATCATTGCGATGAGTACTTTTCTACCGATGTCCATGTCACAGTATGCGGCTTATACAGTTGGCTGTTGAATTTTCTTCCTCATCTGCTAAAGATTAGACCCCTGCATCAGTCCATTATAGCAAATTTGGGATGATGAAGGTTTTATAATAAATTGCCTTGGTTTTTCCAGAGAGGTTTTTATTTTTCAATTACTTACTTTCTTAACCCAAGGAAGCAGCTGCTGAGAAAAGCTATTCAACGCTAGATCTCCTCACTTAGGTTTATTTTCGTATATATAGGGAATCCTTGGTAGACGAAGTCCTGTACTACCTCCAACTGATAACAACATAATACTTCGTTTTGCTCCCATTAACCACCAAACCCATTTTAGCCGCTTCTGTTGCAATGCTCGCACCACCTAGCATATCAGCTTGCTCTTTCCGTTGTGTCAAAATCTTCTGAGTAAGCAAGTAATTGTACAGACTTTTGAAAGATTGTGCCTCTGGTGTTGATGTTTAAAGTTTGATGTTTAACAAATCGCATGTCAATTTGTCGACTTGTTGAAAGATTTTTATGAAATCGAAGGTCTCCGGCATTGACGGAGCAGCGTGCATTCTCCAAAGTTTTGCAGGAACGTCAAAATAGACATAGTTCTGTACAGCACATCTATGTAAATACTGTCATACGCGGCCTTGAAATCGCCTAAAAAAAATTGTGTTTATCGATATTATATTCTAGGGTTTTTTCCAAGACATGCCGTAATGTGAAAATTTGGTCAATTGTGTACTTTCCTGGTCTAAAACCACATTGATAAGGTCCTATTAAGCGTGACGTGGGGTTTCAGATTTGCACATATTACAGCAGACATGATCTTATACCTTACTTTAAGGAGGCTTATTTTTCTATAACTGGCGCAATGGTGAGGGATTCGCAGTTTAAGGAACTGAGGTTCCATTCATCGTGGATGCCTCCTTTCGACCATAACATGTCGATAACCTGGTGCTCGCTCTTTTCCATCTGTTGTCCAGCTGCATTGAAAGTCTGGTTTTCAGGTTCATTTCACTCTGTACCTGCAGTTTTATTTGTCTTTAGTTTCCATATGTCAAGCTTAACTTCTGGTGGGTCGGCAGGGCTACAGTTTTTATAATCGTTCACTGCTAGACAGTTAAACTAGGGTTTTCATCGCCGTTGAGCTGTCTGCAGTTGTGATCTTTACTGATCCTCAGTATCAGCTGCGATTTTATCACTTTGAATCTATGCTGGTGGTTACTTACGGGCTTGAGTTCATGGTTTGCCACCCTGGTAAGATTTTTCTATCTTTTTGCTAAAGCTAGTGTCTCATTACTGTCATGGCATCTTGAGCTCCTTAAACGAGGGCTTCTCATGCCGCCTCTTTATCTTTTCGTGAAATTGATGTTATTCTCTTGTAAATCTGCTTGGCAGCGCTTTATCTCTTTTTCATCAACATTTGTCATGCTTTTTGTTTGACTGTATTTGCCTGACTGTATTTTTCACCGAACCATGACTTTCAGTTTGATGGGCGTCGATTGAAACCCAGAACATTAGAGGCAACGGTTCTGATGGCTTCTTGGCATTGCTGCCACGAGTCTAATGTTCTTAATACTGGTGGCATAGTATTCTAGGATATTTGGAAAGATACTCTTTTGGAAAAGGATCTGGCTACCTTTGGGGACATTAATTTTTCGACTTTATATCGTTTCACAGTAGCAAGTAGCATTCAACGAGAAGTTAGTCGCGCGATGGCATTCATGTAGCCTGTGCCCCTGTTCTGTAACTATCGTATCGATAACATCGATCGAGAAACTGTGAGAACAGGAACGAAATCCTACTAAATTCATAGAATTTCGTTACATTTTCCACCGTTTATCGCCGGTTTTTATCGAGGCGATAGTTACAGAACAGGGGCACTGGTCGCGATCTGATGAGCATCTTGCGACTAGTATTAGAAAACGGATTGTGGTAGCACTACCAACAAGCAACTACCGACCGAAGTTCATCGTTTGGTCGTGCGATGCAACTCCAATTAGGACATCACATAGCCTTAGAATGTGCTGTGTTGATCGTAACAAAAATGACTTTTAGAAGCGAAGATGCTGCGTTTTTATCTGTAAATCTATGCTTATCAACGTATGAAGAACCAATTACCTAAAAAAAGAAATGGGATTCACAAAAACTTCACTAGTTTAATTGTCTTCTAATTCCATTTTCAATTGCTATTTGCTAAGAGCAACTTGACGAAAAACAAACTGGTTGATACTGGTACGAATTTATCGCTTACACGCTTATAAGAAAACTTCGCTTGGAAGAAACTTGGACAAGAGCACCGAGTACTTTGCTATACATTATAATGTTGAATTGTGTGTTCATAAGAAACACGTTTATAAGAAAAACACGGCTAAAAGAAACATTTTTCAACACACAAACTTTGTTTTTTCCAAGTAAAATGGTTTAATTTAAGAAACTTGCAGAAAACTCACGAAACTCATAGAAAATAAACAGATTCTTATTTCATTTCTGATGACATTTGAAGTTGAATTCAGTGTATAGAGGAATTGAATTGAATTTAGTGCATAGGAAATAAGAATGTTCCATTAAGATTCAGTGTTAATTTTGACTTTAAATGTGTTATTTGTTGTGTTTATACTCTTCCTGTTTTCGTTGTGCTTACCTGGGTCCTGGGTTGGATTATGTAACGTTTTAGATGACTATCGTCTGAACTTTAGGCAGTAAAAAAAGTGTTAAAGACCCTAAAAAAGTTGCCAAAATTTGTAAGACGATAGTAAAATAGCGATGGCTGCCAATTAGGATATTGGGTAAGCCGACTCGAATTCCATCCAAATGAAATGGATCCGATGGCCTTTTGGCGAAGTGCCAACTTACTTTAAGTTAACTCTGGGCCGAAAGGCATAAGTTTTGTGCTCTAAAGGAATTCAAAGCTTCCGTTAAGAGTCAGTTAGTTAGTGAAGCTAATGTAGAAGCTAATTATACACATCCTTGTTAGCATTTAAGTAAAGATATAAATGAATGGATAAGTGAATTTAAAATAAAATGAACAACTATTATGATCACTTAGAACGTTCTCAACTAAATAATATTTTAATTTCGAGTCGCTGACGGAAAATAAAAGAGCTACTTTTAAGCAAAATCGCAAAGTCGTATAATTAATAGCGTTACGAGGGTAAACGACTTCACCGACAAACAGAACATGCAATACCGATCAGTGGATTCCCCACATGTGATTCACAAAACACCACCTCATCCGCCAAAATTGACTGTGGGTTTTTCTTGTTGCTGGTGCAAAGTGCCAAGCCATAAAAAATTTAACAACAATCTATCTATCTTACATGGCGTTTTATTTAACACAATTGTCAGCAGTCGAAGTGGAAAAATGCGCTTATATGCATTCCCACCATTTGATTGAGGCCATTCCGAATATAATAAGAAACTCTATTGTAAATATTTAAGTTGCATACCCGTCTTAAACTTCCTTTCTTCCTTGTCTTGGGCCAATAAAATGTTTTATTCTCCCTGTCCACGCATCATCGCCATGCAATTTAGGACGATAATAATAATCAAACAAATTTTGTTATTCCAACAGAGAAGTTAGAAATCAGCTCTCAGGCAAGATATACTTTTCTATTATTGCACCCTTTCGTATCTCTACTGTAGTTGCTCAAATCCACTCACCACACTCCAAATCTTTTTAAAACACGAAACGTAATTATTTCATCGAAAGATATCAGACGTCAAAACAAAATCAAACAAATGGTCATCCATCCATCATGTCTCTTCTTGAAAGGTATCCGTTTGTTAATTAATTAACATTTCAGTAATCATTTGCCGCCAGCATGATAACAAAACCTCCCCAAGAGGCTCAAAAGATACGAATTTATCAACCTTTCAGTAACAAAGTAAATAATCAGTCGAAAACTGTTATCTAAAGAAAAAACCTCTGCAATGTTATCTAACTGTTGCGCATTTGTAGTGCGGTTAAATTTGAATTTAATGTGAATACTTTGGATTGCTTCTTATCAATCACATCGCACCACATCAAGCATTTGTGGTTTATGGTTTCTGTCACACGCGTTTACTATCGTCTTTAGTTGCAATTAGATAAATACGAGTAGGTACCTACATTGGTACATACATACTGATAGACGACGCACAGCTGAACCGAGTCATAGATAAATGTTATGTTTTCCAAAATTTATTCTACCTTCTTCTACTATACACTACAACAATAATCCAGGACAACAACTTTCACGACATTTCTACTCTAGTCCTAAATAATTTTTCGAGACTTCCTGCCTGCCTGAATTAACAATTCAAAACCTTCACATATGTATAAATCTTTTAGATTGGCACATCCATTGAACTTGATATTAAAATGCAACAAAAACCTTTTCATTTCTCATTGAAGCACACCAAATCGCTACTGCTTGACAGCTCATTCGAGTGAATAATGTCGCCTGCTTAGCCATTTATTTATATAAATTTAAAATTGAAATAAGAGCCCCGAAGTGGAGCCATCTGCAAAAATGGCAGTGTTTATGTAAATGTCTTATACTTGATAGTCAGCCAGAGAAAGTTCCGTCGAGAAAAAGAAAAAGGGAAAAATAAGCTAAAGGAAGCATTTCGAATGAAATTGATGAGAAAACTCAATTGAGTCAATACAGAAACGTTGCGGAAAAATAGTGGAGCTTATGTTCCTCGGACTTAATTGCATTTCACCCACCCCATCCTTACTTTGCCACTACGATTGAGTTTCATCAAATGCCACTATCAGGACAAAGCTAACAAACTTAAGAAAATGCATCTACAGGACATCTGCTTTCAGTTTATGGGACATTTGAAGTTCTATTGGAAGTGGTACAATTACTACGATCTATCGACGCTTTTGGTTGACATCTTCATCTTGGCAGTACTTCAGAAGATTAATCTTTATTTCGACGTTTTCGATTTCGAGCTTTATAAAACTGTGCAGTTTGTGAGGAAAGAATCAGTCGATACAGAACAATCAATAAAGGCGTTAAAGGATTTTTGCTTTGAAAAATTATATTCACTTTGAGGAAATGTAATTTAATAAGACGATCAAGCACTGAAGAGACTTTTACATTGAAGTTGCAAAGAATATCTTCACCAAGTTCATTCTCAATTCCACTTATGGTAGGAAGAATGACATCAATCTCGTTGAGAGATAATACAAAGCGGAGTAGTGAGTTCAGTGTTAGTGATGAGTATATGAGCAAATAACGATGAGTTTATTGCTTGTTTGGGTATAGCAATATTACAGTTCCCTACGAGTTAGAATTCATACACGCGAGACAGCCAAAATATAACAGAAATTGGCAAAGATGACTTTCATTCTACTTTC
This sequence comes from Melanostoma scalare, assembly GCA_949752695.1. NCBI lineage: Eukaryota > Metazoa > Arthropoda > Insecta > Diptera > Syrphidae > Melanostoma > Melanostoma scalare. The sequence goes on from OX456984.1 coordinate 66,944,864, forward strand.
AGTTTTTGAAGCAAAAAATCTAGTGACCTTTGATAACATTTTAGGTGAATCAACAGAGCGTAGAGAACACCTACTGGGCTCAGAGGAGGGGATGCAAACATTTTAAAGATGCTTGGATTTCAGTTTAGTGTTGGACAAAGTGTTGGAGTTGAAGGCACTGCAGTTTCCAAGACCTTGAGTCACGCGTTTAACAAAATTATGGAAAATTCTCACATTCCCATTCGCTTTTCGTCGCCAGTTCAAGATTTTGTCGTAACAGGGAAGGGCAACTGGTCGGATAAGAGTTATAAGCAGAAGGGCTTCCACAGCCTTAATGTAATAGTAGCATACAATAAAGTAGAAGATTTGAAAAGTATAGACGCTCAATCCCGAATTGTCAGAGTCAGTTCGCAACTGCATTTGTTAAAGGAATGAATTGTAAGGCGCATTAAATTGGTGGGGTGCAAACCTTGCGAGTAATAGTGTGATTTTGAAAAGCTAAGATTTGGAAAGTACAAGAGACGTAACAAATTTTTTGACAGTGAGCGATTTAAACTGTCCCTTCCTGCAAATTCAAATTGGGAATACATAAAGAAGATTCTGTGTTCATTTGCAATTTGAGAGCAAATGTCAAAAGAGCTTTGCTGACTGTCGGACTTTCTTGTTATAGATACCTAATACCAACATTGTTATTTTATCGTATCGTATCGTTTCTCATCGTATGATCGTATCGCATTGTATCGTTTAGCATCGAATCATATCGTATCGTATCGTATCGTATTGTATCGTATCGTATCGTATCGTACCGTATCGTATCGTTGCTTATCGTATCGTATCGTATCGTGTCGTGTCGTATGTCATATGTCGCATCGTATCGTATCGTATCGTATTTTTTTTTTTTTTTTTTTTTTTTTTTTTTTTTTTTTTTTTTTTTTTTTTTTTTTTTTTTTTTTTTTTGATTATAATAATCACTACAGTTTACATGTTATTTCTGCGAAGCCTAGGCTTTTCTGCAGAAGATTGTGTTTTAACTTAATTTTAATTAATAAAAGTGAGTTGAATTAATTTGAAGTTACAAAAAGTTACAAAAGTTGTCAATTTCTACATTTGATTTCCCTTAAAGATTTTTCATATAAAAAGTTGTCAATAGCATTTTATCTGATTTCATTTAGGAAGAAGTACTTTAATTGTTTTTTTCTTGTTTTATAATTTCTAATTTGTTTAAGTTCTTGGGGCAAAGAATTTATTATTGAAGGAACAATGTATTGTAGCTGTCTACTACCATAAGTGTTATAGTTTCTTGGTATTTGAAGCATGAAGTGTGTGCGTTGTCTGGTGTTAAGTTGATGTTGTAACGGTCGAACGAAGCGGTGGTCATCTTGGTATTGTAGTACTGCAGTCATTTTGAAGATTTCCTCGACTTGAAGCACCCTAAAACTGTTTCCATTTTGCGGTCTGTTTTTTTTTAATGGTTTTTAAGATCGTTTTCTGAAGATTTTGGATCTTGTTGATGTGAGTTTTTGCAGCATTTTGTATGGTATCGTATCGTATCGTATCGTATCGTATGGTATCGTATCGTATCGTATCGTATAGTTTCATACCATATCGTATCGCATCGTATCGTTTCGTATCGTATCGTATCGGTTCGTGTCGTATCGTATCGTATCGTATCATACCATATCGTATCGTATCGTATCGTATCGTATACGAATCGAAATACTATACGAAATACGCTACGAAATACGTTACGAAATACGTTACGAAATACGTTACGAAATACGATACGAGATACGATACGAAATACGTTACGAAATACGTTCCGAAATACGATAAGAAATACGATACGAAATACGATACAAAATACGACACGAAATACGACACGAAATACGATACGAAATACGTTACGAATACGATACGAAATACGTTACGAAATACGATACAAAATACGTTACGAAATACGTTAAAAAATACGTTACGAAATACGATAAGAAATACGTTACGAAATACGTTACGAAATACGTTACGAAATACGTTACGAAATACGTTACTAAATACGTTACGAAATATGTTACGAAATACGTTACGAAATACGTTACGAAATACGATACGAAATACGATACGAAATACGTTACGAAGTGCGATACGAAATACGTTACGAAATATGTTACTAAATGCGATACGAAATACGACATGAAATACGACAAAAAATACGATACGAAATACGACTCGAAATACGATACGAAATACGACATGAAATACGTTACAAAATACGTTAAGAAATACGTTACGAAATACGATACGTAATACGTTACGAAATAAGTTACGAAATACGTTACGAAATACATTACGAAATATGATACGAAATACGTTACGAAATACGTTACGAAATACGATACGAAATACGACACGAAATACGTTACGAAATACGATACGAAATACGATACGAAATACGTTACGAAATACGATACGAAATACGATACGAAATACGATACGAAATACGATACGAAATACGTTACGAAATACGACACGAAATACGATACGAAATACGATACGAAATACGTTACGAAATACGATACGAAATACGACACGAAATACGATACGAAATTCGATACGAAATACGACACGAAATACGACACTAAATACGATACGAAATACGATACGAAAATGCGTATCAAAGCGTATCGCATCGTGTCATGTCGTGTCATGTCGTGTCGTGTCGTATGTCGTATCGTATGGTATCGTATCGTATCGTATCAGAAAATTCTGTTGTTTGGGCTTGGAAGTAGAAGAAGCCTGCTAGTCGGTTAAAAATATCTTCCGATTACATTTTGTTTCACTCTGACATGCTCCCTTTGGGTTTCAGCCAGAGTTGAGTCGTTCCGGACCTAAATAGTTCCAGGAACTATGTTCTTACTCGGACACATTTCCTTTCGTTCCACAAACTGAATTCAAACATGTCCATAGTTTCGACAACGATACACAAAAGAACGAGATAATAAAGTACAGCGAACATGTCTCTGTTTAGTTACAAAAAGAAATGATCAAACACTAGCATGTGTATTGTGTTTGTGTTGCGAAATTTCGAACCAAAGCCAATATACAAAAAAAAGAAAAAGTTGAGCTGAGCTCCATACAAATCCAAGCCAACCACAACGGCATACTTTACACCACAATCCACATAGTATGGAAACATACACGAACGAAATGTTTCCATGTCTCACATTGCCTATAACTATCTTCGTAGTTTCACACATTTTCCTAGGTGTGGAGTATAGTGGACTTGTCGTAGTTCCTAGTTCCTTCATGTCCGGTTGAGTGTAAATCGTTCCGATCATACTCACAGTTTCGTTGATAGTTCCATGTCTCTTGTTTTGACTGTAATATGTAGTTCTTTTTCTTTCCTTCTCATACTGTTATGTATGTTCACATCATAATCATTAGAATATGAAGCTAGCTTGCGTTTGCTAGCACGTTTGTTATAGTGTGTTTCTATGGGATTCAGTTTTGGATTGTGTGTGTGTGTTTTTTTTTTTTAATCTAAGCAAATTAAGATTGTTAATTTGAACACAAAAAATTTGATTTCAAGCTATAATAGAGCTTCAACGAGATTTGTCTAGCTCATGCCACTTAATATAGAATCTTTATAGTTCCAAGGACATGGTTTCAGGAACTAGTTCCGACCAGAAAAAGAACCGTTCCATGTTCGTTCCGCCTTTGGAACTGTTTTGCACAACTCTAATTTGTTTTAAAAAAAATCGCTCATTCATTCGTGTATCAAAATTAGCTGAAAACGACCACAATTTTTAATTATGTAGTCTGGGTACACAATCACCGTTTGCCTTAAAACTTACCAGAGTCCTACAACAGATGTAGACAAAATTTAAATGAAATGATCTGCAAGGAACGCGTTACTATAGAAAGCTGCCAAAAGATTTGCTGTGTTGAAGTCTAGCTACTTTTTTAGAAATATTTAAAAAAAGCAGTTATCTAAAACCATTAAAACCAAAACACGCCATAAGAAGTGACGTGATGATGCAGATATTTATGAATCGCATAGACAAGGACCGCAGTGCAAAAACAAAAAAAATGTAGCTACCCGTTAAATCCTTCAATCTCAAATTTTTACTTGCGATTATAGGTACTATAAAGCAAGTCTTGCAATCGTGCAGAAAAAAATTTTGAGATAACAATTAATTATGACATTACGATGATAGAGAATACGAAAAAAGTGGGTCCTGCAATTCTGTCTGCCTGTCTGTGTCTGTCTGTCTGTATATGGATCTACAGCCTGAACTAATAGACCGATTTTCTTCAAAATTTGCAGTTAGGGTCTTTAGAGGGGTTTTTTTTAGAATTGACTCTCTAGGTCTTGAAATAACGGTACCTGCCATACAACCGATATGATAATACTTATTTTTCTCGAAAACGGCTGTAACGATTTCGATAAAATTTTGTGTGAGAGATTAATTTTTAATTGTCTTTCTTATGATATAAAAAAAATTTTTTGGAAAAAGGCTAAAAACGGTACCTCCAATAGTACCTTTTTTTCAAAACCGACTTTCTTGTTAATGGCTTACACGATCTTGACGAAATTTTGGATTTAAGAAGTCGTAAACTGTTAAAGAAAGACTGCATATCAATATTTAAAAAAAATTAGTTTTGGAAATTTTTATAAATTTTTTAAAAAATTTTGATTTTTAGAAATAACTTCGAAACTATAACTTTGATTTTTTTTAAAATTTTTTGTCAAAATAACTTCTATCAAGATCTAAAACTTTGCATACTCGACTTTTAAAAAACAGTTTAAAATAAAAAGTGAAAAATAAAAAACCGTTTTTTGGAAAAACTGCTCCAACGATTTTGATTAAATTTTCATCATTTATATGTATTAGCGATTGCAAAAGAATGGCGTTTTTAGATTTTTGCTTGAAACCTTTGGAATATTTAATTTAATTTTTTCATTATTTTGCGTGATTTAATTCAATTTCCATAATTAATTTGTAGTTGGCAACCCTGTACCACAAAATATATTATGAAGATCTAGATAATAGGAAAACCTTTAACTCGGCCTTTATATTTTGATATCGTATTTAGAACACAATCGCAAGTTCGTGCGACCCAGTCGTGCCCATTTTTACTTGTTTTATTTTGTCCTTGGAAACTTGATAACAAAAATTTTCAAAGAACATGTGGACTATGTTGGCAAATGAAATTGAGGAATGAAAAGTTGTGGAAGAGAAGTTAACAAACGGATTTGAAAAGTTTAATATCCGTTCTTGCTTTCTTTTGCTAGTCAACAATAGATTGCGATATCTCTTCAACAATATTTCTTTTTCCTGGAAAGACGATTTTATTTTTAAAGCTCAAACGAAAGAGTTGCAAACTGAAAAATATGAATATACAATGCAGCATTTGTGGTACCCGTGGTGCGATGGTTAGCATGTCCACCTGCTAACCCAGAGGTTCGAGGTTCGAATCCCAGCAGAGGCGCAAAAATGTTTTTTCCCGGGTATCGCCCTTCGCGGGAATTGGCAAGTCCTCCGTTAGTAAATTCATGCCATTAAAAGCGCTTTCTCAATTAGCCGTTCGGATCCGGCATAAAATTGTAGGTCTCCTCCATTCCCTCACAAGGCATGGTTGTGAGAAATGCGCTAGGCCCAGGGGCTCCTCGCTCTGTAGCGCCACCCTATTTATTTTTTTATTTGAGCAAGACATCAGACGAGAACAACGCAGGTGCATATGTAAATTCAGATAGAGATCTGGTGTAGGAACGGGTGAACCATGACTTTCATGGAAGAGTTGGGTAATTTTTCTTTGTACTATCATTGGCCGGATTCTGTAACGTTGTAGTTTCAGGCAGTAAAACAACGTGCTTAAAACCCTTAAAAATTTACCAAAATTTGTTGTACGATAGTAAAATAGCTTCCCACTAACCACTGAAAGCAAGACTATATGAAACAATATTTTAACGATTCAATCTACGATAGACGATTGAGCGATAATCGCCTGAAAATTAAAGGAATCTAGGCCCAGGCTGATCACGAACCACTAAAATATATAAGTAATAGTGGTTTCGCTTGATAAAAAATAAATAAAAATTGTATCGGGGACCAATCGTTTACTTTTTCTGAAAGATATATTTCACAAAGTTGAAGGACAAAAGTGGTTCATTCTGTTTAAAGAGGAATTCTTGTCAGTCATAGGCCAAGCTTTTGATGTTTTTGTGGTTGAAAAAGCGATAGTTTCTGCGTAAGCTTTTCTATCTTCCCTTTTCTTTTTGGCTCTTCCCGAGGAGATGGAGCATTTGCATTTGTCCAGCCGGTCCCTAAAAAGGCGAACCTTCCTCCCCTTCCAATCACCGTCCAATTGCACTAACGTCCTTGCTTTCCAAGGTCATGGAAACCTTGACAAACCGTCAACTCATGAAATATCTTTAAGAAAGAAAGCTTCAAGTCTGATACTCACTTTATAAATGCTGGTGTGCCCCAGGGCTCTGTTTTATCTCCAACTCTCTTCCTTATCTTCATTTTTGATCTGTTATCTGAAACTTCTAATCCTCTCAACTGTTGCTTAACCCTCAGCTTTTCATATTCGTTTCCAAATGCAATTCCCTGCCCTTCGTCGATTATCTATGAATGGTTCCTTCATCCAAGAAACCGGAAAGCTGTCAGTAATTGGTATGTGTGTAAACGATGACCTTCGTTGGAATGATATTCAAAGTCGTATAAAATGCTGCTAATGCTTAAGACGAAGAATTAAATTCTTCAACCCTTCTGATGTGGCTACTATTTATAAAGCATACATTCGCCCAAAACTATAGTACAATTTACAAATCAGGTCAGGTGCTACCCAAACACCTTTTCGCCTATTTGATAAGGTACAAAACAGAGCGTCCAGATTGATTGGTGATAGTTCGATAGCAGAGTCAATTGATTCTCTTGAACATCGTCTAAACGTTACCTGTCTCAGTCTTTTGTATCACTTTTTCTACAAACAGAGCTCTATGGATGTAGCCAGCTGCATTCCACTCCTGAAACAATTTAGCCAGAACACCCGCCTCGCTAGGAATGTTCATCAGTTTTACCTCGTTCCCAACTTGGGACGTACAGTCTAGTATAGATACCTATTCATATTTTAGTCGCACCATCCGAATGCGGAAAGCTTTAATTGACTCTGGATTTCCCCCACATTACAACCCACTAAAATTCAAAAGAAATGTTCATCGGTGTGTCCTATTACACCCTCTCCTATTTTCCTAAATTATAAGGGAATAATCAACCCCACACTAACTAAAAAAAGAAACATAATAAGGCAAATGTAATGAGAAGACGCTCATGCTCACCCAATTCATACTTGATTATGAGAATTGTCCTGTTAAAGGAGAGAAATAGAAAACCCTTACTTTAACTTCATATTCAAATTTCAAAAAGTGTTTTTATTAGATGTGTTTATTGTTATGATTATGACCAAAGGTAGGGGTTTGCCAATTTAATTTAAAAATGAATTGAACAAGTGGCCGTTATGAATTGCGCAAATAGATTCCAGCCTAGAGTTCGAATAAAGCTTAAAATAATTTAATCTTAAACTAATTTAAACTCAATTAAAATTATAAGAATGATATATTTCTTTAAAAGGAGTAAGAGAGATTGAAAGGTTGAGGTCGAAAAGAAGGGGACAGAATTAATCTTACTCAGCATCCGAGTTGAAGACTCGTTGAGACCATAGCATGTGCGACGAGTAGGATTAAAAAAACGGCGCTATGATCGTAAATTTCGGGGATTAGTGTTGCAGTAGATATGGTCTTAAACGGGGAAGTAGTCAGTGTTACCAGTAAGAAGCTGGTGATAAAGATGATGTCAAACATATCTCTTCCGAATTCTAGAGAGTTAATTCTTTAGAGACGTTGGCGGTAAGAAGGCAGTGTGAGAATGTTTATAACGTTGTAGAGACCCCGAAGGTCAAAAAGCTGAAAACAACGTTGAACGGTTTCGATCCTTGAGACGTTAACCCATTAATATGGAGGACGAACATAGATGATTAAGAAGGATTCGGTAACAAGGGGACTTTCTTTTGGCAGACGGAAATAGCTCTTGATATTACTACGTCAGCATGATAGCAAGACGTTAACTCAGAGCCACAGAGAACACCTAAATCACGGATAAGATGCACAAGATTTATGGAAAGGTTTCTAACATGATGGGATCTGGGGAAGGTTAATTGCATTTCCGAGAAAAAGTTACTGCCTCGCATTTGGCAATGTTTGATTCAAGGAAATTTTCGCTACACCAAGTGAAAAATGAATTGGGGACATTCTGAAGTTGGAGAGACTCCCGATCAGAGGAGATAACTTACTTGATTACGTCATCGTCATCAGCACGAAATAAGATTGAAGAATTTTGGATGATATTTTTAACGTCATTAATGGCAAGAATGGAAAAGAGGGGTCCAAGATGGCTAACATGGGGTACACCGGAGGCCACAAAAAAGAGCTGAAAGAATAGCTCAGAAAGGAGCTCTATATTAGCTCTTTTCTTGATATGAAGAGATTCATTTACGTATAGGATGTAACTGAATCTGAAAAATAAAAGTTTAAAGAGTATTAAAGTATGAAAGATTTTGTGGAAATTTCCTGCGTTTTCAGGAAACAAGTTACAGATACTTAGCGCAGGCATGTCTTGAGAGCTGGTTAGCGGTTAGATGGGGGACTGTCTTCACACACATTTGTTACTTGCTCTGTTGTGTTTCTTGTGGCTGTATATATAGGCCGACGGTCTTTGGTGCAGTGATTATTAAAAATATAAATTCTAAAAAGAAAGAAATTTCTTAATAGAAAAGTTGAATGATCGTGTAGATCAACCTCAACTCCTATTTTCGTTTCGGAGGGTACGGCAAAATCTATCTGATGAGCCCATTGCCGTATACCTGGGCGAAACGCAAATAGGAGTTGAGGTTGATCTACACGATCATTCAACTTTTCTATTAAAAAATTTATTTCTTTTTAGATTTTTAATCAAATCAAATTGTCAACTATAGGACAAAAAAAAAAACACGACAATAACAAATTTTTTTTTGTAAATTAATGGTTTATTAACGTTTCCATGACCTTGGAAAGAAGGGACGTAAGTGCAATTGGACGGTAATAGGAAGGGGAAGAAGATCCGTCATTTTTAGGGACAGGCTGGATAAATGCAACTTTCCATCTGATTGGGAAGACCTAGAAGAACAGAAAAAAAGCTTACGCAGTGGTTTTGCCGCCGTAGAGGAACACCTCTTCAGAATAGCGGTAGGGATGCCATCTGAACCTGGATATTTAGATCTTTGAGGACTCTCTCTATCTCAAGCTCAGGCAGAGCCAATGAGCTGTTAGGAAGTGTCGAGTTAACAGCAAATTGAGCTGTTTTTTTTTTTCAAATTTAATTCACTGCATCACCAAAATAAAACAGAATCAAATTATATTGGTGAACAACCACATCATACGAAATATGTACTTTTGAAAGAAATTAGTTAACTTTTTCAAGATTGAATTTCACCCTCACCGGAACACCATTCTCAAATAATAAGCAAAATTAAGTGAAAAAGAGAGAATCTATCTGTTTCCAGGTTGATAGAAACAACTTATTTTTAAATGAAATGCATTATTTACAAGCAGATTGTTTTAATTTCCGTAAACAATAAAAACATACGTCTTATGCAACAAGAGTGGAAAAATGAACATTTCATAATTATTCGTATTTATTATTTCATCGAAAAGTTAGCTTGAGCGGCTAAGCTTCTAACCGAAAATGCCTCCTAAAAGGCCACCTGTTGCTGCATTAGCTACGTGACCAGCAGCATTAATAGCAGTGCCAGCTACATTTCCAGCTACATTAGCTACTCCGCCAGCAATATTTCCAGCAGTATTGATTACTCCGCCAGCTAAATTTCCAGCAGCATTTATAAGCCCACCGAGAAGGCCTCCACTAGGTCTTGCTGGTTTTTGAACAATAACTGGAACTGATCCGGTTATGGTGATAGTATTATATCCATCAGATTGATAGTATTGAGGTATGGCAGCACAAACCGAAAGTCCTGCGACAATAACTAGAACAACAAATGCGAGTTTAAACATGTTTATTTTGTTTTTACACTTTTCAGTTCAAAAAGACACTAATGTTTTTTGGTTATAATAATTGTCTTTTATACTCGAAATCGGAATAGAATTAGAAAAGATATATATATTTTGAATATTGCCCACGCAGCTGAACGAACATAAACAATGCAAAACAAACAGCTATGCATGTCTGTGGCAACTTGTGAAAAAAATAAGAAGTAAAAAGATATAAATGCGAATTGTACCTACTGCATTAGAATTTTAAGAAAAACAAACAAAAATGACATGAGGTGTTGTGTGGCCCAACTCCAACAGCGGATAATAACTTTTCAATTTCGTTTTTGAATCGAAACTTTTTTGGCGAGAATTTAATATCTCTGATAGAATAAAAAAGATGGAACTAAACATTCAAATAGAAACTGTATGCATAAAATAACGCTGCAGGTGGCCAGCAAAAAGTGTTTGTTTCTTTCCATACAAACACCATACTCTCAAAAAAAAAAAAAAAAAAAATAAAGCTGGTGGAATTTTCTCTCGTCAATACCTTTGTTTGATTAATAGTCAATTGACAAAAAAAAGTGTTTGTACATACGTGTTTTTTGTTGACTTGATTGCAGCTTTCGACACTGTTAACAGAAGATCTTTGCTTTATAAACTTTCAAGTATAGGAATTTCGTCCAAATCTTTATCAGAGTCTACAAAAAACTCTTCGAGAATATGACTACAGTAGTTCAAAACGGTGAATGTACTTCAAGGTCATTTAATTGTGAAATAAGTGTTCCACAATATTCATTATCGATGTGGAAAATTCATCCTAGGGGGACTGGGTTTGGAGACTGGCTAATAAAAGTGCGTCTCTATGCTGACGATATAGTAGTGTTGTTTGAGAACCCACTAACCCTACAGCTTCAAGTCAATAAACTTAAATCTTATTGTGATATGTAGGATCTCAAAATAAATAAAGCCTAGTCAAAAATAATGGTTTTCAGATCCCAAAATCGTTCTATCGACTACGATCGTAACTGGACGATAGACAATGAAGTAATAGAAGTGGTGAACGAATTTAAGTATTTAGGTTATGTATCTACTAATTTCTAACTTAAATATTATATCACATTTAAAACAAAAATCTATAAAAGCAAAAACAGCTATAAACATCATTTGGTCAGAGTTTTTTTGCTCTAATTATATTGATTCAGCAATAAAATTTCAAGTTTTCAATGCAGCGATTAAAAGTCGTTTTTGCTATGGGAACGAAATATACGGCTACAAACAATATGAAGAAATAGAGGCGGTACAATGATATTTTTTCAAACGCATTTTCAAGTTGCCTATCAATACCCTATTGTACGTCATTCATGCGGAGTGAGGATTACCACCCATGTTCTTTAGAAATTTGAATGCAAATGCAGATTATGTTGTTAGGGTTGTACGGATTCTTTTGGTTTGCTGTCAGCGTGGATATAGCCCTATAAATAACTGCTATGATTTGGCTGTTACAAATAGTTTCAACATGTCACTAACAGTGGAAATTATGGAAGAGCTTAGAAATGCACTCTATGACTGCATTTCTTCAATAGATGACTAAATTTATCGATGTTGTCTTGATCGCGCAAGAGAGTCACCATCCAGAGTCATTTATCGACAGCTGAATTTTAGGCTAGGAGAAAACAATTATATTAGAAAAGAGTTCTCACCACCCGAAATAGTCTGATCCTTAAAATCCAAACTGGGGCCTGTTTCACAGATCATACAACATTACATTTCATACAGAATACAACCATTTTAAAATCATACAAAACATACAATTTGCTGTTTCACAGATTTCATTGGAAAGATTGTATGACGATGACGTTCATATTTGTTGTATGATTTGACAGCAAAAATCTATACATCTATACATATATACAGGGTGATTCGCATAAGGTGTGACAAAAAGATAGGGTGTGTAGGTTGGACCTAGACAAGCAAAAAATCATATGGGAGGGGGTGGGGGTCCATTTTCCCTCGTTTAGGCGGGAGGGGCCATTTAAGAAAAAAATCACTAAAAATAAAAAAAATATTATTTAAAAATAACGGTAATACCTACAGAGTCGTGCTATAGCATTTTGAAAAGTGAATAACCTATACATTAAATAAAATCTAAAAATAAGTTGTTCATTTGAATAGTTTTTGAAATATTAATTTTCAAAGTCAAAATTTTGAAAAAAGAAACATAATTTTTTTTCTACAAACCACTTTTTTTTTTTTCAAAATTTTACGTAATTAAGTAGTATTTTTCTGGCTTATTTTCAATGCTCTTACTTATTTTTGATCAAACACAAAAAACCGGATGCCAAAATAACCTGTAGTTTTTGAGAAAACCAAAAATTACAAAAACGACTTTTTAAAAAAAAATTTTTTTAAAGTTTTTTTTTCGTTATTGGATTTTTATTGGTTACTATATTTCATCCATATATTCCCATGGGAACAGAAACGGGAACTAGAACGGGAATCTTAAAACCGCATGACCTATTTCAAAAATGTCTTCAACTTTAAGATGGTACATTATCCCTCATGAACATAAATTATTTCATCCTCATATTCCCTAGCGACCCGGGAATCCGGAAACGGGATTGGGAACGGAAACCTAGATACTACTGGACAGATTTCACAAATTCTTTCAGAATTGGGATGATACATTATCCCTCAGTAACTAAGATTATAATTCATCCCTATTAGAAATTTGTCGGGAACGAAAACATGAACCTCAAAACTAATTGACCAATTCAAAATTTATATTTCATCCCTATAGTTCCACGGGAACAGAAACAGGAACGAGAACGAGAACATTAACCGATTTCAAATATTATTTCACCACTAGGATGTAATGTAACATTATCTCTCAGTGACATAGACTTATAATTCTTTCACATACTTCCATGGGAAAGGAAAATTCCCACAGAAACGAGGTTGGGAACGGAAACTTAGAAACTGCTCGACTGATTTCAGAAAATTCTTTCAGCGCTGGAATGCCACATAATTCTTTAGTAACTTAGCAAAGATTTCAACCCTAAAGTCCCATGGGAACAGAAACAGAAACGAGAACGGGCACTTTAAAGCAACAGACTCGAGCAACGCCGCGCCGGGCGGCTCAGCTAGTTAAATTGAATAAAACAAAACTCTATTTTCAAAAGTCAAATTCGATATAATCAAACGAATAGAATAAATTCATTTCATTATATTAATGCGTCTACTTTTTAATTCTTGCAAAATTCACTTTCTCAATGATAAAAAATCAGTCTTCGATAGACTGTTAGTTTATTGCGGTTCAAGAGAGAGAATGCAAATAGGACGGTGTTCAAATTTTCTCGAGACGTTTAAATTATTGGTTTAAGCTCGAATAGGCCTATATCTAATCAACCCGAAAATTTAATGTATTCCATCGGATAGTTGATATACATATACATTTTTTTCAACTGGCAGACGGCTCATAAAGCCATGCTTCACTTATCTTTTCATGAATGTTATATTTTTACAAAGTTTATGTTTTTCAGTATCAAAAACACCACCTATGAAGATTTCCCCTTGTTTTATCACTCTCCACACTGTTTACGATTTTGTTTGTCTGGTTGCCATCATAATCCTTTGACTTTCAATGTTATTGAAAGCTGCAATGATGCATGCTTTGAAATTGAGCGTGTCGACAGCTTTAAATCTACTACTTTATAACAGATGGATGGAACAGTCAGAGACACTTTCCCAGATACCAGTACCATGTTGGGTACCGAGAGCGTTTATTAGAATGAACGTTATGCCTTACAAAAATTTTACTCACGCATTTAATCTAAAATCGGCCTTCAAACTAAAATCGGTATGTATCGGGTTTCCCAATAAGGGCTTGGCAGGTTTTCTTTAAACACAAACCATTTGAAATATTTCAAAAACTATATAGTATCAGCTTGAAGTACAATCAAAGCATTTGTGAATGCAACTCGACTTCGTTTATATGGCCATCCATTTCCATTTCCGGCGTTACGAGTAGTGATCTTGAAGCGATCACAACTCTCCCACTTTTCTGCTTCACACTAGTGATCCGCCTGTGGGGTACGCCGCGTTGAACTCAGAAAGCGTCGGCAAGCCTCCCGGTTTTGGATTGTTCCATGTCTGAGGCCAACCAAATGCTGCTGTTTTTGCATTTGCTTGTACCAGGAGTGTTTTGACCTGCCTTTTCTTTTTCGTCGTGAATTTGTGGAAACGTTGTATGATATTGCCTTTTGGACGGGGTTCTGCGGATCTCTCCTTTGAACATGACAATACCAACTGTTCCGATCAATTATCGAACGCGCAAACACGCGCCGCGCGAAGTGACCGCAAAATTAAATTCCGTGCTACTCCTTCCTCCACACAAAAAATTCAAAATAAGAAAAAAAAAAAAAAATATTAAGAAAAAAAAGAAACCAATCAATCAATAATAACAAAATACAAATCTATTAATTTTTCCTTCCGTGCCGCCGCAAGAAAAAAAAAAACTCTCGTGCAAAAACTATTCAGTGCGATGTGCCTGTGCTGTGAAAATTAATCAAAAAAAAAAAAAAAAGAACCTGCAATAGACCAAACACTAGTGCCCACCTTCTTATCTTCTCCTCCCCCACACCACTCGCATAGTCTTGTTGGCTGCACACATTTCTTCTAATCGATATTTCCTTATCGCATCGAGGCAGTGTGTGCAGGCAATGAGGCTGTGGGTTTGCTAGGCGGATAGTTGATCAACGGTGTTGATCCCGTTGGTGAATCAAATCAAGTTGCTGGCTGGGCATAACACCGCTAGTAATTTGGTTTGGTTTTCTATCGAGATATGCACTTGTTGATTATACTTAGATAGCGTCTGCGTTCGATATTTTGTTTTGTGTGTTTTTGTGAATTGTAATGTCGGGTATTACGGGGGTCGGGGGTTGCGATCGAATTTCTTTGCTGTGTACGCACACACTGCAAAATGCAGGCCAGCTGTTTTGGCACTGAGTGAAACACAGGTGGGTGTTGATTCTGATCCCTCAGAGTTCAACCTACCTGGATATAGCTTAGTGCCATTATTCTTTTCTTCCCATGGCCTCGCCGTATATGTTCGGAATGATATTGCTTACCAACTTCTACCACAATACGGCCTCTGTTCTAATACGAACTTTAATTTCATGTGGTTAAAATTCACTGTCCGTAAGCATATCATTCACTATTGTTTTATGTACAGAAGCCCCAATTTGGATAGTAATTCAACCTCTAACGAGTTTGATGCGCTATCTGAATCCATAATAAGAATTGTTTCCCTTTATCCTCACACTGAAATCGCAATTGCGGGCGATTTCAATGTACACAATTCAGGTTGGCTTCGACATTCTGGCCAGACAACACCCGAAGGAAAATATGTTGAGATCTTCGCTGAGTTTAACGAATTAACTCAACTTGTTGATGAGCCCACTCGGGTTCCAGATATTGAAGGCCATGCGGCCAACACTCTAGACTTATTTCTCACTTCTCATCCCGAAAAATATAGGGTTATAGTATCATCTCCTTTAGGCAAATCGGACCATTGTGTCATATCGGTAGATTTTTCGTCTTCCGTCACGGTAAAAAAAGATATAGTCCCCAAAAGAACTGTGTGGCAATACGAGAAAGCCAATTGGGACGGACTGAATAATTTCTTTCGAAATTTTAATTGGTCATTGTGCTTTCTCGACGGAAACGTTGATGCATCAGCTGATATGATATCTAACGTAATTCTCAACGGCATGAGAAATTTTGTTCCTCACAGAATAAAAAGTATCATCCCCAAAGAAAATTCGTGGTTTGATTCAAGCTGTAAAGAGGCGATTAGGGATCGAGAAAGTAGTTTTCGCAAATTTAAAGATAACCCCACTGTAGAAAACCGAAATTTGTTCAAACGGGCCAGAAATAGCTGTAATGCTCAGATACAAAGGGCTAAGTTTTTACATGACCAAAAAGTAAGGCAAAAAATACTATTGTGTCCAAAAGGAAGTAAAAACTTTTGGTCTTTTGTGAAGAACATTAAGAACTCGACCACGTCATCGGTCCCAACGCTCGTCTTCAATGACTCTCCGTATGTCAGCTCCATCGACAAAGCCAATTTGCTGGCAGCTCAATTTGCTGCCAACTCGACACTTCCTTATAGCATAGTGGCTCCACCTGAGCTCGAGTCTGCAAATTCTTTGATGCAGCAGATATTTTTTCGAACTCGCTTGGTTGCGAGAGTCCTTAAAGATCTCAACATACATAAATCCGCTGGTCCAGATGGTATCCCCGCCGTTATTCTGAAGAGGTGTTCTTCTACGCTGGCAAAACTACTGCGTAAACTTTTCCATCTTTCCTATTCTGCTGGGATTTTTCCGAGCAGATGGAAAACTGCATTTGTCCAGCCCGTCCCTAAAAAAGGCGAATCTTCCTCCCCTTCCAATTACCGTCCAATTGCACTAACGTCCCTTCTTTCCAAGGTCATGGAAACGTTGATAAACCGTCAACTTATGAAATATCTTGAAGAACGAAAGCTTCTTAATGACCGTCAGTACGGCTTTCGTAGCAAACGGTCCACTGGTGATTTGATGGCTTATCTCACCGAAAAGTGGAACCAATCTTTACATTGTTTTGGAGAAAGTAAGATTATTGCGCTTGATATTTCTAAAGCATTTGATAGAGTTTGGCATCAGGCTCTTTTATCGAAAATGCGTGCTTTTGGTATCGATGAGTCTCTTCTTCGTTGGATTAGAAATTACCTTTCCGACCGTTCAATACAAGTTGTGTTGGATGGCTTCAAGTCTGATACCCACTTAATAAATGCTGGTGTGCCCCAGGGCTCCGTTTTGTCTCCGACTCTCTTCCTCATTTTCATTAATGATCTCTTGTCTGAAACTTCTAATCCTCTCAACTGTTTTGCTGACGACTCGACCCTCAGCTTTTCATATTCGTTTCCAAATTCACGTCCCTGCTCTTCGGATGTGGAACTGGAACGGTTGCGTATGATAAGCTCATTGAATTCTGACCTTGACAGCATTGTTGCATGGGGTCTTATGAACCGAGTAGAATTCAATGCTTCGAAAACTCAATGCTGTCTCTTGTCGTTGAAGCTTAACATTCCCCCATTGCCATTATCCATGAATGGTACCTGCATCGAAGAAACCGAAAAGCTGTCAGTACTTGGTATGTGTGTAAACGATGATCTTCGTTGGAACGACCACATATTTGAAGTCGCCAAAAACGCTGCTAAATGCTTAGGTTTCTTGAGACGATGCAGGAAGTTCTTCACCCCTTCTGATCTGGCTACAATTTATAAGGCCTTCATCCGCCCAAAACTGGAGTATAACTCCCATATCTGGTCAGGTGCCGCTCAAACATCTTTGCATCTGCTTGATAGGGTACAAAAAAGAGCGTTAAGATTGATAGGTGATAGTTCAATCGTAGAATCGATTGATTCTCTTGAACATCGACGAAACGTTACCTGTCTCACTCTCTTTTATCGCTTTTTTTACAAACAGTGCTCTAGTGAAATAGCCAGTTGCATTCCTCCCCTGAAACAATTTAGCCGCAACACCCGCCTCGCTAGGAATGCTCATCAGTTTTACCTTGAGCCCAACTTCGGACGTACAGTCAAGTATAGAAATTCGTATTTCAGTCGCACCACCCGAATGTGGAATGCTTTACCTGGCTCTGTATTTCCCCTTCATTACGATTCACAAAGGTTCAAAAGCAACGTGCATCGGTGTCTCCTTTCAAATCCTCTCCTATTTTCCTAAATGCTCGCACTGTGTTCTATAACATTATAAGGGTATTCATAACCCCTTGATGTGCGCGTTAATTATAAAAAAAAAAAAAAAAAAAAAAACTGAGCCGGTCGTGCTGAATTTTGTCCAAGATGGTACTTTTGACATGAAGGCTTCCACGGATCGTGTCGACAGCTTTAAATATCTAGGAATAACATTGGACTGCAAGCTAAGCTGGAAAGAACACACTTCCCAACTTAAGAATTACCTCAATAGAGTGGTTAGACAGCTTTATCATTTGAGCTTATACTGTGGTGCTCCTTTATTAAAATTGGTATACAGTGGTTTAATGAACTCTAAGCTACAGTATGGTTTATCATGTTGGGGAGGTTCCTACTCCATTAATATAGAGCCTCTATTAATAAAACAAATACATGCAGTTCGTATTATGTGTAAAGCGAATCGCTTTACTCCCAGTTTTGATTTGTTTAAGACCCTGGAAATTCTACCGTTAAGGCATCTTTACTGTTACAAGGTTTTGAAATTATTTTTTCAAACTTCTGGTGTCTATGCGGTTAGAATTGATGTTAATAACAATCTACGTGTTAACACCAGACATTTTGTAATGCTGCCTACAATTAACAAAACACACTTTTCTCGGTTCTATATTTAGTCACTGCTCCTCGACTGTTTAACTTGCTGCCTGAAAACCTTAGATGTAAAAGAGTGGAAAAATTATTCTTGCGCAACATAAAAATGTGGCTTTTCTCTTGCAACTATTCTTCTGTAGAGTCATTTTTTGTTCCTATTTCTTAGTGGACTTTAATATTTCCTTGCTTGGATCTTCTGCTTTGTTTATTTATATTATTTTTTTTTCTTTTTTCATACTACTTATTATATTTTATTCTATGAAGTTTGAATGTTTCTGAAATGTTTCAGAAATGTTTTTTATACAAATGGGAAGCATTTTAGAAACGTTTTTGAAACTATGTTTCCTGAAATGTTTCTCTGGTGTGGACATACCTTAAGAAACGCGTTATTCCATTTCCATCAACTTAACTGTTTTATTTTTCTTTACGATTAGGCTAACTAAATAAACTTTTGATTTTGTTGAAATGGAAATTTTAGAACTTCATCTTCATGGGCCAGTGGAAACCTGGTTTAGGGTATTTCTGAAGCTGAAACCTTATGGCTCACACTGAAGAATACGCTGATTGAGTACTTCAGGAGCCTGGAAACGGTTTTGAAGGTTTCAAGACGACTCTGCAGTCTTTATCAGGGTTCGAAAGAGTCTTTCGATTACTTTTACATCGCAGTTCAACAGCTCCAACGACAGGCTCAATATTCCAAAGACGTACTTAAAGCCTTCGACACTAAAGTTAACAAAATGCTGCTGTTGTATATAAACACTACCTATAGTAAAAGAAAAAGGCGATTTAACAATCTTATGAACCTTAAGGCAGCGGTGGCGAGGTAATCGCTTTTTTAAATTGTTGCCAAACCTTGATGTGAACATACCTCTGGAATGGAACTATTGACATTTATTTTTAATTAAATTGTCAACTCCAGGACAAAAAAAAAACACGACAATAACAGAAATTCTTTTGTCATTGTTTAAAATGAGTAAATGCAGTGATAATGTTTATTCGTGTCGTTATTCAAAATCAAAAATTTGTGAGAGCAGGTCACCTAAGCTGCTTATCATGGAAGCATCTTTTATCTTTTTTACGAACATCTGGAAAACTATAGCACAAGAAGGTTACTTTCTGCTAGTTCAATGGACTAATATTTTGGTCTGAGTCCCCCACTAAGAATTTAAAAAACCTCCCACAACATTTTTCCACTGCCACTTGAGAATTCACCAGTTTTATCAATTAAAGTTGTTGCTATGGACTATTTTAACGAAAAGCCAAAAGTTTCGGTGTTGCTAACCTACTCATCAGCGTGGCTATACAATGAATGATATGTTCGAAGAATGAAGATAATCGTGTTAGCTTTGAATAGGTATATGAAGAGAACAAAAGCATGGAAAAACATCACCGCACAACGCCTCAACAATAACAACAACCAGCAAAAGTAATAACAACAAATGGCCAAGTACACCTACCACTACAGATGTCATATCACTCATTTTGGCTTGACGGACATCCATAATCCTGTAAGCCCGTCCATTCTCTATGCACCATGCTCGGTGTAGTCCAACGATTCAAACAAGGAAGGATAAAGAATAATTATTGTTAACATGGAAAGCGTATTCGTCAGAAAAAAAGAAACCGAAATTGGTGATGAAAAAGCCAACTCAAACATAAATATCAACTGAACGGTGTTGTCGTTCCACTCAGTTTTGACTTGTTGTTACTTCTTGTTAGTTGTTTTGGGCTGCGGTACAGACGAAAACTTTTTGTCAATCAATTATCTATGCGTTCATTGTGAATTGATTGTTGTTGGAAATGTATGCCTTTTACAAGCTATAGGTAAAATCGAAAATAGCCTTGAATTTTCCATTTTTCCTGCCTGGTAAAGTGAACCAATTTATGAACAAAGAAAAAGAGCACACTCGTACCTCCAAACAAACAAAACTGGCATCAGTGCAATCACTGGGACTCAATTGAGTCAATATGGAACTCATGTCTTCTCACTCTCATCTCTCTTATGTCGCTTTCCATTGGTTTCACTCGGGGAAGCACTCATTTTAAAAACCAATGGAACACCCAAAAGCACACGTACCTGGATCCTGTTAATTTTGAACGAAACAAAATGAAGTAGCGCACTTTGAGCAGGGTCATTCCATTATCGCGGGTGCAACATTTAGACGCCTGTTTTAGTTTAACCTAATGAAATAAAAAACATTTTTAATTTCATTAGTCTATGAAAGACTACATTTTAATATGTTTATTTTATATTAATAAACAAATTTTTTAATATAGTACTCGAAAAGCTAGGAGAAAGGTTCAAATTGCCATCGCGGGTGCAACAAGTTTGGCCCAACCTTTCCAGATCACAAACAAAAAACACATAAATCTGTTAATTCTTACATATTTAATATATAATGCCTTAATGTTTTGAAATATATTAAAGTAACAAAGAACATAAAATAAAAACTCTAAACAAAACAAAAATAAACAATGAATTATTATTTTTTTCAATAATTGCGGGTGCAACACTAAATTATCGCGGGTGCAACCAGTCTAATTTAAGTGAACATAAACATCAATTTTACTTATATAGGAACCAAATAAGAGATCAAATCATATTAATTACTAACAGTTATACTTTTTTTGTCGTTTAAATTAATTATTTCTTTTGAAATACGTCATCGATCGATAATATCGATAATTTAGTGTTGCACCCGCAATTATTGAAAAAAATAATAATTCATTGTTTATTTTTGTTTTGTTTAGAGTTTTTATTTTATGTTCTTTGTTACTTTAATATATTTCAAAACATTAAGGCATAATATATTAAATATGATCTGGAAAGGTTGGGCCAAACTTGTTGCACCCGCGATGGCAATTTGAACCTTTCTCCTAGCTTTTCGAGTACTATATTAAAAAATTTGTTAATTAATATAAAATAAACATATTAAAATGTAGTCTTTCATAGACTAATGAAATTAAAAATGTTTTTTATTTCATTAGGTTAAACTAAAACAGGCGTCTAAATGTTGCACCCGCGATAATGGAATGACCCTTCTGTAAAAAATATAGAATATAATATAGACACACATATTAAATATATATCATCAATCGTCTTCAGCATATATTATTAGTAAAGGTTTATCAAAACAAGGAAATGTATAAATTAATCACCCAAAAACGTTACGTCAAAAAAAGTTGCACCCGCGATCTCAAATTGAGATCGCGGGTGCAACCAATTTAAGTTATCGTTAACTTTAACCATACACTCATTACACTCTTAAAAACAAATAATTTAAGTTTGGTTTTGATTTCTTCTTACTTTTGGAAAGTTTCAAAACGTTAGCTCTTTATTTTTGTGGAAAAAGTAAACTTTTATATCTTTTGCATCGCGGGTGCAACAAATTGACAGTGTATTCTAGCAATCAATTGTTCTTAATAAATAACAACAAATACTTACATTTTTTGACAGACGAAGATAAATGAATATTGCCACTTCACGCTTAGCTGGTAAAACATAACCTCAAACTGTCAACAACAACTGTTTCGCGCCAGTGTTGCTAGTTATGATTTCACAGTTTATACCAATTCTTCGGATGGTAATATTTTCAAACGCGCCAAAAAAGAAGATATGGTATAAAATCAAATAAAAATAAATTGATTATTATATTTAGACTTTCTTCTTTGCACTAATAAAAAAAAAAAACAACAAATAGCGTTATTTAAAAAACCATGTCGGAAGTCATCTATAGCGGAATCGCCCAGCACTTGTTTTAATTGTGTTTGAGTTTGTATAAAATACATTAAAAAAAACTACTAAAAGTGCCTATATTATTGTTTTATGCAAACAAACCTCAAAGCTAAATTTTTTTTTTTTTTTAATTTTACTCATTTTGTATTTTTTCAAGTATCATAAAATGTATGAGTTTTTGAGTGCACTTATTTATAAGTTTTTTTTTATTATTGTTTTGTTCATCTGTAAAAATAAAAAAAAATTATGTTTATCAGGCATATTCTGATAAAAAATGACCACAAAGTCATCTTTGCTTCGGGAAGAAATTTTGAACAACATTTAAAATTGAAAATCTGGCAACCCTAAGCCTATAAGAGCCCAACTCAAATACTTAAAGATTATTGTTTCTACAAAAAAACTTAGTATAAAATTAGGTCTCTACCATTAGTATTGACAAAGAAATTGAATTTAACACAGGTCAGGGTACACCAAAGTTAGCCTTTTATTAAATTGTCAAAAAGTTATGTCAAAGTTGAGAAATGGACTTTACTGCAAAACAAATTTTTTCTAAGAATGTGACCAAGAATCATATCTCAAAGTATGTAACACGAATTACAGAACACCCTGTATATAAAGTTATAATTTTTTAAAATTTTTTTATTTTTATCTATCTAATTTGAATCGAAGTAGCTTCACATTTACTTGAATTACTTAATACAGGCAGTCGTACTTATAAAATTTGATAGTTCTCCAGCTAGAAGGTGTCTAAAGAGTAGGAGACAGTGGCGTAGATAGGGGGGGATCAGGGGGATAGATCCCCCCCCATTGGGACCGATAATTGTTTAACATAGCCTATTATGAACCAAATAATACCTAGTCTTTTGAATTTCATTTTTATATCGATTTTTAAAAAAAAATTTCTACGTCTCGTACCAATAATAAAACGTGCAAGAAAAAAACATCCATCCAACTTTCCATCCCATAGCACAAAAAGGAAATTTAAGGGCTCTTCTGAAATTCCGAGCAATTGGGGATCCACTCCTTCGTGCGCACTTAGATGGTCCGGGGAAACGCGATAAATATACAAGTCCTTCTGTACAAAACGAAATTATCGAAAGTTGTTTTGAAAATTTGACAAAAAAGTGTTAGATAAAATCAAAGATGCGAAATTCTTTTTTTGTGCTGACCGATGATACTCAGGACTCAGCCACTATTGAACAAGTTTCGAATTGCGTTCGATATGTCTATAAGAACGAAAATGGTCAACATATCATACGAGAGGATTTTTTAAAATTTGTTCCAACAGCTTCCACAACAGGTATGAATAAAATCTTTTGACTTAAAATCTCTAATACAGCAGTTATCCATCCAGGTGATAATCTTGCTAAGCTTATAGTGGAAAATCTTCAAAATTGCGATCTGGACATTTCTTTTTTGATCGGGCCAAGGGTACGACGGAGCAAGCAATATGTCTGGTCGATACAATGATGTGCAGGTAATCATTCGCCAAAAATTTGCTCCGCATGCTTTGTACGTCCATTGTGCAGCACATTCCTTGAACCTTGCGATATCTGTTTCCAGCAAAATGCCAGCCATTAGAAACTGTCTAACTACAATTTAAGCACTTAACAATTACTTCAATGCACCAAAAAGAAAAGATATGCTGCAAAAAACAATAAGCGAAAGTGAAGAGACTCTACAAAAAAAGACACTAAAAAGGCTGAATCTGACGCGATGGATTTCAAAATATCAAGCTGTTGAAGATTTTGAGGAGCTATTTCCGTTTGTGTTCGAGACTCTTGACCAAATAAGAACATTGGAAATAAACGCAAGGAACTTAAAAAACGCTATGGATTTCGAGTTTTTGATTAGCTTAAGGTTAAAAGTATGGTTTACCAAATCTCGTTGCCATTAAGTCGTGAGTTTCAAAGAGTAAACTTAGACTTGGTCCAAGCTATGGATCTATGTAGATTTAAGGGATCAACTAAAAATTAAACGGGCAGAAGACGATTCATTTTCAAAAGTGTTTGAAGATGCAAAAAAATAGCTAAAGCCCTTGACTTGACATTGACGTCAAACATAAAAGAATAGTGAACCGACAAAATAATCATTCGAACCCTTCGGTTAAAAGTACAGAAGAATATTTTCGTGTGACTGTTTTCAATCCTTTCCTCGATTTCTTTGTAATGGACCTTGGAGAAAAATTTACTAACCATGAAAACATACTGGAAGGGTTATCGGTTCTTTTCAAGGATTCTTCGTCAGAAATAGACAAAGCAGCAAAAAAATTTAATGAGACTGTTGAGTTTTACCAAACATTATTTGACTGCCGGACCATCTACTGTTCTTGAAGAATTAAAAACTTGGAAGAGATATTTAATCCGAAGGAATAATACTTCCTCTAAGAATTCATTGAAAGCACTCGATAGCTGCCCCGAAGAAAGCTTTCCAAATATTTATGTTTTATTTAAGATATTAGCTACACTGCCGGTTACAACGTCAACTCCCGAAAGAACTTTCTCCAGTTTAAAGAGAATAAAAACAATACAAAGAAGTATGACCAAAGAAGTGAGATTATTAAAAATATTTAAATTTTGATAACAGTGTGATAGGCTTTGGATGTTTTCTTATTTGTAGGATCGTTTGAATGGTTTGGCTGCTTTAGCTATTCATCACGAAATACCAATAACACCAGACGAGGTTATAAGCGTTTTATCGAAAAAGAAGCGAAAACTGGATTTTATTTGGTGATTAATTTTTTAAATTAATGTTATTTTGCAACGTTCATTCTAGTTCCTTCTAGTTTAGTCGTATATGTATGTATTATCTTAAAAATCTTTATCTTCCTTATGGCATACAAAATGAATTCAATGAAGCCTTGTTTTTTTTTTTTTTTAATTATTAAACTTCTTAAAAAAATGACCGAACTAGATCCATCCCCCCCCTCCCCCCCCCCCCCCCCCCCCATTGCGAAAAACTATCTACGCCACTGGTAGGAGAAGCCTTAGCCAACTACGTATTCATAAACGCATTCCAACCGTTTTCGAAACAAGACTTTAAATAAGCACACGTACCTGGATCCTGTTAATTTTGAACGAAAAAATTAGTAGTGGTTCTCACGATATTCTCGCGTAATACCATTAGCTGTGCTTTGATATGCGAACACAACAACCAAAAAACGTTTGCGGCAGCATGAGATAAGACTTGAAAGAGACCGGCACAAAACGGCTGACTTGACTTCATGGTTGCAATTTTTCTAAGTTTCTTAAGCTGATCAAATTAAGATAATTGATAATTAAAATGAAAGTATTGAAATTGATATTTTTACGCCTAAGGCTATTATATTATTACGAGCGAGTAATTGTACTAACTATGAAGCAAGTTTTTTAATCGTGAAGAAAGAAATTTCGAAATAAAAATAAAACATGATATAAGGATGATAGAGAATATGAGGAAAGCGAAAACAATTCGAAGGACTACAATTGCAACTAATTGTGAGGGATATATCCCCAAAATTTTTTTTGATCGTTAGTTTCCGAGCAATTGATTGTTATCAAAGCTCAAATGAACTCCTTTGCTTTGAGCATAGATAACTCCGCAATAAAGTTCAATTAAAGTTTTGGTTGCATGGTGAAAATTGTTTTTTTTTTTTTCAAAAATGTTTTTAGTTGGTTTTCGAATTATTGCTTGAGAACGGCGAAAAAACAAAACTGTTAAGATATGAAAACAAGATACTGAGAGCTACAAAATACTTTTTTTTAATTTGTCTGTACGACCGATTCTTTCTGAGCTATTCCATATTGAAAATCACCCTAAGATTTAATTTTTTTTAATATCTATCCATTCATTTTTGTGAGTAGTATAGACTTTAGTGTTATACTCAGTCGCCTGTTGACAAATATGTTGTGTTTTGTCAAATAATGTCACTTTAGGCATATTTTAGGCAACCAATTTTGGTATCTATGCCTGGAAACTACTAACACAGCGATAGAGGTGTTTATAAATATGATTTGGAGTTGGGCACTGTTTCAAAAGCTATTTAAAGTTAAACATACATTGGAATGGGAATATAAAGAAAAGCTTAACAAACATGCCTTGCAAGGGGATGGAGGAGGTCTACAATTTTCTGTCGTTTTCGAACTAATTCGGCTAATAAAGGGTCCGCCATCTAACCTTTTTTTTCAACTAGTGCTTATTTCGTGAATGGTAACACTTAGCTCATGTCTGATTTTACAGATAAATTAGTTTTATTCTTCCGCTGATCGAATATGGTTGTGTATTGCTTCGCTATGTGGGCGTGCGATCGACTTAGAGAAGATTCCGATTTTTCCAAAAAAAATCATCTTTTCAGATGAAGCTTATTTTGACCTTGGCGGGTATTTAAACAAGCAAAATTGCCGCATTTGTGGCACAGGAGACCTGCATGCATACATTAAAAAGTCGATACACCCAAATTGTTTCACTGTTTATGGTGCGGATTTTGGTCCGGAGGCATAATTGGGCCATTTTTCGAAAATGAGGAAGGAGTGGCCGTTACAGTGAATGGCGATCGTTATCGGGCCAAATTTTTGTTCACAAAAATTGAAGAGGAGAATATAGGCTACATTTCGTTACAAAAGGACGGCGCTACGTGCCACACAGCCGAAGCTACACTCGATGTTTTGCGCCCATTTAAAAAAAAAAGTTATTTGGTGGACCCTTTATGTAATTAAAGACAAATAAGAATTTGGTAGTAAAGTTTTATTTTTTGAACATAGTGAACGTTACAACATTTGAACAAACTTTTTGTATACGGAATCTTTAGTGTTCTCCCGAACAGGAGTGGCGAGCGGCGCGGCGCCCAAGGGCTATAGAACGCTGTCATTTATTTGTTCAATCAAGAGAAAAACCAAAGTCTGTTTAATGAGAATATTATAGATTCCATATAGAAAGCACCAACCAACAGCAAGTCATCAAAAGATCCACTTCCAAGTCTGCCATTCCGTAAAGTTAGTCCTTCTTGTTAATTTTTTCTCTCTGTTGCATATTTATGAGGGCTTATTTGACCTATTGACATCCTTTCTAAGTCATTAGAATGTATAAACGAGGCTCGTAATAATATCTTCGATCCGTGAGTTTTAATCCCAGACATGAATAATTGTCGATTCATCCCCTATGTGGTTTACATTTTCATATCTATGCTGAGAAAAAAACATACTTTTTCCATACATTAGCAGCTGTTGTGTGAGGTAAGAAATTGTCATACATACATAACATCCTCACACGTTCATGTTCTGGCGCTTAAAAGCTTTACTAGTACCGACCACGATTCTCACTTTCATATTCCCTTCCATACTATACTCAAAAGGGCATGCTGCCAATATCCAGACAATGAAAATAAAAAAAGAGTGTTTTTCATTACCTTTCTACAGGAGCTGCCTCAAATGAAGAGTGAGTGGAGGAATTTTCTGTGGCTGGTCTTTTAAGCTGAAAATCAGTAGGAAATCATTTAAGAAAGAGCTGATAGCAATTTTCACTTAGTTTTATTTAATTTTCCTAGCACTTTAAATTTTTTCGTCGTTCAATGGCATCTGCGGGCTTCTCTTTTATTTTCATCCACTTGCACTTACCCATGGAGATGATGACTAGGTTCTTTGTACTACAAGGTGAGGTAAGTACTTAGGCTTACGTATCCTAAAAGGTAGAGCCGAAAGGGAAATATGGAATCTGGGTTAAAAATGATTGATCTGTGATGCGCGTGAAAGAGTTCACTCTTCTTTCAGAAGTTGATTGATTTATATTTGGCGATGTTTGTTACAAATATTTATTTCAGGTTCGTAGGCCTTCTGATTTTTAAAAATCACCAGATAAGTATTCTTTTTCGATTCGCCGACCTATTACAATGCCGGGTCTTACGATACACTGAAAACTGTTATTGCAAGAGCTCAGAGTTTAAAAGACAAAGGTAAGGCAAGGTTTGCGTTAAGGCAAATTTAGTATGTACAACAGTTAAGATAGATTTTATAACTAGATACCATTTTGTCCGAAGAGAGTAATTTCAAATTTAAAAGCATTTCGATAACATCGACGTGAACGAAAATTCTCCTATCCCATAAGTTATCTATTCCATGGTCTCTTAAATTCATCCTTACTAAGTACTAACTATTTCCGTCTATTGAAAAATTTAAGCTCACGATTTGTTAGGCGTAGACTTTCAATTGAAATTACGACACAAGAAAAAAAACAGAGAATCCAACATATCTGTTAAGAAACCGCCAACGATAGGCGATGTTAGAAAACTGTCGAGTTTCCAGAAACTTATTGCCAGACGTTTTGAAGCAAAAAAAAAAAAAAACAGAATTTCTACTCCAGCTTGTAGCAGGTCTCGGCTCTCTGCGTTGATAGGCATCCTCACAAGTCTTATACGAGAGTATGAGCATGGAGTGTGCTGAACTGCTGATGTACATCCGAATTATATAGAGGTTGTCGCGATGAAGAGCCAGAGGAAGGATCATTCTCTTCCTCTGTGACCTCTGTGATTGCCCAGGTTTGGTCCACATATGGAAAAAGCCCTACAATATCGCTTTATTTGTGTTACAAAAACAACTGGCAGGTAACAGACACGTTATATTAACGCTTTAGTAGGGCTGAGAAGCAAAAACTTTCATTAAAATAGCATTCATCTTCTCCTTCTTTTCCCAGCGTTACGATCATTGTGATCGCGATGTGATCACAGCTCTCCCACTACTTCACACTAGGGATCCGCTCGGGGGATGACTAGTGTGCTTTCAAGGAAACTGTATGTTCTATAAGCCATCACAATGCTGTCGCCAGAGCTTTGTCGTTATCCGTATCAATATCGTATTGACAGCCTGTGCAAAAATCTCTTCCAGCTCCCGAAACATACCTTCCGCTTTTTTTTGCTTGGAGTCGCTTCTTTCTTACAGCTTCTGAATTCAAATTCGAGGCAGGATAGATTAAGGGGACGGGTAGAGCTTGCTCAGCTCTGGGCACTGCGGTGTCTGAATGAAACCTACTGTGCCAGACTGACATTAACATTCATTTTTTTTATTTGCTTGGAATTTTGGCCATGCTTCGAAAGCCACTTCCTTATCACTGCTTTAGCCTCGTCATCCCACCAACATGGTTCATTGAGAGCTTTTGCAGGGGGTGAGTAATTAGTTGCAGACAATTCGACATACTTTGTGCTGTGATGAGAACCCTTGCAATGGTTTGACCATTTTTAGTCTAGTTTGTGGCAGAGAAATTGACATACTTTGTGCTTTGTTAAACATTTATATGTCTGTATATTCGAAATGGATTGCTCTACTTTTGCTTTGTCCAATTTGTTTACCACTTCATTCCGTTAGTATCCCTTTTTTGTATAATCGACGCCTTCCCTGCCTTCATAAATTTTTGCTGGTTAACGGATCCAACTAATAACATTTTAGAGTCTTCCATTTGAGACTTTATAAATTTTGATAGCAAACTGTAACCAATTTGGGTCTCGTTTCCATCAGTGCTTTAAGCGACCAGGTGTTGGCCTTGTTACACGATTGATTTAATACGATTCCACATATATCTTCACCTGAAGTGTCGCTGTCATCGTATCCCATGCCACCATGGGTGTCGTCATAGTTCTCGTTTGTCTCCTCGCCATGTCTTAATTCAAACCTAGCTTTTGGAATAAATAGAATGTGAAAATGAAATCAAAATGCATCTTTTCCTTCAAACGGGTCTTGTCAGTCTTCACAGATTCCTTTTATGTGTATTTGAGTTGGGGGCTTGTTAAGAATTGATATAAAATCATTGTGTTGTCGACATCGTAGACATTTGTCTAAAAGGATATTCAAAACTTTTGGCTTAGTTAAATAAAATTGGTTTATTTTACCTTCTTAAAATCATCCATGTGAATATATTTAGTTTTTGAAAATATCTTCAAAATTGTTCACATTCTGCTTAACAAAAAAATCAAAACATTCAAATTCAAATAAAGAAACCGCCAATTTATTAAGCTCGAATATGATGGAGCAGTAAGCTGTGACGTGCTCTCTGCTTAACTCACCACGCGAGAGACAGACTCACCTCACTCAGCTTCTCTTTGCTTTTCTTGTTATTTCGTGTCTGTTCTTGGCTTGATATGGATGTTTGGTGGTTAACTCTGATTGAAAATCATTTAGAAAGTAAATTTGTTTTCTTTTCCTTTTTTTGCATAAAAATTAAAGCAAGTGCAGTGTGTGTTCTAAAAACTATTTTTCTTTTTTATTATTAAATTCTTCTTATTTTACTTCTGTCTATTGTGAGTTGTTGAAGTGTAAAAAATTGTGTTTCTTTGCTAAATTATGTGTGTTTGTTGCAAAAATAAACTGTGTGTGTGTAAATAGAGTCAATAGAGTCTCCAATCTCCATTGTTCAATCCGGTAAGTGATTTTCATTAATCATCATTATATGTACCTATGCTTTTCAATTTCTTAAATAACGAATTTGTCATATAAGAAAACGCTTTACAAATATTTATTTGGAATAAGTAAATCAGCTTCTAATATTTGTATGAATGTTAACTTTTTTTTCCTTTTTCGAAAGTTTGAGTGCAAAACTAAATTAAGGTGTATTTAGTATAAGTAAGTCTTTTTTGTTGAAAATTAATGCAATACTTCAAGATGAGTTCATTATTAATCTTGCTATGCATTCGAAGCGACGTTGGACCAGTTTTTGTTGCAAATTAATAAAAATAACTTCATACAAATTTACTTCTCGCATTGTGACTAAGCAGTTTTCATTGTTTTTCAATAGCTTGAGATATATGTACCTAGAACTAGAATAGATACGTTGCATGTTTAGTGTACAGTTTTCAATTTCGTTGATGGAGACCATTTCTGAAAAATGTGGCTTGCATTGGTTTTAAAGTGTGTTTTCTTATAAGTAGGTATATGTATAGAACTTATAATGTCAATCAGTATGGCTTTATTGGAAGGATAATTCTATGCCACTAATGTTTGAATATGATTTCGGTAAGGGCTGGCTCGAATAAAACCAAGTCCAGTTTTCCAATTTTCTACTACTTTTTCGAGAATTTGAGGCCGCATGTCGGCAATAACGCCACGAATGTTGGCTTCCAAGCCCCCAACGTTTTTTTGAGATCGTGATCAATCTCATTTTCGGCCCATACACCAAAACCACGATCAAAAAATCTTGCACAAGCTGGATCTTGCAACTTGCCAGGTCGCAAGCCAAGATCTTTGCGAGAAATCTTTCATAAAGTTGATGGATAAAGTTCCAATTGCTGTGCACGGTGGCGAATTCATTAATTTGGGTCCTCTTCAACGCTTTGCTCTACAGCGGCAATTGTTTCTTTGGTGCGCACTGTTCGACGTCTCTGCAGATGCGTATTATCACATAAAGTAAAAGTAGTGTGAAAATGATCAATGGTTAATCAAATTAATTGCTCTGATGGACGTCCATAACATGGACGGAGCCTGCGGTAAATTTCTCGAACTGAGCTATTATTTTCGAAATAAGTTTGCTCGATTTGCAAGCGTTGTTCTTTTCTCAACCTGTTTACAATAAAATGGCAAACCAAACTGAACTAAATGACATTAGAGTTGGCCGATTCGACCACATACCAGTTTTATTTCTATTCTATTAAGACAAATAATACATTATGAAAATTGAATACATGCTCCCATCCTGCTCACACAGCCTTAAGATACATTATTGTAGGTAACACACAATCGCAAGTTCCTGAAACCCACTTGTGGCCATTTTTTGTATTGAAACATGCTCCAAATTCAAATATGACGGGTGACGGCTTCTTAATATTGTTAAATAAGTTTAATAGCGTAATATTAGGCAACGGAAAATTATTTACTCTCAAGCATATAACATGCCCAAAAATAGGCTACGATAAATAGTTTCAAATGTATTTCCAGAATATCATGTTTTCGGAGTCGTAATCTCAGTCTAAAAAATCGTTCGGAATAAGGAGCTTTCGTTACTATATAAATAGTATATGGCTTCTTAGAGGAGCTCGGTTTGGATTATGAATTCTTGAAGAGAGATGAGTGAAGTCTACGTAATGGTGTGAACTTGTAGAAAGATATTTTTTTATTATTTCATTTAGACTTTTTGCGAATTTTAAATCATTTATTTTTATTTGTTCGTTATTTGTTGGTCTTGTTCATGTGAATGGCCTTTAAGACCTCTTTAAAACACTGCAGTTTCGTCGGTACGATTAAGATTAGCACACGGTTGCCGTGGGCTGTTCCAGTATGAAAGCTTCAGTTTCTTCAATTAGTTTACTATCAACCGCTCACGGATAAAAATCATCGATCCACCTTTTTGCTTGCCAAAATAAATTTAATAATTTAACTTTTATTTTCAATCTGTTACCATCATTTTAGAGGCCTTCGTTATAAGACTACAATAGTTTGACTTAATTTTCAATTCGTTCCCTGTGACATCTTAAGTAGTGGATCTCCTCTCACTGCACGTGGTGTATACTTTTTGGTCTTTTTACACTTATCCACAATCGCCTTAAGGGGGGGGGGGGTAACGTATTTAAATTTTTTTTTTACTGTTTTTTTCTCTTTTTTTTTTTTAAATGAATGCATAATATTTTAAGAACATTGTGTCAAAATTTCAAGTGAATTGGAGCAAAATTGAAAAAGTTACGAATATTTTTATACCTGTCAGTATAGTGTTTTCTTTGTGTTTTGAACACTAATCAAAACTTTAAAACAT
The DNA here is from genome assembly GCA_949752695.1 of Melanostoma scalare. Classification (NCBI taxonomy): domain Eukaryota; kingdom Metazoa; phylum Arthropoda; class Insecta; order Diptera; family Syrphidae; genus Melanostoma; species Melanostoma scalare. The sequence continues at coordinate 66,977,768 of OX456984.1, forward strand.
TTTTCCCACAACTCACTTTTTAAAAGTCGGTGCCCCTCATAACTTCAAAACTACTGCACCGATCCTATTGAAATTTTGAAAGTTATTTCTGTAAATAATTTACAAGGTAGTGACGAAGAGCTTTTTCAAATTCATTGATAATTATTGTTCTTTTACAATAACAAATTAGCCGATTTTTTCACGAAAAATCAAGTTTTTCACTTCAAAGTGTTCCAAAAAAGTGAAAAATTAAAATTTCAAAAAACCCTCTCGACGTTACCCGGTAAAAACAATTATTTAAGGAATGAATTTAGATTTTTTGATTTCCGATGATCCAGCCCCAAGTTATGAGGGGCACCGCAACTCGCCTTTTTTCGAGGCACGTCCGAATAATTGCTGCCATTGCCGTATTTTAAAATATTTCTTTGTGAAAATTTTACACAACATTCTTGAAATGTCACTTTTTAAGATATAATTAGTTTTAATAAAGAAATTTGAACTGGTTTCTCACAAAAAATTCGCCAAAACATGCCTTTTTTTAACGAATTAACGTTACCCCCCCCCCCCCCCCCCCCCCCCCTTAACGCAAATCGAGTCCCAATATTTTATGACTTTGTGTAGACAAAGCTTCTGCAGCTTATCATTATAGGGAAAGACTTCTTCTGTGACAGAAAAATGCCTCCTAAGCTATGAAAGGAAAACTCTTCAGCGTTGGAGTCCTTGACCGGTTAATGTTCACTGTCAAATCATTGGCCCCATTACATATTTCAGTTACTTATGCCGTCTTCCAACTCTACGACTTTCTCTATTTGTATTCTTGAAATGATAGGTATGTGGATTCCTGCTCACACTTTGATCGTGTTTTTGCAAAAGAAAATTCTTTTTTGCTGTCAAGTTTTTATTCAACTTTTGACAGGCCTGCCAGGTCTGGTCTTGGTAACAATTCCTTCAATCCCGTAGAATTAAAACATTACAGCGGAGTGGTACACTTGGTGTGATGGTTAGCATGTCCGACTGTTAACACAGATGTTCGTGGTTCAAATCCCAACAGAGGAAAAAATGTTTTTCCACGGGTATCGCCTTTCGCGGGAGTTGGCAAGTCCTCCGATAGTATTCATTGCCATGAAAAGCGCTTTATAGATTAGCCGTTCGGAACCGGCAGAAAGTTGCAGGTCCCCTCCATTCCCTCACAAGGCATGGTTGCGAGAAATGCGATAGGCCCTGGGCTCCTCGCTCTGTTGCGCCACCCTATTTATTTTTATTTTATTTTACAGCGGAGTGTGTGGCCCAAATTACTCATTTTAACTCATTTTACTCACTTATGAAGATCGAATTGGCTTAGTCCATGTGTTCATCACTATAAGGTGCCGTAGACGCTCTGATGACGAGTCTATAAACAGCATTAATTTTGTTTCTTTTTTTCGCCTATTTAATTATCGCGCTGATTATGTTCGCTTCAATCTTGAACCTATTCTGCAGAATGTTTCCTTCAGCTACTGCCGTACTATTCGCCTAACTCCTCTGTCTAAGACCTTAGGCTAGTTTATCTTGCAGTGGCATTATTGGTTTTGGAAAACTTGTAGCGTGGAACGTGTTATCTTAACCTTTCTTGAACCCTTTTACATAATGAGTCAGTTACTTGTTGTGTCTAATTAAGAGCTCTCCCATCACTTGCTCTTGAAGGATTTCGGAACTCGAATTCGACGCTATGATACCCACAATGGACTTTGGTAGACCACTTAGACTCACAAATCACAATATACAAATAAAGCGGCTTTATGACACTTAAGCCTAAAGCATTATCATGTTCAAATTGTTTATTTTATACCGAGCTCAGCTTTGGAAATTTTAATCACCCTTTTTGGTACGTAACCATTAGCTTGTGAAGCTATTGCTGTTGCTGTTTTTACTAATACGAGCTAGTTTAATGTTCTCCGTCACACAGACACTTAATATCCCATCAAAATAAAACGTCCTTCAGCGTTATTCAAACTTACTCATCAGACAAATTTCAAAAACAAACCAAACAACCTCATCCACTTTGTGTATGCTCAACGACAGATAAAATTAACTTCGATATCTGCAAGGTAAATGAGTCCAACTCAGTCATATTCCTGGTCCTACTATTAGTTCAGTATGCATAAGGAAATCCGAATATGTCAATAATCCACCCACAAGGAGCGAAAGTACACTTTGACTTTTACCTTTTTGAATAAAGTATGTTGACACGGATTTCACCTTTCCTCAAAAAAGCACTGCTTGGTTAGGAGATAATTCAATCGGACATAACGACAAGAACTCATGAAAGAGAGACTTCCATCAATTATATATGCAAGCAAATACCCTTAATCACTATGATTCTGCAGAGGTCCATTCCACCATCCGATCCCAACAAGGAAGCCAAGCAGAGTTGCTGTCAATACAAAAAAATCCATTAGGCAAATATTACCTCTTTAATGAGCTAAGGTTGTTGACATGAATCCTTGCTAGGGATTTTGGGTGAAGTATTTGATTATTTAATGGTGACAAATTTTCTATTTACATTTGAGAGGAATAAAAAAGAACAAGTTTAAAAAGGATAATTTGAGTCCAAAAGGCATAAAAGTTGATTTGTTGGTTTGAAAAGTCCGTAATTTTTATTTTAAATGTTTAAACGTTAAAAAGGTGTTTCGCGGTTTGGTTGTACATATTTATTACTGATAAATGGATGAAGTCAAAGTTTAATGTACTCTCAAACTTCCTTTGTGAGTAACTAATAGGTACTGTTTCCGAAAAGCTGGATACTAGAGACATACGATATGCTGTTACTACTAATTGAAAATGCGAGGAGACTGTAGAACATTTTGGTATCGGAATTGACACTGCAGCTGAAAGAATCCTGTCATCGATTTCCAGACTACTTTTCTTACATTTCTTGTGATTGGGGAAATGTTTGATTGAAAAAATATCACTTCGTCAAAAGCTAATAAGCTTAGTTTTCTAGAAAATAGGTTTATAGGTTCACAAACGGTTTTGACGTAAATTTTTTTTCTTATCATAAACCTTAACCCAGAAATTCCGGCTCATGCGTTTGATGATGGTAAATCATCTGGAATTGTTAACAAAGAAAAAAGTTCATCATATTCATGGTTATGTCCAAATTTTCATGGATCTAAATCTTAAAACTATTGTTGCTTCAATAAATTTTTATAACAATAATCACTAAAGTCTTCATTTGTCACCTTTCACCTATCACCTATCATCTGTCTCCCCTCTTCTGTCTATTTTCATCTGTCATCTATAATCTATCATCTGTCATCTTTGATCTGTCATCTGTCATCTGTCATCTGTCATCTGTCATCTGTCATCTGTCATCTGTCATCTGTCATCTGTCATCTGTCATCTGTCATCTGTCATCTGTCATCTGTCATCTGTCATCTGTCATCTGTCATCTGTCATCTGTCATCTGTCATCTGTCATCTGTCATCTGTCATCTGTCATCTGTCATCTGTCATCTGTCATCTGTCATCTGTCATCTGTCATCTGTCATCTGTCATCTGTCATCTGTCATCTGTCATCTGTCATCTGTCATCTGTCATCTGTCATCTGTCATCTGTCATCTGTCATCTGTCATCTGTCATCTGTCATCTGTCATCTGTCATCTGTCATCTGTCATCTGTCATCTGTCATCTGTCATCTGTCATCTGTCATCTGTCATCTGTCATCTGTCATCTGTCATCTGTCATCTGTCATCTGTCATCTGTCATCTATAATCTATCATCTATCATCTGTCATCTGTCATCTGTCATCTGTCATCTGTCATCTGTCATCTGTCATCTGTCATCTGTCATCTGTCATCTGTCATCTGTCATCTGTCATCTGTCATCTGTCATCTGTCATCTGTCATCTGTCATCTGTCATCTGTCATCTGTCATCTGTCATCTGTCATCTGTCATCTGTCATCTGTCATCTGTCATCTGTCATCTGTCATCTGAAATCTGTCATTTGTCATCTGTCATTTGTCATCTGTCATATGTCATCTGTCAGCTGCCATCTGTCATCTGTCATCTGTCATTTGTTGTCTGTATCATTAAATTTTATGTTGGGAGTTTTAATGAATGAAGTGCCCCTTTTCTCTTTATTACTATTTCTTATGAGCCTTTCTAGTTGGATATTATTTTTATTTTTGAAAAAAAAAAAAACAGGCATCACTGTCACCTGTTAAACATTACTTCCGTTTAATTAACTTTCGTTAACAGAGCAAATGCCAACTGTGACCGTGATCACCTGAGTAATGAAAATAACATTTTTTCCTCTCAGGCTTATCCCAAGCTCCTTGCATCTTGAGCCTTCAATTTCTTCATGATACTGCATATAGCAATTATTGTTATTTTCCTTCTTCCATCTTTTGTTTAGATCCAACTATTGGTGGATTCATTACAACGCTGTGAAAATGAACCAGGTGTTGTTTCCTATCTCGTGCCTCGAAACTTTTCAACTTAACGACAAAAAGTAATTTCAATGTTGGCTCTGTGAAATTGATTTTAATTTTCTCTTCTTTAGCTGTTCATTTCGATTGTTATTGATTTTTTTTTACAAATAGCTACAACCCGTCTCCCTTAATCGAACCACATAAAGTAGTTTCCAATAATCCCACAATTCTGCTCGTGTTAATGAATTCCACCGTTCTATCATCCAATCAGTATCAACGTGAACGAAAAAACGTACTATGTACATACAAAAAAAAAACCAAAGGATCGACGCCAACCTTTGTGTCGTCCTCAGAACAATTGAACTTTATGTGGTTTCCTTCAGAGGACCAACAAGTTTTCTCCTAGTCTAGTCGTCCATGCAAGGCACCTCTGATATTTTTTCCCCATTAAAATGGCGTCACGCCATCGACGAGCATCAGCACATACAAATCCAATCCGTCCAAGGGAATTAACACCATTCCATGCTGTAAAATTCATTTTAACTCGGTAGTTAAAGGCGATAATGGCATAACGACGAAGGAAGATTTAACTCACTATAATAGCCTTTCAATGAAGGTATTAGTTCAGAATACATTCAACCCACGTTGTAGCGCAGGAAGGAAGAGCAACGATGGAATAAAACAGCATTCAGCCAATAAGAGTGCATTGTAGTTTTGTTTGGATTTTTTTTTTGTGTATTAAAAGACGTACCTACTAATAATCTCTTTCAAATTCTTTTTAATCCACAAGTCTTTGCAATAAATCAACGGGAATAATAAACCACCAGGTTTACAAGGTGATTTGTACATGAAGATGACAACACGCTACAAATCATCTCACAAGGTAATTAAAAAATTTTTAAGACTCGCGCATAATAAAGCTGCACGTTAACAAACAATAAAAAAAAAATCTCAACAAAGTTTCAAAACGATTTGAAACAAAAATTTGAATACAAAATTAAGTCCTAGAAGCCCCTCAACACATCTGCGAATACATTAAACCGATAATCACCAGTTTAGGAGTTTTCCCTTGGTTTAAAGTAACAATATGTCATAGCGTCTGCGATAGCAAGGTTGCTTGGGCTTGCTTAGGTTGAGTAAAATTCAACTAACAAAAGCTTCGTACATCCACAGAGGGTAGCAGCAAGGCGAATTTGTGTTCGTTTTTAATTTATTCGTGTAAACGACTGTTTTTATTGGACGAACACCTTGAACAGCTTTGGGTAGGTGTTGGGACGAGGGACTTGTGCGTACCAAATGATTGCAATATATCATTATTTTTGTTTCTTGATATAAATAGAAAAAGTTTTCGTTTTTTATGTATTTGGTTGTTACAACTCAAAGACTTATTTTTGTTCGAATGAAAGGAGCGGCAAATTTTTTCCACAGAAGATATGAAAAAGTTTCAGTGGAAAATGTGCTCTCCATAGCACCTTTGACTGGCTTGAGTGAAAAGAAATTTAACTTTTAATGAACTTCAAGCACATTTGTGCTAGCAAACAAATTTCATATGGAGAATTGCAATGGTCTTTCTCATTGCGCTTTCAAAGATTGTCCTTGGATCTTAAGGGATGTGTTGGATGCCCATTCAGACTTTTGAATTAAAAATTCTTGATAAAATAGAATTCAAGGTTTTCGAATTGCCTCTTGTAAATATCCAAAGTCAGGCGTTTAGATAATTAAAAGGACGCTCATACATACACAGGGTGGTGCAACAGAGCGAAAACCACCGGATTCACGACGTTTTTCTATGCTAATACTTTGAATTTCGGAATTTCTTACAGGCACTGATATAAAAATAGTGGAGTATTTCCGCCACTTCAACCCAACCTACCCTAACACGATGGTGTTCACTATTTATCAATTATCCTTGTTATTTTCATTAGGCACGATTGGATTGCATTTTCCATTTTGTTTGATTAAATGTTTAAATACTGTGCCCAATTATAGGAACCTTAAACGTTCACTCAAGTACTCGTTGTAGAGATGTAGGATCCTAGCTTATATCATAAATATTTGATGTATTTTGTGTTCGGTACGTTTCCTTTGAGTAGGAAGTCAAAGACTGTAATATAAAGCGGATGATTTGAGAAGCTTCTTTGCCTTTTCACCTGCTGATACGTGAAATTCTACAGTGACTCTAACTGAGAATCTTACTTTCTTGTACGTATAATCGATTACCTGCTATCATATGCCTCAGCAACTTCTCGTTATGTAAAGGCTCTTGCGGTTGCCGATCGAACGCTTTTTCAAAGTTAACCAGCAAATTCACGATGTTTTTCGAGGTTAATACTTTGAACTGCTGCTGTTGACCTACCCGCAACAAATCAGGGGCCGAATCGCCGCATACGTTATCGATTAGCACGTGACGGGTTTATTAGGGTGGGTCAAAAAAATCAAAAAAAATTTTTTTTTTGATCCGACACACGAAAACTTGTTCTTTGGTACCTCTAGAAAGTACTTACAAAATTTGAGCTCGTAATATTAACGGGAAGATGATGCTCATCGTAGTTTTCCATTTTCAGTATAGTAGTAGTAGTAGTAGTATGTGTGATTTTATTTTACAATATTAATTTGTCTTTGGTTTACATTTTTCACAATATTAGAGCATTGGACTGTGCCGTCAGCCCGAAAAAGAGAGTACTTATTATCTAAACAAAGTTTAAATTTACATATTTTAGAAATAAAAAGACTTCATTGATTTAATTTAAATAAATTGAAAAAGTGTTAACGATAACTTATGATTGAATTTAAAGTTAATATATAAAAAATTAGAAAGCTTCATTCATAATTTGGTTTCTATATCTTTGTGCAGTTAGGACAAAACTACTTAGAACATTCCAGTTTGAACCATTTAGCACGTCGATAGCTTCATTTTGGTTAAGAACGCTTTTTCCCCAATGCGCATAACGGATTGATGACAGTACAGGGCAAGTCCCTATGAAGTGGAGTACGTTTTCTACTGTTCTATGGTTGCAAAGAGTACACTCCGTGTTTTCTTCAGGGCCATATGGTCGGTAGTTTAACCGTATCAGCTCTCCTCTGGTTTTAAAAATGGTTGAAATGGTCTTTAACGGGTACTGGTCATGGAAATAGTTGTTTTCACCAAGGTTGTGCTGAAAGGTCTTATACAAATTACGAGATTCACTTTCTTCAGCTCTTTCCGTAAAGTTCTCGAAGATTTTGGCATCAATTCTTTCCAACAATATTTGGAAGGTCGGGTCCCAGTTTCTCCAGTCACTTTCCACTAGCTGAACATTATGTAACACCTCCAAACGAGACCATTCTGCGAAGAACTGTGACCTCTCTCGGAGCAGCTGTCTTACAATGGCATTAGGCAGTCGATGATTTGGAAGCGCCAACACTTTTTTAATGTAGTTAAGATGCATCTTCAGCGTGAAAATATATAGTTGCGGGAGTCCGGTCTCTAAGTGCAGCATATACGTAGGTGTATGCTCAGGGAGCCAGAATATCTTTTTGAGGAAATATCTTAAAAGCTTTTCAACCTCCTCGTACTGTAGAAATCCCCACACTTGACCAGCATAGCATAAGATCGATCTCATCACCGCTTCAAAAACTTTAAATTTTGCACTTGGTGCTACATATTTTTTCCCCAGCACTCCCCCCCAGTTGCAGTTGATGGCTTGTTTCGATTCGATTAGTTTTGCCTGCAGGTGCTTCTTGAATGAAAGGTTGGGGGTGATTATAACTCCAAGGTACTTATACTCCTTAACCAAATCCAGTGCAACATTATTCCAGGTCCATCTCTCTTCTCTGGCGTATCTACCAGATCCATTTCGGAATATCAAAATTTTTGATTTGTCGGTATTGACTGTGAGGTTCCAGAGATCGCAATATATTTTAAGCTTATTTATCATCATTTGCAGCATTTGAGGTGATTCCGCTAAAATTACAATATCGTCCGCATACATAAGCGCTTTGATGTTGATACCAGCAAACATTATTCCCCCGGGAAGAGCCGTTGTGATGTCATCTAAGAAAAGAGAGAACAGAAGTGGGCTTAGAAGGCATCCTTGCTTGACTCCAGTCGATGTTTTAAACCAATTTGACCCTTCGTTACCGTTCCATATCGCTGTCATATTGTTTTCATAGAGCCGTCTTAGTGCTGTCAACATTTTATGGGAGACTCCAAGGCAGCTAAGCTTGTAAAAAAGAGTGTCTCTATCGATTGAGTCAAAAGCCGCTTTGAAATCAACGAAAAATGCGTACAACTTCTTCCTCTTGTCTAGATAGGATCTAGCAATGCAGGACAGGGTGAAAATATGATCCACAGTAGAGTATTCTTTCCTGAAGCCTGCTTGGTACTCGCTGAGTAGTTTATTTTGTTGTGTCCAGTTCAAAAGTCGGTCAAGAATAACTCCGGTGTAGATTTTGGTTATGGTGTTGATAAACGATATACCTCGATAGTTACTAGGGTCATTTACGTCACCTTTTTTGAATAAAGGGAAAATGATGGTTTTGCGGAAGCTTTCGGGAATGACACCGACATTAAATATATAATTCAAAGCAGTCGTTAGTTTTTCAAAAAAGTTTTCGGTGGCGTTTATGAAAAATTCATATGGGACTCGGCCCTCACCTGGTGCCTTGTTGTATTTGCATCTACGTATTACCTCGATGACTTCTTGCGTAGAAAAATTTTGGTCCAGACTTTCATTTTGTATGTAAGGGTTAGCGTATGACATGGCGTTTGGATTTGTCCTTGAGTTAAGAAGATTTTCGAAGTGATCAGCTAAGACATTCGGGCGATTCCGCTATAGATGACTTCCGACACGGTTTTTTAAATAACGCTATTTGTTGTTTTTTTTTTATTAGTGCAAAGAAGAAAGTCTAAATATAATAATCAATTTATTTTTATTTGATTTTATACCATATCTTCTTTTTTGGCGCGTTTGAAAATATTACCATCCGAAGAATTGGTATAAACTGTGAAATCATAACTAGCAACACTGGCGCGAAACAGTTGTTGTTGACAGTTTGAGGTTATGTTTTACCAGCTAAGCGTGAAGTGGCAATATTCATTTATCTTCGTCTGTCAAAAAATTTAAGTATTTGTTGTTATTTATTAAGAACAATTGATTGCTAGAATACACTGTCAATTTGTTGCACCCGCGATGCAAAAGATATAAAAGTTTACTTTTTCCACAAAAATAAAGAGCTAACGTTTTGAAACTTTCCAAAAGTAAGAAGAAATCAAAACCAAACTTAAATTATTTGTTTTTAAGAGTGTAATGAGTGTATGGTTAAAGTTAACGATAACTTAAATTGGTTGCACCCGCGATCTCAATTTGAGATCGCGGGTGCAACTTTTTTTGACGTAACGTTTTTGGGTGATTAATTTATACATTTCCTTGTTTTGATAAACCTTTACTAATAATATATGCTGAAGACGATTGATGATATATATTTAATATGTGTGTCTATATTATATTCTATATTTTTTACAGAAGGGTCATTCCATTATCGCGGGTGCAACATTTAGACGCCTGTTTTAGTTTAACCTAATGAAATAAAAAACATTTTTAATTTCATTAGTCTATGAAAGACTACATTTTAATATGTTTATTTTATATTAATTAACAAATTTTTTAATATAGTACTCGAAAAGCTAGGAGAAAGGTTCAAATTGCCATCGCGGGTGCAACAAGTTTGGCCCAACCTTTCCAGATCATATTTAATATATTATGCCTTAATGTTTTGAAATATATTAAAGTAACAAAGAACATAAAATAAAAACTCTAAACAAAACAAAAATAAACAATGAATTATTATTTTTTTCAATAATTGCGGGTGCAACACTAAATTATCGATATTATCGATCGATGACGTATTTCAAAAGAAATAATTAATTTAAACGACAAAAAAAGTATAACTGTTAGTAATTAATATGATTTGATCTCTTATTTGGTTCCTATATAAGTAAAATTGATGTTTATGTTCACTTAAATTAGACTGGTTGCACCCGCGATAATTTAGTGTTGCACCCGCAATTATTGAAAAAAATAATAATTCATTGTTTATTTTTGTTTTGTTTAGAGTTTTTATTTTATGTTCTTTGTTACTTTAATATATTTCAAAACATTAAGGCATAATATATTAAATATGTAAGAATTAACAGATTTATGTGTTTTTTGTTTGTGATCTGGAAAGGTTGGGCCAAACTTGTTGCACCCGCGATGGCAATTTGAACCTTTCTCTTAGCTTTTCGAGTACTATATTAAAAAATTTGTTAATTAATATAAAATAAACATATTAAAATGTAGTCTTTCATAGACTAATGAAATTAAAAATGTTTTTTATTTCATTAGGTTAAACTAAAACAGGCGTCTAAATGTTGCATCCGCGATAATGGAATGACCCATTCATGTTTATTTTGATTTTTCTTGCAAAAGGAACTCCGTTTAGTGATCGGGCCAGACTCCAAAAAGACCTACTGTCTCTAACCTCTGATAATTTTCGTATAAGCTGTTGATTGTAGTAATGTTGCTTTTCCTTACATATCATTTTGTATGCTTTATTTGCTTCCTGGTACAAATTTTTCGCAAAGTCTGAATTAGTTGTTCTCAGGAGTCTTAGGAATCCGAAAGATTTTTTCCTAGCCTTTTCGCAGTCCGCGTCGAACCAGGGATCTTTCCAAGTCTTTCTTTTTGTTGATTGAAAGGGATGAGCTGCCTCCGATATGCATTTCACTAGGATATCTGCGCCACGATTTGTGTTGAGTTGGTTGATGTTGATGGGGTCTATTAAGGCATTGAGGTTTTCTTTGTATCTGTTAAGGTGAGCATTCTTCCAACGGAGTTTCGGCAACAGGTTCATGGTAACGTCACTGGCGGGCAGGTTTTCAGAGAGAACACATTTGACGGACAATGGGAGGTGCTCTGAGAAAACCAGTTCTTCTACCTTTAAGTCCTCTACATATTGTAACCATTTCCCTCGGACGAGACAGTAATCGATGGTTGAGCAGGACGTACCCCTAATGAATGTGAAATGGCCGTTCGGGTCACTCTTGGTTCTTCCGTTTAATAATGTAAGTCCTAACGTCTGGCACATTTCGATCAGTCTTCTTCCGTTCCCATCGATTTTTGTGTCCCTTGACGATCTAGTGGTGTGGACGACTTCTGGAGTAAACTCAGGTTCCAAATGTAGCAACTGAGTATTACCAACTCTGCCATTGCAGTCACCGATTACCATTATGTTTTCGTTATGAATCTCCAGAAGAAAGTCGTAGAGCTTCGAGAATTCATCCATCCATTTGTTGCAATTTATATATACTGGTACTATGTACAGTTTTTCATCCATTACCTCTAATTCCACTAAAATTCTGTTCATTTCCTTCACAAAACGACACTTTGTAGAAAATCCAAAATGTTTTTTTATTCCAAATAGATAGCCTTCACTTGCTCTTCCGTGTGCATGAGTTCTTGTTGCAGGGATCCATTGTAATATAAATTGATCAAAATATGTTTCATAGTTGTCTTTGTTTTGCTCAATAAATGTTTCAAATAATAAAAATATATCGTATTCATTTATAAATTCAAAAAAATTTTTAAAAATTAACTTATTTAATAAACCTGATATGTTGTATGCAATAATTTTAAATGAAAAGTTAGAAAAATTTTGTTTAAAAGAACTGCTAGTGTGAACATGGCTGACGGCAACATTATTAAATAGAATAATTTGGCAGCACCTCGCTTCTTATAATTTGAGAAGTTTGAGAGCCACAGGGCTGGATGTCATTACCTGACATTTCATCATTGTTGTTTGTCAGCTTTTGCAAAAATGTCATTCCTCCTTGTTCGTCACATGTTAGCGCATTTTTGGAGTTGAAATAAAATGTTTTATCATAAATTTTGATCATGTCTCCTCTAATAAATATTTTAGCATTTTTGTCGTTGGTCAAAACTTGATGTTTTATTTTTAAAAGCTTTCGTCTCCTTTCTCTTGCCGCAACGGGATAATCTCTGTGTAGTGATATACCGGTGTTTTTTAAAGCCGTAGCTGATTGAAGGATTCTCCCGACATCATCTTTGTTTTGAAGTTCCACAATAACGTTCTCGATGTTTGTGTTTCTGGATCGAATAGCTCGCGATGAAGATATTATTCCTTGGTTATTGGATTTAAGTAGATCCATACAAAGTGATTTCGCCTTATCCTCGGCAGACACACCCGGTTCAGTTGGAAAATGGAAAACGACGTTCTTTTCATTTGCCTTTCTGGATAAAAACTCAACTTGTCGCTCGAGAGAGGAACAGCGGGATTCCATTTTAACAAGCTGATTTTGAAGTGAGAGATTGTGCTGTTGCAGAGTGTTTATATCTGTCCCGATCTTTGCCATATCTGCTTTGTTGGGAAGATCCTTTAATTTTTCATCAAGTAACGAAGCCATAATGTCGTTCACAACGATTTTTAGATCCATTACTGACATTGAACCTACAGACGACATGTTATTTCTGGTTTTGTCAGTAATTTTATGTGGCGGAAAGTTTTCGGGTGAAGTTTTAGATAGATCTCTCTTCGATGTGGCGCTCAGTGAAATTGAGTTATTTGAACAATCGGTTATACGAGGTGGTGTCCGTTGCATATTATGTTTATATATATTTAACAATTGAATTCTTTTTTTTTCGGTTTTTACCTATAATTTGATGACTTTTGGTTGAATTTTAACAGACTCACCCTCAGTTATAAATAAAAAAGGGTTAAAATGTGTTATTAACTTTAGATTCAAAAAAAATTAGTAGGAATTAAAATTCGACTGCGAATATCTTTTAAATGGTTAGAATAATCGATTAACAACAAAAGACCTTTTTTGTAGAACGTTCAATTTTCTATTGAAATAATTGATGTTCATTTGATAATAACTATTTTTTAGTGAGTTACAAAATTCAAAACAAAAAAGTTATTTTCTTTAAAATACTTAAATTTTTGACCTTAAATATCTTTTAAATGGTTAGATTAATGAAAAAAGTATAAGAGACCATTTTTGTAGGCCGTTCAATTTCCTATAAACTCTGTTTTTGCGACTGGTTGAACAATCTATTTTTAAAAAGATATGACCATTTTAATATGATACTAAACTGAAAATGGAAAACTACGATGAGCATCATCTTCCCGTTAATATTACGAGCTCAAATTTTGTAAGTACTTTCTAGAGGTACCAAAGAACAAGTTTTCGTGTGTCGGATAAAAAAAATTTTTTTTTGATTTTTTTGACCCACCCTAGGGTTTGTGCTTATTTGGCATTACAACTCACGTCATCGAGCAATCTAAGTCCATAATTTAACACGTTTTCATCGTCAATTGATCGTAAAATGATTAGATAGGCAGCTTACTGAAATTTTGTAATTTGCAGCTAATTTCGAAAGAACAATGCCACTCACTCACTCGATCAGGGCGGCCGTGGTGCAGGGGTAGAGGGTTCAGTAGATAGGCCGGACACGTGGGTTCGAATCCCGGTCTGGGCATCTACTTCTCTTTCAGCCTCCCTGTTTCATCTGAAAGCCGCCCTTGAGGTTATATATGAAATTACTAACACATTATTTCCATCAATTGCACCACGAAAAGGGAGGGCTGCTACCCTAATTAGCATAAGCCTCCTCTTAAAAAAAAAATCGATCACTGATGCGGTAATTGGGTGCCCAATTCGTTAGAAAATCGACTTAATATTTTTCGTAGTTGGCTATGCAATACCCACTTAAGATGTGGGACATCAGCTTGGTTGAACTATCCAAGGATCGTGTATATCCTTTCACATTGTTTTCAAAATGTCAAAACTTAGTTATAACCATTGAATAACTATATATAGAAGCTGACACCCGAATTAAACAACTTTCTCAAACTCGGCATAAGAAGATTGTTACCTAGCAATAGTCACACTATTTATTATTGTTTATGTTTTTGTCTCTGCTTTGCTTATTTCATACACAAACAATTTTGAAATAAGGGTAATTTGGCAGTTTAGGTTTTAAAATATGTCCCTTAAGGGATTTATTTCTGAAAATGGTATTGAGAAGCGACAACAGTCTTTAAATTATATGTACATAATCTGTGATAGTAAAAAACTGTGTCAAGGTTTTTGTTGACTTAATTTTTATTAATAAATAATTGAACATTTACGACCTTTTTTAATGAGAACTTTCAAACTTAGGGAACCGTATTTACATGAAGTCCCATATATATAAACTACATAATTACATATCTACCAATCTAAATCTACCCTACAAATTACTTTTAAAAGTTGGGTATGACGGTATACAACTTCACATCACCGGAAAAAAGAAATAATCTACTTAACTAGACACTTCTTATATACAAATTCATAAACTCAGTCATTGAATGATTGCATTTATTCAATGTAATTATTCAATGACTTAGTTCTTATCATCACTTTAAAACCATTTTTAATCTTAACAACCTCATCGGTAACCAACGAAACAGTAATAAACAATAATAAAAAATATCCTTTGGGACTAAATTTGAAAAAAGGTTGGTGAATTAATTAGCTCCGACTCCGACGACACTAGCGACATAAGAACTCCTTGTGGCGATTTTCTCCGGTGTCACTTCTATATGTATATAGTTATTCAATGGTTATAACTCAATTGCCAGGTTTCCAGAAACGTATGACCTGATATTTCCAAGAAAAAAAAAATTCTGCTCCAGTTAAGCCAGGCCTCAACTCATTCTCTTGGGTCGCAACTCGTTCAAAGGGTATACTTACATGATGAGAATGGGCATGAGCTTATCGACTTATGAAGATGCCAAGACGAAGAAGCAGAGGATGAATCATTTTCAACTCCTCTGTGACTGTCCTAGCTTGGCTCACACTAGGAAAAAAGCTCTCGAAGAATACATTTTCTGGGTGACATCTCTAACCAATCAGTGAACAGCATCCTAAAATTCATTCAGGATCCTAAATGGTTCTCTGGGGGTTCTTTACCCCAATAACGCAGTCAATTACAATCAATAATCTTCTGCTAACAACACCCCCCCCCCCCCCTCCTTCTTCAAGACTTAGTTATCCTCTACCAAACGGGAAGCACAATGGATCCTTGTGATCCGAGTCTTGTGCTACCACTTGCGTCTGCGCCCCATTCAACCTAACCTAGCCATTAGAGTTCGTAGTGAGCCAAGGGGTTAAACAGCAGTTGAATTTCTGGCTCTCTCCAGCCTGATTATTGCGCCACTTAAGACGGCTATCCCCCTTCAACGATAATCCTCCAGTGTGCTTTAGAAAACATGCCTTTTCTTGCTGGTCATACGCTCCACTTGTCCCAGCCATCATATAGCTTCGCAATTCTCTAGCAGTGCTCAAGTCTCTTACTTACTTACTTAGGTGGGCATTACATTTCGGGGTGAACCTGGGCCTCAACCAACAACCTTCTATAACGACTTCGATTTCGGGCTTGAGGTCTTCTTCCACTTGATTGCGCCACCTAAGACGAGGTCTTCCCCTTCCACGATTTCCCTGCAATGTGCTTTCGAACACCCGTCGAGCCGGAGCGTTTGGGTCCATCCGCTCTATATGGCCCAACCATAGTAGCCTCGCGATGCGTACTCTTCTGGCTATGCCAATGTCGCGGTACAGCTCATACAGCTCGTTGTTGTATCTTCTTCTCCACAAATTGTTTTCGCATATGCGGCCGAAGATCATTCGGAGAATTTTTCTATCGAAACTACAAAGGGTTTCCTCATCCGCTTTCGATAAGGTCCATGCTTCCACGCCGTAAAGCAGGACTGGGATGATCAAGGTCTTATACAAGGTTACCTTGATTTTCCTGGAGAGGGTTTTGTTTCTCAATTGCCTTCTTAACCCAAAGAAGCAGCGGTTGGCAAGAGTTATTCTCCGTTTGATCTCCGAAGTGATGTTTTTGTTGTTGTTTCCGTGTCTATAGCGGATCCTAGGTAGACGAAGTCCTGTACTACCTCGAAGTTATGTCTGTCTATTGTGACGTTTTGTCCAATTCGTCGATGTTCTGTGTCCTTGTTTGATGACATCATATATGTATTTCGTTTTGCTCTCATTAACCATCAAACCCATTTTTGCCGCTTCTGTTTCAATACTCGCAAAACACCTATGACATCACGCTTTCAATTTTCGCACTTAAGTTATTTTGCATGTTTTTCGTAGTTCCCAAGTAGACGTGGTCCTAGCCTACCTTGATGCTATGATTATCTATTTAGACGTTTCGCTCAGTTCGTCAAAGTTTTCTGTTCTTCTTTGATGGCTGTATTTATTTCGTTTTGTTGAAAACATGTGAATCTTCTCAGTAAGGGGCTGAAGAATTGCTTAGTATTGAAGCACTGCTTGACATGGATTTTCATTATTATTAAATTTATTGCAGTAGGAAAGATTGCTCCAATTCGACACACGCTTAAAAAACACCATTTTTTCACAAAACCAGTGATACCCATACAGACAGGTAATAGCAGTCTCTTCCATTTCCCTTGTTGATTTATATTCTGAAATAAATCCTCCGGTGGCAGTTCAGCCATTAACTTAATTTATAAACGAATTTTTTGTAGAAAAATGAAATTAAAAATAAAAAGAAAAAAATCATTTGCTGAAAATTTATGATTTCAACTCAAGCTCACAACATACTGTGCCACACCGCACAGCTCTACCAAGCGAGACATAAAGTTTAACCCAACCAAGTATGAAAAAAAGGAAAATCTATCTGGAAACAAGACAAAGGCAATGTATCTCATCGTGGAACAAAGGACGAATCTTGCTAATCCAACCGTTTTTTTTTTTTTTTTTTTTTTTTTTTTTTTTGAAACAAAGGGTGACATTGAGATTAGCCAGAGTTTGCCCTTTACTATTGTGCGAGAATTGTGTAAGTGTGTGTGTGTGTTTGTATGTCTATTAAGCTACATATCGTACCATCCCTTTGTAATTTTAAATGTCCTTCATAAAGGAAGCCTTATCCTCTCGCCCGCTCGTTTTTTGTGCTTAGTGCCATTACTCAGCAAAAGTTTTTTTTTTTTCATTCTTATTTTTCTTTTTTGACCGTTGTAGGTATATATGTCCTTTTTCGGTATGCTGTGCGTTCAACCTCGATCCTGTGGCAACGATAATGAAGTGACCAACCACCCGTGCCCCACTTTACAGAGAGTAGGTGTAATAAATTTTCAACGAGCGGAAACAGATTTCCGCAACGAATTCAGAATAACAATTGAAATTGTTCTGTACGCCGTGGTTTCCCATATAACTGACTACATAGGCACTCACCGCAAACACACACACCCACACACTAACACAGCTCAACACCTAACTTGGGTTTAGAGTGGCCAAGTATTTAGCAAGAGCATCACACCTTGAACGAGCAGCATTATTTAATTTTCATGCAAATTACACTTCATATATCCTGCTCATAGCTTGCCCTTCGTACCTCCATTTGTTGAAAATTTTCATACTCGTACATTGGCTGGGTCTAACCTCTAAAATGAAGAGTATACGGTTTGAACTCAATGCCGACAGTGGTTGTAAATTTCAAATTACGCGACCACAGTTTCTAGATTCAATGCAAATGCCGATTTTTTTTGGTAACTTTCTCTCCTTTAACTTTGGGCAAGGATTGAATCCCAGCAGTACAATTTAAGTTTAGTTAGGAACTTTTTCAAAAATAAACTCAAAATGTTGCCAGCGATTACGAGAGTTAGTTTCCTGCTCCTGTTAGAAATTGTAACTAATTTGCCAATTTAAAATACAAATTTAATGGAACACAGATGAAATTGTTTTCGGACTGGAATGCAGGCTATTAGCTGTTTTCAACCCTGAACTAACGAAATTAGGTTCTAATATAAATTCTTGCGGGTGATACACATACAAACACACACATACACCAAACGAACATAACAATGGCAATTGTTTTGCCAACAACCACCATGTAAGACTATCTCTTTTTAATTGGCCGCGCCTTAACCACACACAAACATTAACGCGTTCCTAATGATGACGGAAACAATTTACACTGGCTTCACTAAACGGTTGTTTTTCATTGGTAAGACTTAGTCCGACATTTTATACCACTTTTTTAAAAGGTTTGATGACTAGGTATAAGTTTTTCAGCGAGCCCTTTGAGTTGCGTTTTAAGGAAAGGCTTGAGAGCTATTAGTTAGTTTGTCATTGAACTCAACATTTTTCATACCTACGAGTTATAGGTATTCGTTGTCGTGCAAAAGTCTGGGACTACACACTTTTTTTTTTCAATCAGTTAATTGAATTATTCGTTTAAAGTGGAGGTTGTGAGTAAAAAATATAAAGTTACACCCAGTCCGAGCTCTCTTCAGTAAGTCACTCTCGATAATGACATCACATAACTGCTCACAACATTCCTGAGGCTTATGACATGAATTCTCAGTAGACTTTTGATAAAAATGTCTAGACAGCACTGGTGTCATCTTTTTATAGCTAAACTTTTTAATCTTTGCTTTCTTTGTTCATTGTCATCAGATTGCACATACCTACATACACCTACACAAGTTCGAAAATAAATCCATAACCAGACTTAAAAGTTTCAGAAGAAGATAAATTGGTCTTTGTTTTGCTGTTTTAAAATGAAATGGAAATATCCTCCCTCAAACAATACCTCTCTAGCAATTACAAAAAACGTAAGCTTAGATCCTTTTTGTTTCAAAGCAAACCTTTAACAATGTGTATTGGTTGTTACAAGCAATTTTCTCGCCATTGTTTGTTTTAAACAACATAGAAATTTCAAAAAATTCTATTAAATTTATCACATTTTGATGCAAAGTAGTAAGCAAGCAAAGAGCAAAATCCACCCACAATATCGTTGACGATGGAGATATGAATAGAAGTTACTTTTGATTGGTTTGGTTTGTTTCGTTTTTTTTTGTGAATGAAAAGATTCATGTAATACTACTTCATTGAGTAATAGGGTAGCGAAAGTAAGTGGTTTGATTCCTTCAGTTGAAGATTTTATTACAACGAAAGATCTTTGTTTTGCAATTTAGAGAAGGTTTATGCTTTAATGAACATCAGAACGAAACGAAGGATTATATTACTAAGTCTTGCGGTCTACGATGCGAACCCAAAGGTACTGGCGGTCCAAATTATACTTTTACTTTATTGTCATCCAAAGGCTTTTGAAAAGAAAGGGTATAGGGAAAAATAGGAACGACTGAGTCCAACAAGCTTTCGATTGTGTGCTAAGCACCGTATCAAAGTTTTAAGGCTTAATTCAATGGTTTTGTTTTTCTTAGTGGGTATCATTATTAATATAGTTACAAATTATTATTATTTTTGAATATATCGAGAAATTTTTTTTGGAATTGTTCTTCATAGTGTATTTTAAAATACAGGGTTGCCAACTGCACTTAATGCAATTGAGACGAATAATTAAAAAAAAGTTTGCATTAAATATTCTAAAAGTTCCCTGCGAAATTGTAGAAAGCCCGTACTATTTTGTAACTGCTAATAAATGGTTTTTTTTTTATAGGTATAGAACTTCGAATTGAAATCGTTTTAATTTCCATCAATTTAGCTTTATTGAAAGGATAATTTTTTGTCATTAATGTTTAAATATGATTTCGGGTATGTGGCTGGCTCGAATAAAGCCAAGTCTAGAGGTCCACTTTGTCCACCACTTTTTCGAGCATTAGAGGTCGTATGTCGGCAATAACGCCACGAATGTTGACTTCCAAGCCATCTAACGATTCTGGTTTGTTGACGTAGACGAGCGACTTGACATATTCCTAAAGAAAATAATCCAATGGTGTCAAATCACACGTTCTTGGTGGCCAATTGACAGTTCCATTCCGTGAAATAATTTGCTCATCGAATATTTCCTTCAATTCATCGATTGTGACGTGCGCTGTGTGGCATGTAGCGCCGTCTTGTTGGAACACATTCATGCCATCCAATTCGGGTACAAAATAGTCAGTTATCAAAATAGTCATTATCATGTTTTGATATTTGAAACCGTACGGACTTTTACTTTTCACTTTTTCGTTTTGCTTTTTTTTCGAAGTTTTTAAACTTAAAATTCTTGGTAAATTTCAGCTCGAAATAAGAGCTAGTTTATAAAGATTATTATAAATTTTCATGGCATTCTCTATACTGGTCTCCATTGACGGTAACTGGCTCGCCAGTATCATTTCGGAAGAACTGTGGCTCAATGACTCCACCAGCCCATAGAGCACACCAAACTGTCAGTTTTAGTTGATGTAATGGCGTCTCAAGGTACTCATGTGGATTCTCTTCACTCCAAATGGGGCAATTTTGCTTGTTGACTTAACTATTGAACCAAAAATGAGCCTCATCACTGAACAAAATTTTGGGATGAAAATCAGCATCGAGATCATCTCAGTTTCGAGCCATTCACCAAAATCATGAAGCATTCAATGGTCTCGCGGCGTCAATTCATGCACAAGCTGAATCTTGTAAAGTCGCAAGCCAAGATCTTTGCACAAAATCTTAAATAAAGTTGATGGACAAAGCTCCAATTGCTGTGCACGGTGGCGAATCGATTCATTAGGGTTCTCTTCAACACTTTGCTCTACAGCGGCAACTGTTTCTTCGGTGCACCCTGTTCGACGTCTCTGCGAATGCGTATTATCACATGGAGTAAACGCAGGGCGAAAAGAATCAATGGTTAACCCAATGCTCTGATGGACGGAGCTTGCGGTAAATTTTCTCGAACTGAACCATTATTTTGGAAATAAATTTGCACGATTTGCAATGGTATTTCTTTTTTGAATCTTTTCATTATGAAATGGCAAACCAAACTGAACATAAATGACATTAGAGTTGGCCGATCTGACCACAAAATGTCAGCTTTATCCCTATTTACAAACCAACCTTTTTACAAGAAATTGCTATACAAATAATCCGTGAAAATGTAATGAAAATCGGCTGATCATTTTTTTAAAGATCGGTTTTTGTTTTTTTTACTTTTTTAAAAACAAGTTCTTTTAGATACAAGTTTTATGATTCTGCCAGGAGGTGGCTTAAAAAAAATTTATGATATCACCTTCAAAATGCTCAAAAAAGTCCAAATCTTAAATTAAAATAATTAAAAATTTCAAAATCTTTCACCTTTCAGTTGTTGATGTGCAATATTTTTTTTAATAATTTCGGAATTCTTATAAATGAGGTTTCGTAGTAACCATACTTACACACATTTGGTGACGCAACAGACCGAAGCTCCCCATGATCTAGCGCATTTCTTACAACCATGTCTATAATGAGGGAATGGAGGGGACCCACAATTAACTCCGAACGGCTAGTCGAGAAAACACTTTTTATGGCAGTGAATTCACTATCGGAGCACTTACCAATTCCTCGCGAAAGGTGATACCCGTGGAAAAAAAGTATTGGTTTCTGTTGGCATTCGAACCCCGAACCTCCTGCGTTACAGGCAGAAATGCTTACCAATACGCCTTTGGCACTACAAGAATCACACAAGACTTTAATGAGATAGTCTGTTAAAAAAATGTTACTAGAATAAGTTTTTGAATTTTTTTCTTATTTATTTTTGCAACAAAAAATCAGTCTCTTCGACCGCTGCAAACGTGCCTGAGGTGGCCGAATGAACAAATTCGAGTTAATGTCATAAATGTTTTGATTGTAGGGGAAGGTTGGGTAATGTTTGGCTTTCATGTTTGTATTTTTCAATTAACAGAAAAACTAACTAAGCAAATGCTCCTGAACTTTTCGTATTTCACCAATACAAATAAGTTGTGGTATACTATACTAAAAAACCATTTGTTTCTTCTTCACGGCATGAATAGCCTTTTCCGTCTCTTTTGTGTCCCATTTTATTACTCGTATTATCCATTCGTTAAACTGACTCCCACTTTTTAGTCTTAAGATCTTAAGACAAAACACAAATATTGTCAACTTTGAAAAGGAATTAACTTTTATGATGGCTAATTTGGTACTATAGCAGACTAGCCCATGCCAAGTATGCCACATTAACCCAAGCTGTATATATTTACAAAAGATTTAATATATAGTAAAATATTTTTAGCAAATTTTTCAGGCATGTGATGTTCTCCATACAAAATGTCCCAAGCTGTGTGCTGTGTAGCATAGGAGGCTTTGTATTGCTGTTGTTTTAATATCGCAGCTCGCTTCAAACTTATGGCTAGGGAGCCTTAATATATTTTACAAACTGTTTGAGATATCGACACCCCACTTACCAACTATTTTGTAAATATGAATGCATCAGCTTCTTATTTTTACAAATTATTGGGGCAGTCTCATTATGCACTACAATGGACGTAATGTCATAATATTTTTCTATGTCACTTCTTTTGCATAGTCACTCAAGTGGTGACAATGCCCTGAGCACAACACTCAATTGTCGTTTGACAAAACAAATAAATAAATTAATTTGGATTGAGTGGTTTCGGGTGGCAATAGAATACAACATGTAGCTTTGTTTCCTTTTATTTCCGATTGAGAAATGAATGAATGATTTTATTACACTACGTGTATGTATGTTTCTGGGTTAACATTTTTTTCATGTTAGAACTTGGGTTCAAAGATAGCAAAAACTAGATTTTTTCGATTTTGAGTGCTTAAGCTTAATACCTTAAATTCTGAGCTCATATTTAGATTCAGCGAAACAAAATCCATTAATAGTTTGCTTTTGGAAGCAAACCACTGTTGACAGTGTTATTTGTCTTTGTCCTGTTGCTTCTTAAAACTACGAAATTTTTCCTATTGTGTGTGTGTGCTAATACGAGATGAAAATTTGAAGTATGAGAAATGTGATATATGTATGTTTTTGGGAGAAAAAATAAGGGTTGAAACTGAAGATCTACCAAAAGTTTTCAGAATATCGGTGGATGGACTTTCAAGTTCTCTTCTATTTTTCTATTTTATCGCAGCATATTTGTCAGTCTCTTTCAAGTATTGAAGAGGAACACATCTTATGGGTGTGACAAGATATCGATGTGTGTGCGCCCGAAAGTAGATATGAAAGAGATTTGCAGTGTCTGTCATTTTGAATTACAAAAAACATAAAGAAGAATTTGCAAGTTTTCGGTCGAAGTTCATGGCTCTTATGAGCAGAACCTTTGTGTCATAAGCCTTAGATATAGTTGCTGTCAGCTTACTCTCATAATTTTTGTGAATTGTCCAACATTAGGAACCGTATGAGAGTGCTAAAGGCACAACCGGCTGCGGCTGTGCGGATCTTTCACAGAAGTTTTCTATTCACTTCTTCCACCCTATACGCTTACTCGATGATTGATGTCATCATCAATAGCTGGTTCATTATAGATCCTGATTCTAGATATTTTAGTTTTACACACTTGGAAAGTACATTTCCATTCAAATAAATGTCTGGAATAGACGTGACTGAAACAAAAGACCGGCAGTAGAGATACTCAGTTTTATTTGGACAGATAACCTTTTTAAACTATTACCAATCTTTCATGTAGGGGTGTAGGATCCTCATTTATGATGGCTACATCGTCAGCAAATGATAGAATTGGTGTTCTGTACATTACTCGATCTTCAAAAAGTGTGTCATCAGCTTGATCAAATGATAGCTGTCACTAATTCGTGTATCTCCCTTCCTTTTATACATTTTAAGGTAACATTCCCTTTTTTGCTTGGACGCAGAACTGCTATAAGCTCAAAGATGAGAATCGTCAGCCTTTTGAGGCGGATGTTGCCCATATTTTTCCAAAATATAAAACAAAACAAATTTTTTACAAAACGTGCTAGGATAAATCCAGTTAATTTTAATTAACTTAATTTTAAATTCAAAGTTATTGTTATTGCGTAGATGTATAAATTGAGTGCAAATGGTTGTTCGTCAGATATCAACGAATATTTTGTTTATTTCACGTGGAATATGATATCGCCTACAACTACCGCTTCGCTTACACTAAATATGGCGTATAGATGATAGAACATGAGTTCGAGTGAGGGCATGCTTCGTCTGCGGAATTTTAGCAAAGAAAATCTTCAAAATTTTTTTTACAAAGCTACAGATTTAAAAATGACAGGATTTCGTAAGCCAGTTCACTCGTAAGATCACCGTGTTCCCAAATTGTGTAAGATATCCACATATCGTTCAGTTGCATATAATGCAATTGTGATTCGGGCGCTATGGAACTGAGCGCGTATAACATTTCCACTATGCCAAGCCAATGTCAACAAAAAGCACTTCGTTTTAGAATGCAAACAATTTCAACTAATTATTTCTCCCAAATTCACTCATTCATTGCTGATATTCATAGTGGCATCAGAAAATCACACTTTAATTTAAAAAAAATCATACCAGTTATTTTCCAACTATTGCGAAGTCTGACAAATCCACATGCCTGCACCTTGGAGCGACTGAGATCGGCTCTTGGAAAGACTCAAAATGAATCAATGCTTTTCGAGTGGAACGCGCCTCCAATCTGGCGATTGGTTGTATTCGCTCGGTCTGTCATAGACGATTGAGCTAGCTCAAGTTTACAAAATTGGGCTTAAACTGGGTCTACAACTACAATTTCACATTCCACTGAGTGCTTGCTTTGCTGTTTAAAACATGAATGTGCGATACTAACTATCGCCGCTTTTTCAATCCATCGCACTTTTTGCCTTATCTACCAATATATCCGCTTCTTACTTCTGAGAACCTTCAGTGAAATTATGTACGCAACATTTACATAACAATTTGAAGAAGGTGTTGCTAATATACTTTTCGGAGAATTCCATCAATTGAAATCAATATTTACGAAATCCCGGCACACATTCCTTTTGTATCACGGCAGATTACTGCTCAAATATATATTAAGTGAATTTTCAGCCTCTCGTGCATCAAAATCCATCTTCAAGTATATACTTTACAAGCAAGAAGAATCCATATAAATTCGGCGTGTATAAGCAAATAGCCCCCATCGCCCATCGACCTGATAAAAAGAAAAGATGGCTCCTATCAGCGTCAATGAGGAAGAACTCCGCATTCCAAAATCCTTATACCACTTGATGTATATGATCTTCCGTGTGTGTAATTTTTTTTTTTTGTCTTCCCTTTTGGAACTCAGATATGAACACCTGCAGCCGCTCTTCGATTTCGTCTGGAATTACTTGGAATCGAAAATGAGTTTCTCCGTTGGTTGTAAAAGTTAACTTATTCAAAAAAAAAAACCAAAAAGCACTTCAGCACTTCAAGGACGATGGTATGGTGATGAGCCAAAGATGGAAGGTAACTGTAAGAGCATGGAAAATTTCACTTCTTATGTTGAATTTTCATAAGCGAATTACGACGTGCTACAAAATTTTTCCTCCCACTTTCTTGAGATTGCCAGAATCAAACTCAACAAAATGTTAACCAACGAGGGTGGAGAGAAAGGCGAGGTTCATTTTAATACTTTTTTGGTACCTACTCTTTTTTTTTGGTCTTTGTGGTATCTCGGATATATTTTCAATGAAAGATGGTTTTCTACAGCAACCGTTGGAAGCCAAAGCTATTTGATTTCTTAGACACACTTCTGGTTATGGGTTTTTGGAAGCCCACAGACATCCTTTCCTTTTTTTTGGTCCTTGGTGTTGAACCTTTTTTGTTATTTAGGGGCGACAAAGTTTGATTTATTCAGATTCCTCGTTGTCTTCCACTTTTGTTGCCTGCTGACAGTATTGTGTGGAATTGGCGAAAGATGTTTGCTAATAATAAAAACTGAACACTTTTTTTCTGTATAGCAGCTACCTTCCTACCAATTTCTTTTTCTGATTCTCACAAAAAAAAGAGAAAAAGTTGACAAAGGCACGTTGCACACAGTCTGCGGCATCATTTAATGCTTCATTAGACGGATGAATGTGTTTAGGAGTAGAGAAAGTTTCTTTTTTTTTTTGTTTTCTTTGACGAGACACGTTGCGTTGATTTGAAATATTAAGTTCTTTCGGGGTGAATTTACTTATGCTAATTGATTTTTCTTGGCTGTTGTAAGGACATGATTTTCGTCTGTTTATTTTTCAGTGATAATTGTCTGACAAAATAAGATTGGTTGGGCTAAAAGAGACAATTCTCATTACGCAAAGATGTTTTATTCATTAGAAAATTTTTACCCACATAGCTCCATGTTATTTTTAAGTACAACAACTCTTAACTGTTAGGACCGATCTTGTTTCGTTTGTTTGACAAAAGGAAAAGTTTATATACATAAACGGAGAAGGTATGGTGGCAGTAATGTTGAATATATTAACACCATGTAATTTTATTTGATAAAAAAATTTGTTGAGGAGTCGGAGGTAATTACATTTTCTTAAGATGGAAAGAAGTTCACAATTAAAACACACATTTCTATGAAAACAGAAGACTCGGGCGAACTATGTTCAGGGACTTCAAAACATGCAGATCTGTAGAATCGAAACTTATGACGCTTTGCATTGGTTTCACTCGGAGATCCACTCATTTTAAGAACCAATGAAACACTTTAAACTATTTCTGTTCAGTTTTGACAGAATGTGTTTGTGTGAGGGATCTAGACTTAGGAAAATCCTATCAACGAGCCCAAACATGCCAAGTTCTATAAAAGATGAAAACGGAAACTGGACCAACTCATATGAAGAAACACTGAACTTGCTACTGGATACTCATTTCCCTGGTAGCTCGGTGACAATAACAGACGAGGAACACTTGCCTCGACTAGCAAGCCAAATATGTAAAGGTTTTATCTCTAGAGAAGTACTGTTATGGGCAATAATCAGCTTTGACTTGACCCTTACAAATCACCAGGGCCTGACGGAATCATCCCTGCGGAGCTGCAGAAGGTTTCAGATATCATTATCTATAACTTAGGGATGATTGTATGGATGGATGGTATGAAAGGCTGCATCAGCTACGCCTTTATCCCCAAGGCCTGGAGAGAAGCTATTGTCGTATTCATACCCAAAGCCGACAAAAGCTCTCATATAAATCCAAAAGACTTAGGACCTATTAGCCTATCATCTTTCCTCCTTAAAATGTTGGAAAGAATGATTGACATACACCTTAAGACAGGAAATTAAATCTAGTCTAATCTCAAATCTCAACGGCACAACATGCCTATACAAAAGGTAAATCAGTGGAAACTGCACTCCACTCTCTGGTTTGCACCATTGAAAAATCCCTGCACTACAAAGAATACACTCTTGTCGCATTCCTTGACATAGACGGTGCATTTATCAATGTCAGCAATACATCAATGACTAATGCTCTTGATGGACTGCACATAAGAAGAATACATCAAGAACATGATAACAACAATGCTCAGCAGCAGAATCATTAGTTCCGAAATGGGAAACTACAAAACAAGCAATGTGGCCAACAGAGGAACCCTGCAGGGAGGAGTTCAATCTCCTCTACTGTGGAACCTGGTCGTTAACAAATTGCTAATCGACCTAGAGAACGAAGGTTTCAAAACCATAGCCTATATGCCTAGATGTAGCATTTGCCGTTTCAGGCAAGCACCCACAAACCATACCAGAGCTGCTACAAACAGCACTTAACAAGCTTAACAATTGGGCTGCAGATTGTGGACTGAATATCAATTCCCACAAAACGAAATTAGTTCTCTTTACGAGGAAGTATAAAATTCCGGATTTCAGACCCCAACTATTCATGGGGTAACTCTCACACTGTCAAATCAGGCTAAATATCTAATATCTCATTTTTGACAAAAATAAAAAAGAAACCATCATTGGAAAACCAATTTTATTTTTTATTTTTTTTAAAGAGGAGGCTTATATGCTAAACTGGAGAACTCAGACCTAATATCCGGTCCATTGTACTACCAGAGTAGCAGCCTTCCCTTTTTTTTTGTGTTGCAGTAGTTGGAAATAAGTTGTTAGTAATTTCACATATATAACCTCAAGGGCGGCGTCCATATGAAACTGGGAGGCTGAAAGAAAAGCAGATGCCCAGAGCGGGATTCGAACCCACGCGTCTGGCCTATCTACTAAACACTCTACCACTGCACCATGGCCGCCCCAGGAAAACCAATATAGAGTAAAGAGTAAATAAAACCAACGTGGCACTATTCTCTTGTAAAAAATCCATTGGTGGGAAATGGGGTTTCTCCCCCAAAATCACCCATTGGCTGTTTACCTTGGTAATAAGACCGATACTCACATAAGGGGTGATTGTCTGTTGGACCGCACTAGACAAGATGATTAACTACAGCAAGCTGGATAAAGTTCACAGAACGGCTAGTCTGTGTATTTGCGGCGAACTGAGGACAACTCCATCGGACGCCCTCAATGTGTTGCTAGATCTCACACCAATAGATATCTTCAGCAAACAACCCACAGCTAGTTCAGCTACTCGACTCAGAGCTAGACCAGTGGACCAATAATCACATCGGCCACACTACCATTCTAGATAACTTTAGTTTCTTACCGAATCGATCCGACTACACCACGTTGGTGTTTGACAATAATTTCCAAGTAACCATACCTTCAAGAGAAGCTTGGAAAAATGGCACTCTTTTGGAAAATAAAGCAATACACTTTTACACCGATGATGGTTCAAAAACCAGCGAAGGTGTAGAACTCTCAGTCTTTTCTTCCGCCTACCCGATCATTGTAGTGTGTTCCAAGCGGAAATTCTGGCGATTAAGGAGGTGCTGTCTTGGCTCAAAGAAAGCGTCATATCCGACAAACGACATATCCACGGATATTCGAATCTTCTCGGACAGCCAAACTGCCCTTAAATCTCTTGTCTCTGTCTCTACAAAGTCCATCACAATCCAAAATTGTAAAATGTCTTTAAAGGAGATATCAAATCAGTTCAACATTCACCTTTGAAGGATGTTGGGACACAGGGACATACCAGGCAACTGTATGGCAGACGAACTAGCCAAAATGGGCACGACCACTTCCCTACACTCAGTATGGAACAACATAGGTGCACCTATCGCTACATGTAAACTCCTACTTAGAAAAAACGCTTCAAGGATAACAAACACTAGATGGACTGAGAGTAACAACTGCCTTGCAACCCAAAAAGTTTGGCCATGTGTAGACTCAAAACGCTCGAAGAGTATGTTAGTGAACCGCTTGTATCTAGGTTCTACCATATGTTTTCTTATGGGACACTGTCTAATAGGGAGACACGCCAAAACACTTGGTGTGTTTTCCAATGATTTCTGCAGAAGCTGCATGAACGAAAAAGAGGCAGAAACAGTTCAAACACCTTCTTTGCTCATGCCATGCACTATTTCATAAAAGGAAAACTCATCTCTGTGAATTCTTCTTCGATGATACTACACCCAGAGAAAAAACTGTGTTAAAATTACCTAAATCAGTGGGTAGCTTACGCTTGCGCTAGCGCCCGTTTGAGCCTACTTATCTTTAAGGTAGACTAGCCTATTTTGCTAGCGTAAATCTGAAAAAATTAAATTGCCTTATATCTATGTTATTTTGTGTTAGTCTGCTTAGATAATTTAACCCTAGCTAAGTATGTACTAAGTGCTAAAATTTATTAGTACTTCTTACCAATATAGGTAAAAATGCCTAAGCAGCTAAGGAAAAATAACCAAAAGTTTGCTTTATCCCTAGCGTAATTTATGCCTGTTCGCTTAGGTAATTTTACTTTTCAATAGAGTGTTTTCTTACCAATTTTTACCCTAGCAAAAGGTAAAAATACCTAAGCAGCTAAGGTAATACACTAAAAGTTTACCTTATCCCTTGCGTAGTTTATGCCTGTTCGCATAGGTAATTTTAACCCTAGCAAAAGGTAAAAATACCTAAGCAGCTAAGGTAATACACTAAAAGTTTACCTTATCCCTTGCATAGTTTATGCCTGTTCGCATAGGTAATTTTGCCTTTCAATAGGGTGTTTTTTACCTATTTTTACCCTAGCAATAGGTAAAAATAGCTAAGCAGCTAATTTAATACACCAAAAGATTACCTTATCGCTTGCGTAGTTTATGCCTGTTCGCATAGGTAATTTTTACCCTAGCAAAAGGTAAAAATACCTAAGCAGCTAAGGTAATACACTAAAAGTTTACCTTATCCCTTGCGTAGTTTATGCCTGTTCGCATAGGTAATTTTGCCTTTCAATAGGGTGTTTTCTACCTATTTTTACCCTAGCAAAAGGTAAAAATACCTAAGCAGCTAAGGTAATACACTAAAAGTTTACCTTATCCCTTGCGTAGTTTATGCCTGTTCGCATAGGTAATTTTTACCCTAGCAAAAGGTAAAAATACCTAAGCAGCTATGGTAATACACTTAAAGTTTACCTTATCCCTTGCGTAGTTTATGCCTGATCGCATAGGTAATTTTGCCTTTCAATAGGGTGTTTTTTACCTATTTTTACCCTAGCAATAGGTAAAAATAGCTAAGCAGCTAAGGTAATACACTAAAAGTTTACCTTATCCCTTGCGTAGTTTATGCCTGTTCGCATAGGTAATTTTTACCCTAGCAAAAGGTAAAAATACCTAAGCAGCTAAGGTAATACACTTAAAGTTTACCTTATCCCTTGCGTAGTTTATGCCTGTTCGCATAGGTAATTTTGCCTTTCAATAGGGTGTTTTTTACCTATTTTTACCCTAGCAATAGGTAAAAATACCTAAGCAGCTAAGGTAATACACCAAAAGTTTACCTTATCGCTTGCGTAGTTTATGCCTGTTCGCATAGGTAATTTTTACCCTAGCAAAAGGTAAAAATACTTAAGCAGCTAAGGTAATACACTAAATGTTTACCTTATCCCTTGCGTAGTTTATGCCTGTTCGCATAGGTAATTTTGCCTTTCAATAGGGTGTTTTTTACCTATTTTTACCCTAGCAATAGGTAAAAATACCTAAGCAGCTAAGGTAATACACTAAAAGTTTACCTTATCCCTTGCGTAGTTTATGCCTGTTCGCATAGGTAATTTTTACCCTAGCAAAAGGTAAAAATACCTAAGCAGCTAAGGTAATACACCAAAAGTTTACCTTATCGCTTGCGTAGTTTATGCCTGTTCGCATAGGTAATTTTTACCCTACCAAAAGGTAAAAATACCTAAGCAGCTAAGGTAATACACTAAATGTTTACCTTATCCCTTGCGTAGTTTATGCCTGTTCGCATAGGTAATTTTGCCTTTCAATAGGGTGTTTTTTACCTATTTTTACCCTAGCAATAGGTAAAAATACCTAAGCAGCTAAGGTAATACACCAAAAGTTTACCTTATCGCTTGCGTAGTTTATGCCTGTTCGCATAGGTAATTTTTACCCTAGCAAAAGGTAAAAATACCTAAGCAGCTAAGGTAATACACTAAATGTTTACCTTATCCCTTGCGTAGTTTATGCCTGTTCGCATAGGTAATTTTGCCTTTCAATAGGGTGTTTTTTACCTATTTTTACCCTAGCAATAGGTAAAAATACCTAAGCAGCTAAGGTAATACACCAAAAGTTTACCTTATCGCTTGCGTAGTTTATGCCTGTTCGCATAGGTAATTTTTACCCTAGCAAAAGGTAAAAATACCTAAGCAGCTAAGGTAATACACTAAATGTTTACCTTATCCCTTGCGTAGTTTATGCCTGTTCGCATAGGTAATTTTGCCTTTCAATAGGGTGTTTTTTACCTATTTTTACCCTAGCAATAGGTAAAAATAGCTAAGCAGCTAAGGTAATACACCAAAAGTTTACCTTATCCCTTGCGTAGTTTATGCCTGTTCGCATAGGTAATTTTTACCCTAGCAAAAGGTAAAAATACCTAAGCAGCTAAGGTAATACACTAAAAGTTTACCTTATCCCTTGCGTAGTTTATGCCTGTTCGCATAGGTAATTTTTACCCTAGCAATAGGTAAAAATACCTAAGCAGCTAAGGTAATACACTAAAAGTTTACCTTATCCCTTGCGTAGTTTATGCCTGTTCGCATAGGTAATTTTTACCCTAGCAAAAGGTAAAAATACCTAAGCAGCTAAGGTAATACACTAAAAGTTTACCTTATCCCTTGCGTAGTTTATGCCTGTTCGCATAGGTAATTTTTACCCTAGCAAAAGGTAAAAATACCTAAGCAGCTAAGGTAATACACTAAAAGTTTACCTTATCCCTTGCGTAGTTTATGCCTGTTCGCATAGGTAATTTTTACCCTAGCAATAGGTAAAAATACCTAAGCAGCTAAGGTAATACACTAAAAGTTTACCTTATCCCTTGCGTAGTTTATGCCTGTTCGCATAGGTAATTTTTACCCTAACAAAAGGTAAAAATACCTAAGCAGCTAAGGTAATACACTAAAAGTTTACCTTATCCCTTGCGTAGTTTATGCCTGTTCGCATAGGTAATTTTGCCTTTCAATAGGGTGTTTTCTACCTATTTTTACCCTAGCAAAAGGTAAAAATACCTAAGCAGCTAAGGTAATACACTAAAAGTTTACCTTATCCCTTGCGTAGTTTATGCCTGTTCGCATAGGTAATTTTTACCCTAGCAAAAGGTAAAAATACCTAAGCAGCTAAGGTAATACACTTAAAGTTTACCTTATCCCTTGCGTAGTTTATGCCCGTTCGCATAGGTAATTTTGCCTTTCAATAGGGTGTTTTTTACCTATTTTTACCCTAGCAATAGGTAAAAATAGCTAAGCAGCTAAGGTAATACACCAAAAGTTTACCTTATCCCTTGCGTAGTTTATGCCTGTTCGCATAGGTAATTTTTACCCTAGCAAAAGGTAAAAATACCTAAGCAGCTAAGGTAATACACTAAAAGTTTACCTTATCCCTTGCGTAGTTTATGCCTGTTCGCATAGGTAATTTTTACCCTAGCAAAAGGTAAAAATACCTAAGCAGCTAAGGTAATACACTAAAAGTTTACCTTATCCCTTGCGTAGTTTATGCCCGTTCGCATAGGTAATTTTGCCTTTCAATAAGGTGTTTTTACCTATTTTTACCCTAGCAATAGGTAAAAATAGCTAAGCAGCTAAGGTAATACACCAAAAGATTACCTTATCCCTTGCGTAGTTTATGCCTGTTCGCATAGGTAATTTTTACCCTAGCAAAAGGTAAAAATACCTAAGCAGCTAAGGTAATACACTAAATGTTTACCTTATCCCTTGCGTAGTTTATGCCTGTTCGCATAGGTAATTTTGCCTTTCAATAGGGTGTTTTTTACTTATTTTTACCCTAGCAATAGGTAAAAATACCTAAGCAGCTAAGGTAATACACTAAAAGTTTACCTTATCCCTTGCGTAGTTTATGCCTGTTCGCATAGGTAATTTTGCCTTTCAATAGGGTGTTTTTTACCTATTTTTACCCTAGCAATAGGTAAAAATAGCTAAGCAGCTAAGGTAATACACCAAAAGTTTACCTTATCCCTTGCGTAGTTTATGCCTGTTCGCATAGGTAATTTTTACCCTAGCAAAAGGTAAAAATACCTAAGCAGCTAAGGTAATACACTAAAAGTTTACCTTATCCCTTGCGTAGTTTATGCCTGTTCGCATAGGTAATTTTTACCCTAGCAATAGGTAAAAATACCTAAGCAGCTAAGGTAATACACTAAAAGTTTACCTTATCCCTTGCGTAGTTTATGCCTGTTCGCATAGGTAATTTTTACCCTAGCAAAAGGTAAAAATACCTAAGCAGCTAAGGTAATACACTAAAAGTTTACCTTATCCCTTGCGTAGTTTATGCCTGTTCGCATAGGTAATTTTTACCCTAGCAATAGGTAAAAATACCTAAGCAGCTAAGGTAATACACTAAAAGTTTACCTTATCCCTTGCGTAGTTTATGCCTGTTCGCATAGGTAATTTTTACCCTAGCAAAAGGTAAAAATACCTAAGCAGCTAAGGTAATACACTAAAAGTTTACCTTATCCCTTGCGTAGTTTATGCCTGTTCGCATAGGTAATTTTTACCCTAGCAAAAGGTAAAAATACCTAAGCAGCTAAGGTAATACACTAAAAGTTTACCTTATCCCTTGCGTAGTTTATGCCTGTTCGCATAGGTAATTTTTACCCTAGCAATAGGTAAAAATACCTAAGCAGCTTAGGTAATACACTAAAAGTTTACCTTATCCCTTGCGTAGTTTATGCCTGTTCGCATACGTAATTTTTACCCTAGCAAAAGGTAAAAATACCTAAGCAGCTAAGGTAATACACTAAAAGTTTACCTTATCCCTTGCGTAGTTTATGCCTGTTCGCATAGGTAGTTTTTACCCTAGCAAAAGGTAAAAATACCTAAGCAGCTAAGGTAATACACTAAAAGTTTACCTTATCCCTTGCGTAGTTTATGCCTGTTCGCATAGGTAATTTTTACCCTAGCAAAAGGTAAAAATACCTATGCAGCTAAGGTAATACACTAAAAGTTTACCTTATCCCTTGCGTAGTTTATGCCTGTTCGCATAGGTAATTTTTACCCTAGCAATAGGTAAAAATACCTAAGCAGCTAAGGTAATACACTAAAAGTTTACCTTATCCCTTGCGTAGTTTATGCCTGTTCGCATAGGTAATTTTTACCCTAACAAAAGGTAAAAATACCTCAGCAGCTAAGGTAATACACTAAAAGTTTACCTTATCCCTTGCGTAGTTTATGCCTGTTCGCATAGGTAATTTTTACCCTAGCAATAGGTTAAAATACCTAAGCAGCTAAGGTAATACACTAAAAGTTTACCTTATCCCTTGCGTAGTTTATGCCTGTTCGCATAGGTAATTTTTACCCTAGCAAAAGGTAAAAATACCTAAGCAGCTAAGGTAATACAGTTTAAAAGTTTACCTTATCCCTTGCGTAGTTTATGCCTGTTCGCATAGGTAATTTTTACCCTAGCAATAGTTAAAAATACCTAAGCAGCTAAGGTAATACACTAAAAGTTTACCTTATCCATTGCGTAGTTTATGCCTGTTCGCATAGGTAATTTTTACCCTAGCAAAAGGTAAAAATACCTAAGCAGCTAAGGTAATACACTAAAAGTTTACCTTATCCCTTGCGTAGTTTATGCCTGTTCGCATAGGTAATTTTGCCTTTCAATAGGGTGTTTTTTACCTATTTTTACCCTAGCAATAGGTAAAAATAGCTAAGCAGCTAAGGTAATACACTAAAAGTTTACCTTATCCCTTGCGTAGTTTATGCCTGTTCGCATAGGTAATTTTTACCCTAGCAAAAGGTAAAAATACATAAGCAGCTAAGGTAATACACTAAAAGTTTACCTTATCCCTTGCGTAGTTTATGCCTGTTCGCATAGGTAATTTTTACCCTAGCAAAAGGTAAAAATACCTAAGCAGCTAAGGTAATACACTAAAAGTTTACCTTATCCCTTGCGTAGTTTATGCCTGTTCGCATAGGTAATTTTGCCTTTCAATAGGGTGTTTTCTACCTATTTTTACCCTAGCAAAAGGTAAAAATACCTAAGCAGCTAAGGTAATACACTAAAAGTTTACCTTATCCCTTGCGTAGTTTATGCCTGTTCGCATAGGTAATTTTTACCCTAGCAAAAGGTAAAAATACCTAAGCAGCTAAGGTAATACACTAAATGTTTACCTTATCCCTTGCGTAGTTTATGCCTGTTCGCATAGGTAATTTTGCCTTTCAATAGGGTGTTTTTTACCTATTTTTACCCTAGCAATAGGTAAAAATACCTAAGCAGCTAAGGTAATACACTAAAAGTTTACCTTATCCCTTGCGTAGTTTATGCCTGTTCGCATAGGTAATTTTGCCTTTCAATAGGGTGTTTTTTACCTATTTTTACCCTAGCAATAGGTAAAAATAGCTAAGCAGCTAAGGTAATACACCAAAAGTTTACCTTATCCCTTGCGTAGTTTATGCCTGTTCGCATAGGTAATTTTTACCCTAGCAAAAGGTAAAAATACCTAAGCAGCTAAGGTAATACACTAAAAGTTTACCTTATCCCTTGCGTAGTTTATGCCTGTTCGCATAGGTAATTTTTACCCTAGCAATAGGTAAAAATACCTAAGCAGCTAAGGTAATGCACTAAAAGTTGACCTTATCCCTTGCGTAGTTTATGCCTGTTCGCATAGGTAGTTTTTACCCTAGCAAAAGGTAAAAATACCTAAGCAGCTAAGGTAATACACTAAAAGCTTACCTTATCCCTTGCGTAGTTTATGCCTGTTCGCATAGGTAATTTTTACCCTAGCAAAAGGTAAAAATACCTAAGCAGCTAAGGTAATACACTAAAAGTTTACCTTATCCCTTGCGTAGTTTATGCCTGTTCGCATAGGTAATTTTTACCCTAGCAATAGGTAAAAATACCTAAGCAGCTAAGGTAATACACTAAAAGTTTACCTTATCCCTTGCGTAGTTTATGCCTGTTAGCATAGGTAATTTTTACCCTAGCAATAGGTAAAAATACCTAAGCAGCTAAGGTAATACACTAAAAGTTTACCTTATCCCTTGCGTAGTTTATGCCTGTTCGCATAGGTAATTTTTACCCTAACAAAAGGTAAAAATACCTAAGCAGCTAAGGTAATACACTAAAAGTTTACCTTATCCCTTGCGTAGTTTATGCCTGTTCGCATAGGTAATTTTTACCCTAGCAATAGGTAAAAATACCTAAGCAGCTAAGGTAATACACTAAAAGTTTACCTTATCCCTTGCGTAGTTTATGCCTGTTCGCATAGGTAATTTTTACCCTAGCAAAAGGTAAAAATACCTAAGCAGCTAAGGTAATACAGTTTAAAAGTTTACCTTATCCCTTGCGTAGTTTATGCCTGTTCGCATAGGTAATTTTTACCCTAGCAATAGTTAAAAATACCTAAGCAGCTAAGGTAATACACTAAAAGTTTACCTTATCCATTGCGTAGTTTATGCCTGTTCGCATAGGTAATTTTTACCCTAGCAATAGGTAAAAATACCTAAGCAGCTAAGGTAATACACTAAAAGTTTACCTTATCCCTTGCGTAGTTTATGCCTGTTCGCATAGGTAATTTTTACCCTAGCAATAGGTAAAAATACCTAAGCAGCTAAGGTAATACACTAAAAGTTTACCTTATCCCTTGCGTAGTTTATGCCTGTTCGCATAGGTAATTTTTACCCTAGCAATAGGTAAAAATACCTAAGCAGCTAAGGTAATACACTAAAAGTTTACCTTATCCCTTGCGTAGTTTATGCCTGTTCGCATAGGTAATTTTTACCCTAGCAAAAGGTAAAAATACCTAAGCAGCTAAGGTAATACACTAAAAGCTTACCTTATCCCTTGCGTAGTTTATGCCTGTTCGCATAGGTAATTTTTACCCTAGCAAAAGGTAAAAATACCTAAGCAGCTAAGGTAATACACTAAAAGTTTACCTTATCCCTTGCGTAGTTTATGCCTGTTCGCATAGGTAATTTTTACCCTAGCAATAGGTAAAAATACCTAAGCAGCTAAGGTAATACACTAAAAGTTTACCTTTTCCCTTGCGTAGTTTATGCCTGTTAGCATAGGTAATTTTTACCCTAGCAATAGGTAAAAATACCTAAGCAGCTAAGGTAATACACTAAAAGTTTACCTTATCCCTTGCGTAGTTTATGCCTGTTCGCATAGGTAATTTTTACCCTAACAAAAGGTAAAAATACCTAAGCAGCTAAGGTAATACACTAAAAGTTTACCTTATCCCTTGCGTAGTTTATGCCTGTTCGCATAGGTAATTTTTACCCTAGCAATAGGTAAAAATACCTAAGCAGCTAAGGTAATACACTAAAAGTTTACCTTATCCCTTGCGTAGTTTATGCCTGTTCGCATAGGTAATTTTTACCCTAGCAAAAGGTAAAAATACCTAAGCGGCTAAGGTAATACAGTTTAAAAGTTTACCTTATCCCTTGCGTAGTTTATGCCTGTTCGCATAGGTAATTTTTACCCTAGCAATAGGTAAAAATACCTAAGCAGCTAAGGTAATACACTAAAAGTTTACCTTATCCCTTGCGTAGTTTATGCCTGTTCGCATAGGTAATTTTTACCCTAGCAATAGGTAAAAATACCTAAGCAGCTAAGGTAATACACTAACCGCCGTATTAATAATCGCGGAATAGCTGCGTTCCATGGATTAAGTGGAAAATGGTATAATGGTAGCTTTAATTAAATGGAAAATGGTATAATGGTAACTTAATCCATGGAATAAGGCTATTCCGCGTTTATTAATACGGCGGTAAAAGTTTACCTTATCCCTTGCGTAGTTTATGCCTGTTCATTGTTTTTAACCAATTCAAGATGCTTTGCATTTCAAGATAATTTTTGAAATTCTATTATTTTATTCATCATGTTCAAATAATATAATTTCAAAATTTATCTTCAAACGCGTATTGAATTGGTAAAGCGAACGGACATAAATTACTCTAGATTTAATGCAAACTTACAAAGTAAGCCTCGTCAAAAGTTTCGTGGCTCCCTAAATTTAACAAAAAGAAACTTTTTTAAA
This sequence comes from Melanostoma scalare, assembly GCA_949752695.1. NCBI lineage: Eukaryota > Metazoa > Arthropoda > Insecta > Diptera > Syrphidae > Melanostoma > Melanostoma scalare. Next base: position 67,016,476 of record OX456984.1, read on the forward strand.
GAAAAGCGTTATGTCACTTGTCACCATAAAGAATTTCAAAAAAATTGATATATATATACATAAATATCCACATCAAAGGACGTTGTGGAGGATATTGAATGTTTAGAATGTAAGTCAGTTTTAAATAAAACTCGATGCTTTCTATACAGGACTGCATTTTATACTTTACGTTGTCTATTGAAACATAAAAAATCTTTATAGCGGAACTTTTCGCCCACAACAATAATAAGAGGCTGAAGCCTTACTTTTTTCTGGATGCACTCTTCTCTTTTTTGGTTCAACAAACTGTCTAAGTCAGCTGCCTGTTTCACCTCTAAGGTGAACGCTGAAACGGAGTCATCAATGGTAAACTTCTTTGATTTCCCCTGGATCTTCCTGCTGGGGTCAATACCCCATGAAGAAGGTTGAAATATCCAATGTTGACATTATCTGTAAGTAGGTAATGTAAACAGAGAATTAGTTTTTTTTTTTGCAATGATAAATTTAAGAATTTAAGTTGGGAAATCTATTTTTAATTATCTTGAACTGACTAAAGTCCGTCCAATCATATCTACTTTAAAAAAAAGCATTTGTAATGTCAAACCTAGATGTAAAATTATATAGCTACATATTAGTAAAATAAATTACGTTAAAACGTACTAATATCAAGCACCTCTAGTTTGTCTCGGAATTCCTGTAGATAGATTTTGAGGAAACCCGTTTATATCCTTTCGGAAAACAAATCAATGGCATGGTTACAAAAAGTCTCCCACTTTTCGAAATTAAATGATTTGCCCTGTTTCTTGAAATTAAAGTCAATTTCAATCTGTTGAGAATAGAGAAAATAAAAAATTTTGTTTAGACTGGTGTTCAAATAGGATATCTCAGATCCTGATTATACCTAATGGATCTGGCTAGCAAATTCTCGAAAAAAATCAATTACCCTAGCATTTTAAGCCAATTTACCTTAGCTTTCATTTCCCAAGCCGTACATAAATTGTCTTATTTCTAGGGTAGATTTATGCTTGACAGGCATTTTCCATACAAAAAAATCTACCCTAGCAAATTAAGGCAGTCTAGCTTAGCTTGCACTTCCTAAGTCGCATGTAAACTATGTTATTTCTAGCGTAGATTTACGCTTGACAGGCATTTTCCATACAAAAAATTCTACGCTAGCAGGTTTAGGCAATTTTACACCGATTTTTTCTCTGAGTGTAGCGACTTAGCTTACATAGTCCCTTAAAATCTTTCAAAATACATTTAAAGTTCCGCGTGGTTCGACTAGCGGGTGATTAATCGGCTAGTCCCGAAATGAGAGATTAATGGCTGATCAACTCGTTAATCTTACATCGGGTTTCTGAGATTAGTGAGTGATTAATTTGCTAATCTCTGCGGTATCACAATGGACCCTTGAGGTTTAAGTGTGTCAGGCAATGTACGTAGGTATTACTTATTGGCTGACAGCCACTTCCACCTAATCTAACTTAGATCCCTCGAAAGATATACGAAACTTGTGGAAGAACTTACAGGATATTGGCGTCGGCAAACAAAAACATAGAAACTAACACGATATTGATCGCAATGAACTTAATAAAAATTGCGACTTAAGTAATGCATCGACCTCAAACGTTTCATTTTCATTTACTTATTTTGGCTTTTGCACGGATGGATGGAAGCTGATGTATTAGAGAACTGCATTCACGTCAAATCGTATATCGTATTCCGCTTTTTTACTTGCGATTATAGGTACTATAAGGCAAGTCTTGCAATCGAGCAGAAAAAAAATTTTGAGATAACAATTAAACATGACATTAGGTGTGTTTCTTTACTGAAAATTCACACGAAATGCACCGAAAGTCGGTGAAAGTCAGTCAAATGTCGTTCCAGCACAGCGATTTTTCGCAGCAGTGCACAAAAGAGAGTGCTCACGAGAGAGTAAAAAATTTCCCCACCCTGCGAATTTCTGCCACCTAAATTTCTGTGGGCAGAAATCGTGCACAGCCAAAACAAATACAACAACTGTCAAACAGACATATTTCCAAGCGTTGCTGCGAATGTTTGTTCAACACCGTTTCTTTACTTTTGAGACAATTACGCTCTTTCAGAGAGTTTGTGAGAGAGTTTTACCCCCACTCCTTGAAATGTGACAGATTGTGAATTTCTGTGCACAAAGTAAAGAAACACACCTATTACGATGATAGAGAATACGAAAAAAGTGGGTCCTGCAATTCTGTCTGTCTGCCTGTGTGTCTGTATGTCTGTGTGTCTGTATGTCTGTGTGTCTGTCTGTCTGTATATGGATCTACAGCCTGAACCAATGGACCGATTTTTTTCAAAATTTGCAGTTATGGTCTCTGAAGTAGCCTACAGAGGGGTTTTTGGAATTGGGTCTCTAGGTTTTGAAATAACGGTACCTGCCATACAACCGATATGATAATACCTATTTTTCTCGAAAACGGCTCTAACGATTTCGATAAAATTTTGTGTGAGGAATTAATTTTGGATTGTCTTTCTTATGAAGTAAAAAAAAATTTTGGAAAAAGGCTAAAAACGGTACCTCCCATAGTACCGTTTTTTTCAAAACCGACTTTCTCGTTAACGGCTTACACGATCTTGGCGAAATTTTGGATTTAAGAAGTCGTAAACTGTTGAAGAAAGACTGCATATCAATATTTAAAAAAATTTAGTTTTGGAAATTTTTATAAAATTTTTTAAAAAATTTTGATTTTTGAAATTAACTTCAAAACTGTAACTTTGATTTTTTTCAAATTTTTTGTCAAAATAACTCCTACTAAGATCTAAAACTTTGTATTCTCGACTTTTAAAAAACAGTTTTTTAAAAAAAGTGAAAAATAAAAAACGGTTTTTTGGAAAAACTGCTCTAACGATTTTGATAAAATTTTCATTATTCATATGTATTAGCGATTGCAAAAGAATGGCGTTTTTAGATTTTTGCTTGAAACCTTTGGAATATTTAATTTAATTTTTTCACTATTTTGCGTGATTTAATTCAATTTCCATAGTTAATGTGTAGTTGGCAACCCTGCACCACAAAATATATTATGAAGAGCTAATACCAAAACCTTTACTTCAGCCTTTAGATTTTGATATCGTATTTAGAACACAATCGCAAGTTCGTGCGACCCAGTCGTGCCCATTTTTTTTTTTGTTTAGACTATACTTCCGCATATTCTTTAATATTTAACACGACTCTACTCTATAATATCTTAATGTCAAATGTTTGGAAACAAGCAAAAATTGTCTTCATTCCAGAAAGTCAAAATGAGCTATGGCCGATTGCCACATAACCTTTTAAACGCAAGGTATTTGAGAGGATTATGAATAATTAGATAAAAGGAAATGTCTAACTTTCAACAACTTATTAACTATTATGTTCGAATGACTCAGTTTTTCGTCCTTAGCATTGCTGAATCATAACTCCAATCAACGTTGTTGAAGTTATAAGACCAGCCGTTGACTGTGAGAGTGTAACTTGTCTAGATTGTTGCATTTTTCAAAAGCTCTTGATACTGTGAATAGTAACATATTTGATAAATTGATTAATCAGTGTAATTGTTCTGTATCACCAGCTAAGCCTGTTAAGTATTACATAAGTTTTGTGGCAAATGACACCATCTCAGAACTGATCATGTTACACATGGGAGTTCCACTAGGTTCAATTTTGGGACCACTTTTGTTCTCGTTATGATAAATGATTTGTCGCTATGAACTTGAAATTGCCATGTACGCTTGCGGACGTCATTCAATTGAGAAAAAGCTTCTTTATGGGCTTGGTTGAAAATGGTGTTGTTGAATTAAGTAAAGATCTAGAAAATATTCATCATTAGTTAAAGAAAAACGAGGTAATTCACTAAAGTCAAAATGTTTGGTTATCTCAAGAAAGGTTATCGATTTTTTGATTATTTCGAAATATTATAAGCCAATTTAGTTTGTAGAATCAGCTAAAAAATTAGGTTTAACATTCTTTTTGAATGGGTCCCGGGGCACAGAGATATCGTGGGTAACTGCAAAGCCGATGAACTCGCCAGAGAAGGAACCGTTCTACCGATCTCAACCAGTAGGTTGAACATTGGTATACCAATCGCTACATGTAAACTTATGCTAAGGCAAGAGGCAATGGATAGAACAAATCATAGGTGGAACAATATCACCACGTGCGTGGCAACAAAACGGATATGGCCAGGACTAGATCCAAAACGCACAATACATTTGTTATCCATTACCAGACTGCAAGTTAGCTCCGTAATCAATGTCATCACCGGACATTGTCTGATAGGAAGACACGCCATAAGACTTGGCGTTCCCTCTAATGACTTCTGCAGAAGTTTCTTAGATGAGGAGGAGGAGGAGACAATCCCACACCTCCTCTGCTCATGTCCTGCACTCTCTTTTAAAAGAAAACGGCATCTAGGAAAATATTTTCTTGATGATCCAAGCGATCTGGCGAACACAGATCCCCTGCATATCCTTCGCTTTATTAAAAGCTCCAAATGGTTTTGTTAAGTGAGGCATTCCCTCGCATAATATCTTTGGTATCACAATGGACCTAATATTGGTCTAAGTGTGTCAGTTTGTTTTCCTGACAGCCATTTAAACCTAACCTAACCTGGAGCTGTTACACAAGATTGATGACAGGCAGAATCTTATTTTTCACCCACGCTGTTATATTGCTAACATATTTACGAAGCAATGCTCCCTTACCAAAAAACTATAACTATTATTTGTTGGCAGGGTTCAAAGATTCGCTTTTTCCAATTGAGAAGGTAGTACGTTTAATGGAGATGACAGGTGGCGATACCAGGGATTTCCCCTCCGTGATACTACTAAAATATGTGTAAACAAAGGCCCCAGGGCCTAGCGCATTTCTCAAAACCATGTTTTGTGAGGGAATATAAGGAACCTTCAATTTTGTGCTGGTTCCGAACGGCTTATCAAGCTAGCGCTTTTCATTGCAATGAATTTTACTGTCGAAAGACTAGCCAAATCCTAGCGAAAGGCGATACACATGAAAAATAATTTTCGTTTCTGTTGGGATCATCATAAATCATAAAATTACATTAACATGCTGGCCGAGCTATTGTCCCAAAATTCTTTATGGCTGATGATTGCAAAAAATCAGAAATAGTATTATGACGATGGTCACAGTTGAACTACACGAGTGATTAACTAATTAATTGTGAAACTCTCTTCAGTGTGCTTCTCTTAACACTCCATTCTACATTCAAGTCTTCTTAATGTCAAGATTAATTTCTGTTTCATATGAATTATAAACACAAATATCCCAACCGTGACTATTCCACTTTGTTTTCCATTCCCGGCAACAAATCCTTGTCCTTAATGAAGCAGAAGACAACTTCTGGAATCATCTGACTGTGAATTACTCTTTCATACATTGTCAAATAAAAAAAAACTGCCAGTAACAAATAACGCTGTGCCTCAAGGGTGCAAGCGTCCAGAGAATGGACGCAGCACTACACGTCACTTCAAATGGTCACAAATCTACACTGCTGAAACTCGTCAAATAACTCAAATACACTGTTTTGACAGTCCACACACAGGAATAGCCCCCGGAGCCTCCAACACTGACAGCTATAGTAAAAAAAAATTGCTTTGGATAAACTTTTTTTTTTCTTTTTATTTTATGCATACGTTTCGTCTAAAAATTTTCCGCAATAATTCATTTTTTGACTGTGTTTCAAATAGACTGCATGGAAATGGAGGAATTATATCGTGAAACTTGCAAATTTCTGCCCAGAAGGCATAGCGAATTTAATGCGATGCAATTCAAAGAAAGGTAGTGGTGGGTATTTTACAGTTGAATGCATGCATACACGAATATGTACTCGTTAGAGCTGTTTCAATCGCATGCTTTTCACTCAACCCACCTACATTTTTGCATGTTTGAAATGAAACATTTTTGAATAAGGCTGGGTAAGTTGTAGAAAAACGAAGCTTTGTAGTGGTTTTCATTTGAAAGCAGAAAATTTACATAAAGCGCAGTATAGAATCTGAAGCATAGATTTTTTGCGATGTTTTCTAACCTACCTGTTTTTCAGTGCATCCTTTATGATACTTATATTTCAAAGTGGTCTCAGATAATAAGGTTTTAAATAAATCTTAGCGATCCGTAAGAGTTTCCAAGTTTTTTAGAACCTCCGCTTTTTATGAAAAGTATGTCTTCAATTTTGTTTACTTCTTCGAGGTCACAGTAGTCACAGGACTGTTATTTGTGAGACCGCGTATAGGACAAGACTAAATAGTGAAAATGTGATAATTACCATAAAAAAAATTAATAAAAAATTCAATCACATACTTGTTGTAATTGTCCTAAAATAAACTTGAATTTCCACTTATGGGAAAAATGGTGTCCATTAGCGTTCCTGCCTGTCACATGAGAGTTTCACGGTTGGAATCCCAGCAACAGAAAACAAAAAAATTTTTTGTACTTGTATCAATCTTTGGCGAGGATTTGACAAATCCTTCGATAGTGAAATTTTAAGGTCCGAAGTTGATTTTGAATAAAACATTTTAGGAATACATGAGTCCAATTGACATCACAACCACGTGAGATAACATGGCCGTTGAATTTGTCGTCCAAAAGAGCCATTGTTTCGTCAGCTGTGTGGTAAGTGGCACCGTCCTGTTGAAACCACATATCGTCCACGTTCATATCTTCCAGTTTGGGTCATAAAAAGTTCGTTATCATCTCACGATAGCGAACACCATTTATAGTAACTGCCTGACCGGCCTCATTTTAGAAAAAAATACGGCCCGATGATGCTGCCAGCCCATTAATGGCACCAAACAGCCACTCTTTGTGGATGCATTGGTTTTTTCAACAACCACTCTTGGATTATCATTCGCCAAAATGCGGGCAATTCTACTTACTGAAGAATCAACTGAGGTGAAAATGTGCCTCATCACTGAAGATGAGTTTCTTCGAAAATTGATCATCCACTGTTGCCATTTCTCGCTAACCATTGACGACGCTTGAAGTGGTCAAGACTCAAGAGGCCTTAGTTCTTGAGTCAATTGCACCTTGTAAGAATGTAAATGCAAGTCTTTATTTATAATGTTCATCAACGAAGAGCGTGAGAGGTGCATTATTGGGCACGACGACGAGTTGAGATGGACAGCTCTGCAGCCACACTATGGGGAACAGCAACAATATTTTCTGCTTACGAGCTGTGCGGTTCCGATAGACTTTGGTCTGAACGACAAGGTCTGTCCAACTTATTGTGCAGTTGTTGTTGTTGTAATGACTCCTTTATTTCTTTGCGTATCAACATTTTTGGTGATTGAAAAATAATTCTTAAGCCTCATTAGTATGGCCTCTGTGGCCGTCTACCATATTGACATTTTGAATTATGTTAGAATTGTAGAAGTCTCTTCCTTATTGACCGCAAAAATGATTGAAGAAAAATTAAACAAAAACACAAACGAAATTTAATTTAGTTGTCATCTGTTTATTTTTTCTAAATACCGAATGCATTTCGGAAGGCAATTGGCCTACCATCATCAGCGTAATACGCGTGAACAACTGAAAAGCTTATGGTTGTAATACAATTAAAGCAATAACAAAATTTTTAAAGTCAGAGAGTAACATTGAGATTATTACATGTACAAATATAAATATAACACATACAAATTATTTAGCAAGAGCAAATAAGTTAGAGGTTATTGGACTTTCTTCTATGTTCATCAAATTCTCGTTAATGCTAATGTAGATGGATTCATATGCGTCTAATTTCGATGGAACAGGTACACTTTTTATGAGCTTGTAGTTGTCGAGGAGAGGTGTCAAGTGGTGAGGTTCTGTGTGGGTCAAGTCAAATGCATGAGCTGCAACTGCTTTTTGGATGTCTTTATTGTTTATGTACCTCTGATGTTCAGCTATACGACACTCAACGGCGCGCTTTGTCTGTCCGATGTATTTACTGCCACAGGTGGAACAATTGATTTCATAAATTCCGCTCTTTTTGTTCATTGGCTTGGCATCTTTGGAAGTACCAAGAGAAGAGCTGAGCTTGTTTTTGTTGGAATTCACGATAGTCAAGTTAGCTTTGCTGAAAGTGTGTTTAAGTGGATTGCAGATTTTTGGTACGAACGAAAGTGCGACACGACGATCAGAGTTGATGTTTTGCTTGTTTTGAGAGAAGAGAGTAGAGCAATTCCTCTTCTTGATTCTTTGGCTATGCTTCTTAATCAATTGATCGATGACAGACTTTTTATAGCCGTTGACTTGAGCTAAGTGTAGAATATGCTCGTATTCATGTTTATGTTCCACCTGTGGCAGTAACTACATCGGACAGACAAAGCGCGCCGTTGAGTGTCGTATAGCTGAACATCAGAGGTACATAAACAATAAAGACATCCAAAAAGCAGTTGCAGCTCATGCATTTGACTTGACCCACACAGAACCTCACCACTTGACACCTCTCCTCGACAACTACAAGCTCATAAAAAGTGTACCTGTTCCATCGAAATTAGACGCATATGAATCCATCTACATTAGCATTAACGAGAATTTGATGAACATAGAAGAAAGTCCAATAACCTCTAACTTATTTGCTCTTGCTAAATAATTTGTATGTGTTATATTTATATTTGTACATGTAATAATCTCAATGTTACTCTCTGACTTTAAAAATTTTGTTATTGCTTTAATTGTATTACAACCATAAGCTTTTCAGTTGTTCACGCGTATTACGCTGATGATGGTAGGCCAATTGCCTTCCGAAATGCATTCGGTATTTAGAAAAAATAAACAGATGACAACTAAATTAAATTTCGTTTGTGTTTTTGTTTAATTTTTCTTCAATCATTTTTGCGGTCAATAAGGAAGAGACTTCTACAATTCTAACATAATCGAGACCACAAATTTTGTTCTCCTTAACAGATTAACTTGTTAAAAATTTTTTGTTTTGTTATTTTGAATTATGTTTACATTAATATAGAAATAATAATAACTGTTAAGAAAAAAGATAGTTTGTACTAAATAAAAATTACTAAAAATATTTTTTCAAGAATAGCTTTCCAAAATCGTAGTGCTGTTATAATGTAGTTGTAAAGACTGTCCCATCCCTGGTCACCGTTGAGTATGCTGAGCATTTCTCCTTCTTTCAACTTGTGATGTTGAAATATCTCTTAACTCTGCCAGGATAGGGCATATCGCAATGAAATGAAATGTATCTTCACGCGCTCTTAAATTGCAAGACTATATAGTAAAGGCAGATCTGGTCGATGTGGTACAAAGCTATGATTGAGCAGTTCTCCTCTCGCTTTGAAGATAATGTTTATTTCATTCAATGAGTTCCTATTTAAAAGGTACGAGTTCTGCTGCAGGTTGAAACTTAGACAACTGTAGTAACATCTAAACAGAGAAGAGCTGGCTTCTGAAACATACCTTTGAAACAGGGTGTTTCCAAACCTTTCTAGTATTTTCTTAAACTTTCTTCTAACATGGATGGTGGTTGCTCCCTAGTACTTATATTTATGGTGATGCTAAACGTTGCAGCAAGCCTAGCCAATTCTTCGAACATTGTTCCTATTCTTTTGATAACTGCTATTAAGACTTTTCTTGGTATCCTATTATCTTCCATTTCATTTACCTTTACACCGTAGTTAAGGTGCACGGCAAAGGTGTCCATAATCAAGGAGGTGTTCCTGTTTCAAGATGAATCATGTTATTTGGAGTGTTCATTAGTAATTGAAATAACCTCTTAACGAAATATCTTAGAAATTTTTCCACAGGTTAGATTTAGTAATGTCTCCATATTTGCGCCCCGTCGAACAGGATTGACAATGCTGTTGCTCGGAATAATTTTTGCTTTGCACTGTGCTCAATGTTTTTGTTCTTGATGAATTTTTCCCATAACGACGAAATTGCGCGTTTAGCGTCAGTCAATTTTCTCTCCAGGTGCTTCTTAATGCTCAGATTTAAGGTTATCAAAACTCCTAGATATTTATATTCGCGGACAACTTCGACTGATTGGCCATTATACTCCCATTTTTCATTTCTTTAATACCTTCCACCTCCGCCTCTAAAAATCATCATTTTCGATTTTTGCAGGATAATTTCAAGGTTCCCTCTATTGCAATAAACCCCAAGCCTATTTATCATGAGCTGCATACATAAAGGCTGGAACAGTCATTCCTTCCAAAATGATTCCACCTCTCACTTCGTCAGTAATATCAATTATGAAAATTATAAATAGGAGGTCACTCAGAATACAGCCTTGCTTGAGACCAGTGGCTGTTGTAAATTTCTCGGATATAGACTCGCCATCCCAAACGTAAGCTGCGTTGTTGTCGTACATCGCTCTTAGCACGCAAGAAAGTCGCATGTAGTTCCTTCTGTTTCCTTTTATACAGATCAGCAATGTTCCATAGTAAAAAAATATGGTCTATCTTCGAGTAACCTCCCCTGAAACCAGCCTGGAATTCCGATCAAATTTGTCTGTCCTCAACCCATTTCGACAGTCTGTATTTTATATTGTGCAGTATGAGCTGCTTAAAGATATTTTTGCGTATCGTTCTGTTGTTAGTGTTTAAAAACTAACACAGTGACACAAGGATACCTTATTTACAAGCCTGAAATAAACGTGATAGCGTAAAAAAAAAAAATGAATTCGACCGGAATCACGCACCCAAGTTGCCAAGTGAAAAATTCAATTTAAGGTCAACAAAGCGAACGTTTTTTCAGGATACTCTTATGGTGTTTTTGTAGTGAAACTCAATAGTAGTGAACTTTGATTGTTAACTTGTGCAGGTGCCTTGTTTGTGCATTGGTAGCCTAAGACTAAAGAAAATACCATTTTGATTTTAAGAAAATGTTGAAGTTGTTTTTTCACTCGAATTAAGACTTTGATAGTGTTTATTGTAGAGATGCTTGATTAGTTCTTCTCTGTAGCCATGAAATAACTTGTGTCTTCCCTTTTCGTTATTCCAAAAGTAAAACCATTTTGAAAACTACTCGAAGGAGTGTCGGAGAAACCGTTCGGTTGAGGACGGTTGTGTTTGGGAAGCCACAAATGTCCTATATCAAACATAAACTGTAAAACATAAACTGTATATCAAAAACTTTATATCAAAAACTGTAAAACTGTGGTTGCTAATACCTCACGATTTTTTTAACTGTCACCGAGTTCAAAGTTTTAACTCAAGCAACTGCTAACCTCAAAATGAAGTATAAAATTGAAACTGATAAAGGAAAGTGCCTGGTAAGAAGTTCTATCCCGGACTCTTAGCTGTGAATTCACGTCTTTCAAAAATCAGCCCCTCCTGGGCTCACCAACTTCAACAAAATCAACCAGTGACGAACTGAAGACGAATACGAAAAATTCTGTTTGTCAAAATTCTGGTGCGCGTTTTTCAACATTTTCCAAACCTTCTTTTTCTTATTGGCAGAATATTGATAATAATTGCAAACTCTTGCTTTCTAAAGAATTTCACAGTAGGGAAGTAGTTTTTTGATTTCCTCATTGTCGCTCTCCTACTCAAAAGAATTACATAATTCAGTTAATTTTAGAGCTCTTAATACCCGCATACCCGGGTACCCACCCGGGTACCCGGGTACCCGCAATATCGGGTATTACCCGGGTACCGAAGAACCGGGTATTACCCGGGTACCAAAGTACCGGGTACCCGCTTATAGCGTAAAAATAATATGGATGAGGAGTAAAAACACATAAAAACAAGAGAATCTGATGATAGGACTGGCAACAGTGAAATAGCTTAAAGTGTTTGAGTTGCATGTTGTGTTGTTGTGATTATCTCGAAAAACTGAAATAAAATTTAACAATTGAATCTTAATATAAAAATAAAAATATCAATTAAGATTTGAGTCTGCGGTGCTCATGTATCAAAACGCCCTTTATTAATTTCCTAGATTGATGTTTTTAAAGAACTCATACCTGCTAATATTTAAATCATTTGATGTCGATACCCGATAGATATTTCAAAGTGCATTAGAGAATTTTCACTCTCCGCTACCCATAACATAACACTGTCATGTATAGCTTATTCTGTCGGGTAACCGGGTACCCGACGAGCTACCCGCATTACCCGGGTACCCGTCAACTTGGGTAATACCCGCACTACCCAGGTACCCGGGTACCCGGGTAATTGTTATAATGGGTACTACCCGGGTAAAATTAAGAGCACTAGTTAATTTATAATAAAACTGTGATAAGACTAGAGATGCAAATCAAGAACGCAAAACAATGCAGAGGCTTGGAATCTCCAGCTTAAAGTAATAGTTGACCTTGCCCGTAGCCACGCAGGTGTCTAGAAACTTATTGGAGACCTACGAAAGTAGCTCATCAGTGCCAAAACAGAAATTTAGCCCACGAAGCTTGGGAAGAGGATAAAGGAAAAAAGAAAGATTATAAAGCGCGTGCTTAACATTTTCTAAACCGTCTTTTTGTTTATAATTGGCAGAATATTGATAATAATTGCCAACTCTTACTTTCTCGTCGCTCTCCTACTTTGTTTTTGATCTTCTGCAAATAAAAAAGAGTATGAAAAAAAGCAGGATTTTTCTTTTAAGAAAGCCAGAATTTTGGAAAGCAGAATTTTGTCAGCCAGAATGAAAAAAATACAGAGTTTTGAAAAGCAGAATTTTCGTTTTAAAAGCAGAATTTTGAAAAGCAGAATTTTGAAGCCAGAATTTTGACCCGCTCCCATTGTAAATTTGTAAATAGAGAAACGTTCGTTTCAAGTAATTTTCCAAATGCTTATGAGCAAGAGCAGTACAACAAATGTTTTATAGGAACTGACAACTAATCATTGAAAATAAAATTTTCATTAAAGATGGCCATACTCTGCAGCCGCTTTTCTACATTAAACTACCTAGAACAAAGTTGACATAATTGTAAAAATAACATAAGAGACTCAATAAATTTCAATTCAATTCTAAAACTTTTCCAGCTCTCATATCATTTGTTTAGCATTCCAGCTAAACGTTATGTTGAAAGGTGTGAGTGAGGTTGGATAAGTTCTATAATAGCAGGAAGAGTTTTAATTTAATTTTTACCATGTGCTTATCTTAAAAGATTTTTCTATAAATTGACAATAGCCCTAAACGAATAATTTAAAAAATAAATAACATGCGATCAACTGCAGGCTTCACCTTTGTGCAGAAGACAGAATTTAAAAGAATTAAATTCAAATTTTGTAAACCCATCCACCCAACAAGGTATGAGTCCATCTCCCTTCTATAAAATTACATAGGTTTTCATTTATACTGAACAAAACTAGCACGAATTACCCGCATAAAAACCCCACGAATTGAGAACAAAACGTTCAAAAACTCATTCAATTAAGCAAACCATTCTGTGTATGAAAAAGAGAATTATATTTGAACGAACGCATCTGCAGAACTCTGCGGCCACACAAAACAACAAAACTTTACCAATTATTGTTGTGCTGTGTGTTGGGAAATACTCCACCACCCAGCTATGGTGCGATTTTGAATTTCTGTCTACCACACGAATTGTCGCTTAAAATATTCAAGAGACTACATAATTTTCAACGGCCACGCTTTCTGATTGAAATCGGCACAAAGGACCCACAGGATTTGAAAGTGTGACCGCCATACACTAATGGCATCGTTTTTTTTTTGTTTCTCTTGTGTTTGGGATGTTCGAATGAAAGTGGAAGTATATTTAGCACACTTTACTGCATGAAACTTTTTTATTCTTTATTCTTCTTCGGTTTTTTTTTTAAGAATATTGAATTAATAGCAATGTTTCCACACTCACTAAGTGGAGTGGGATGAAAAAATAAATGTTTAAGTTACAAAACAGAAAACAGGTGCATTCGATACTTTGAGTTCCTGAAGTTTGTGGTAGAATCTTTTGTGAAGAAATTTCATATTATAAGTAAGTGTTTATCTTAGAAATCTTAATGAGTGATCATTGTTAAAAATCCAACGAAGTAAAAGAAGCATATTTCATTAATATTAATCATAAATAAATCAATTCTGACCTGAAATTTTCTTCTTCAAAACAATAAAAAATAAGTAAATTAATTATTATAAATTATAATTTTAATTATAATAATTAATAATTAATAATTAATTTTATCGCGAAAGGCGATACCCGTGGAAAAACATTTTTGCCTCTGCTGGGATTCGAACCTCGAACCTCTGGATTAGTAGGTGGACATGCTAACCATCACCCCACGGTTACCACTACAATTCGAAACAATAACAACAATCAAAAGTACACCAAATGGAATTTCCAAAAGTAGAGACACATTGTTGGCCGCATGACTGATGGCAGATGCCTTTTCCTATTTTTTACTTGCGATTATAAGTATGTTTGTACCTTACTATAAGGCAAGTTTTGCAATCGTGCAGAAAAAAAACATTTTGAGATAACAACTAAACATGACATTTCGATGCGAAAAAGTGGGTCCTGTCCTGCTATTCTGTCTGTCTGTCTGTATATAGATCATGCGATCTAAAGCCTAAACTGCTAGACCGATTTTCTTAAAAAATTACATTTAAGGTTTGAGGGGCAGCCTGCAGAGAGGTTTTCGGAATTGAGTCCTTAGGTTTGGAAATAACGATACCTGCAATACAACCAACCGATATGATAATATGTACCTACTTATTTTTACTCGAAAACGGCTCCAACGTTTTGGATAAAATTTTTTTTGAAAGAGTTTCAAGTTGTCTTTCATATGATGTGATTTTTTTAGAAAAGATCGAAAAATGGTACTTTCCATAGTGTACCACTTTTTTCAAAACCGACTTTCTCGTTAATGGCTTGGACATAATGTTGACGGAATTTTGTATTTTAAAAGTCGTAAGTCGTTTCTTAAGAAAGAATGCATATCAACATTGGAAAAATTTGATTTTTGAAGTTTTTATAAGTTTAAAAAAAAAAATAAAATATTGAAATATTTTCTTTGTTTTTCTTAAAATTATATTATTATTATTATTTATTATTATATTAGGGTTTATATGTATTAGCATCTGCAAGAGAATATCGTTGTTAAATTTTCGCTTATAAATATTTAATTCAATTTGAATGAATGAATTAATATTTTGGGGTTTTGTATTGCACTTCGATCTTATGGATCTATTGTACCCCCTACTTCTTATGTGGTATTCCTTAATTTTGAAAGTACTTCATCCAGATTAGTTCCTCTGATGAAACTTAGTATCTGGGTTACGCTTAGGAGTTTTAGCTCCCTCTCCTCTACGTAGTAGGATCCTAAGTACTTCTTCCTTTGGTGTAATAGTGCTTCGCAGTTACCGAAGTGGTCAGGAGACTCTTCCTGTTTGTTGCAGTATCTGCATTGGTCGTTGCTCTCTATACCTAGTACTTTTGGGTGTTTTCTTAGTCTGCAGTGTCCGGATAGGAACCCGGATAGCATTCTTACATTGTTTCTACTTAGTTTTATTGCGTGCCAAGTAAAAGCTTGGCTTGACGCATTTTGATTAGGTCATTCCAGTGTTTAACTCTTTTGTCTTCCTCCGACTTTTTGATTTCTTTGTTAATGTGGCTTTCTGTTAGGTACTCCACAAAAAAGTTCCGGTCCTATGAGAGGTCATCCGGCTCCTGTCTTTGCCAGTTCGTCTGCCTGTTCATTGTCTTTGATTCCTACATGTCCTGGTACCCAGTAGATTGTAACCTTGTCGTTACTGCCCAGTTTGTTCAATTTGTCAATGCATTCACTGACAAGATTTGAAGAGATTGTGTTGGATCTTATGGCCTTAATTGCAGCTAGACTGTCCGTCATTATTGCAATATGTTTGTTTTTATATTTTCTGTCAATGTTTAATTCCACTCATTTGCGTATTGCATAGACTTGACATTCTTCCCATAGATACTGAAATTTTTGCTCTTGGCCCAAAAATTCCTGCTCTAGTTCCCTCCGTTGTTTTTGAGTTATCTGTAAACCATTTTATTGCATGGGTCTTAATGGAGTAGGTCTTTGCCTCACTTTGACATGCCCTTTTGTTACTAAGCTCAACGTTGAAGAGCTTATCGAATTTGAATTCCTTGGTCTTGCTATCCCGAGGGAAGTCAATGAGTGGTAACTCGTTCGATATTATACTCTTTTCGCTAGATTTCAGGACACACTCAGTCTCTTTGGTAAATCTAGCTATCGTTGCTTTTGAGATGCTTCTTATTACCAGGTGCAAAGGTGTCAGGTTTAGCAATACTTTCAAAGCCTCAGTTGGACAGCTTCTCATTGCTCCGGATATGCATATGCAAGCAAGTCTTTGTACTTTTCTAATGCTTTCCTGGTGGTCACCTGGTCAGTTCTCTTATTCCAGACTACCGCTCCATAGATAAGGGTCGGTCTTACCATCATTATGTACATAAAAAAAATAAATTTACAACCTGCTGCTTATACTTGCTTTCCAACAAGAGTTTACTATCTACAATCACGCCTAGATACTTAACCTCTGTTGTGGGTTCGATGGTTACTCCGTCCAGTCTTATGTTTTTCATACGTGGTAGGAGTCTTCTTCTGGTGAATGGTATAAAGTATAATTGCAATTTTTGTGGAATTGATGTTCAGTCCTACAGATGAACACCATTTTTTCGTGATTACCAAGCCCCTCTGTATTATATCGCATATAGGGTCTCTTCATATTTCCCACAGGCTAATGATGTGATGTCATCAGCATAGCCAATGTACCTTATGCCTTGCATAGTTAGTTTTTCTATTAGTTCATCTACTACTAGGCTCCAAAGTAAAGGTGATAAGACCCCTCCTTGGGGGGCAGCCTCTTGTAGTGATGATTGCCTGAATCTTTTGGCTAGAGTGTGTTTCTGCCGTTCTTGTACTAAGCATTGCACTAACCCACTTTATTATTATAATCGGAGTGTCCTTCCTCTGAAGTTAATTTAATTTAATTTTTGTCAATATTTTGTGTGACTTAATTCAATTTTCATAATCAATGTGCAGTTGGCAATCCTGTACCACCAAATTTATTATGAAGAGCGAAAACTAAAACCTTTTTGCTGAGCCTTAAGATTTTGATATCGTGTTCAGCACAGAATCGCAAGTTCGTGCGACACAGTCGTGCCCATTTTTTTTTAAAAAGCTATCAATCGTGTCGATTGCAGTGGTTGGAAAAACACTTCTCTTTTTTAACGATTTAGCATGTAGCAACACGTTTTTTTTTTATTATATCTCGTTATATAGAAAAAGGGCGTCCACTCGAGCTGGCTTGATAGTATAGCCGGTGTCGAAAAATGTAATACTCGTGAGCATAAGAAGAATGAAAAATCTCAGTTGAAATAAGTTCTAAAAAGTAAATATTACTCAAATGCTGTCAAATTTTCCAAACTAACGTTAGAATAACAAATTGTTCATTCTTAGAGCACTGCCACACACTGAGGACTGAGCGGCAGAACGATGCCGCTTTAGAATAGCTGTTCTTACGCTTCCAGGAAAAGGAAATGTCCAGTCCATGCTTGATGCTTTTCAAAGAATTTCAATCTACGAGTGGAGTACCTCCAAGCGGATCACAAGTACGAAGCAGATTAGTGAGTCTCTGTGATCCATTCGAGATCACATTGTTCGTGATTCCGGAAATTGAAGAAGAAGAAGAAGAAGAAGAAGAAGACAACGTGTTTTGACGGAATGTAAACCATAATTTGTATAATTTATCAGCCAGTCAGTCAGATATTTGCTATCTCTTATGTCTCGTAACTGTTATAGAAAAACGGCACTTATTTACATCACCTACCTGAAGGGGGCGCACTTGTTCGTGGAATATATAAATACACGGCTTGAATGCTTAAAAACCGCAATGTTTCTGCTTCACTGTTCAAAGACAGTTATTCCATGGAAAAGGAAGAAAAGTAGCCATATATGATTTCAATTAAATGGTTGGAGTGCCGGAAGTCCATAGGAGCTTTCTAGAAAGCATTTTCATGTCCTCTGGTTCAAAACCTTTCCGCAGTCCTACGTTTTCAGCACCTTAACATTACTTTCATTTTAACCTCCAGGGTGCAGCCCATTATGAACATCAAAACTTGTTTCTTGCCGAATGCTTTTCAGAAAGATTTTAGAATTTAATGAACAGCGATGTGCTACATTATATACCCTTACGCTGTTATTTATTTATTTCGCATATAATTGTCATTCACTTCGGTTCATTAAATACAACCCCAAAAAATATCTTGTCTCGTTTGAATTGAATTTCATTATCATCTGGTGAAGGGAGCCTAAAATAGACTCAGGCATTTTTGGTGCAAGTATGAAAGACACATTGAAAGAAATTTTTTTAGACTTACAAACAGAACTTTCCAGCAGTAATTATATTTGGCAGACACATTTCAATGGCAAGCAAGCAACCAAAATTGTTTATGCTGGCGGTGGGGGGCGGGTAAAATTGTTATGGGGTTGTGCTTTCCTCAGTAAAACTATGTTTTCTAATGTCAATTTCTTGGTTTACTGTTTCAAAACAATATTTTTTATCATTAACGCTTGAATTGTATATTTGAAACTAATAAACTAAAAACTACTATGGACGGATTTCAATAACTTTGCCACCATATGAGTCCTTTGTTATCCCGAAGTGACATAAGATTTAAACTTTTCTAATATGACCTTTTTTAAAAAATATTTAATTTTTTTTGGGAAGAAAATGGTTCAGCAGCCTTGGCGTAAGAAAAGATCAGGTTCTTTTATTTGCTCGACTGCTCTTGAAATCGAAAAAAAAAACAAACGAAAACTACACAATGCTCTCATTGAAGAATATATTTTGATTTTCCAAAAATGAACGCAATTAAAATGAATTGTCAGAAACTGGTCCACGTTAGTGGTTTCTGAGTTCTTTCATTTTCCGCCATTTTATTTTGTTTTATCTCATTTTATTTTATTTCCAATTTCCAATTTATATACCTTTTCCACCATCGCACCATGAAAGCACCATCTCCCCATTTCAGTTACTCAATTTTCACTATGCTCATCGAACAAACATTTCTTTCCTCTTAAAGCTTCGCTCACATTTTCATTTGCCGCACTTATTGAAGGTAGGAGATAATAAATTGAAAAAAAATATCTTTGAAAAGTCCTTGTCCTCGTATACTGTGATGATTGTAGTGAATCTCAGATGAAAAAACATAAAATACTACTGCTGCTTTTCAATCTATTATACATCACACTTAACAATCAAGTGACTCCCAACAAGCTAAAGAATTGTTCCCATAAACTAATAAGTGATAAACTATATTACTTTTGGTAACCTATGACGAATTCCAAAAACTTTTCCTAATAACTTTTGTTTTTCTGTGAAATAAAAGAGCTTAAATAGACAGTTTTTTGCCAAAATTTTTTCTTATTGAGTTTTTGTGATTGCAATATTGGCATATATTGCGTTTAAAAAAAAAATAAATGAACAGGGTGGCGCCACAGAGCAAGGAGCCCCTGGGCCTAGCGCATTTCTCACATCCATGCCTTGTGGGGGAATGGAGGGGACCTACAATTTTCGGCCGGTTCCGAACGGCTAATCGAGAAAGCGCTTTTCATGGCAATGAATACTAACGGAGGACTTGCCAATTCCTCGCGAAAGGCGATACCCGTGGAATAGAAAATATATTGCGTTTATAGACAACAATTAATTCCGAATGGCAATACCATCAGATTTCAGTTTTATAGACACAGACTTGAAAGTAATGAACATTTGAAAAATTCCATGTATCTGTAACTCTTCGGATATAATAACGCTTAAAAGCAAATCCACACCCAACCACTCCCATTTGACAATTTCAACACCAACAGCTATATCCAAACCAAAAAACTCCTCCACAAATATCGAGAGTAACTTTTTACTTTGACTCAAGCCAGTGGCGGATCCAGGATCATGGCATGGGGGGGGGGGGGTCTATTACTCAAAATTTTATTTATATATACGAGGTTTAGCAGATTCAATCAGAAATTATTAACATGATGTTGGCGTCGCCGTCGATTGCTCATATATGTATGGCCAAGGATTCGACGGAGCTCCGGCAATGAGTGTCCAATTCATTGGTGCAGAGGCTCATCAGAGATCGTATTTCCCCCTGGCAATTTATGTACATTGCGCTGCACATAGCTTTAGTTTGGCCGGCAGTCAATGCAGCACGCGAAGTGTCAGGAATCAATGCGTTAGGAACTATCGGAGCGATTGAAGCATTTTTTCACTGGCCTAAAAGACAAGACGTTCTACACCAAGAAATTTCAAAAATGAGAAACAAAAGTGAGAAAAAAAAACAAAAGTTGAAGTCTGTTTAACCTATCAGTTGGGCTCGGTCTCATGAAGCAGTTGGAACGTACGTTGAATTGCAACCTGCTGTTATTGAATCTTTGTAAGAAATCAAAACGTGGAAAGATCGAGATACTTCGCAAAATGCATTTTGACACCTGTCACATTATGGAATCAGTTAATTCGATTGTTTTGCCTTTGAGTCGGCAATTGCAATCTAAAAACCAAGATCTGGGTGAGGCTACTAAGCTGTCAGATGACGCTTTGAATGAATTTACGATCAAACACGAAAACGCTGATTCTACTTTCCTCGTTATTTATGAGCATGTTGCTAGAACTTGCAATCAACAAAAAAATCGTTGCAACGTTCAAGCACAAAGTATTGAAGACTACTACAGAATTTCTTTCAACATTCCGTTTCTTGATACGTTCATTTCTCAACTCAAAAGTCAGTTCTCGGAACACAAATCCATTTTCCAAAGTTTCGGGCAACTGTTTCTTAAACAAGAATATAACGAAAAGAAATGCGCTGACCTCTACACATTTAACGATAACTTATCGGATTGTTCGAAAAAAAATTTTCTGTCAGAAGTCAAGATCTGGAGACAACGAATCCACGGTCAGAACATCCAAAATGCGCTTGAAGCTTTACTGGTTAGTATCTTTCGATCAAAAATTTACATGTAAAAAAGTTTATATGTGACGCGATCCGAGAAAAACCACCTTTTAAGAAAAAGTGAAAGCTTACACAGCACGCTCTGAAAGCGCTGATGTACCATTCAAACCCATCTAAAAAATCGTTTCTCTGAATTTATATTTATTGAAATTTTATTGGATCGAGTCACATATGCAATCATCAATCTGACGATATTTTTCAGGTTATCAATAGCAAGTCATTCAAGAATGTCGATATATTTTGCGAGTCTTGGCAGTTGGCAGTACTACCTGTAAGTACAGCAACTATATCCATATCCATATTGAATTTACCGTGGACGAAATTCTAGCGAAATTTTTCAAAAAACCTCGAAAATTTAATAGTGTTTGAGGTAGCCGGCTCTTCAGTTTTTTATGAAATGTAATAATGATCAAGGCTAGGTACGACATAAGCGAACGATATATGAAGGAAATGTAAAAAAAAAAAGAATAAAAAAGCGACTAGAATATCAAACTTTCATTAATCAATGAGCAAAAAATTTTTCAAACAGAAAAATTTTCATTTTCAAATCTCACTGACTCTCTATTGCTTGAGTCATAGGCGGATCCACGGGGAGGGGGGGGGGGGGAGGGTTTCGGGTCCGGACCCCCCTCACCCCCCCCCAATCGGGAAAATAAAAGATGTTATTTGTAACATGTATCGGCTCCTAATGTTCAAATTTCGTTACAGGACGGAAAAATATAGCATGAGCAAGACAAAAAAGTAAAGGAGAAGTAATATTATTATTTTAAAAATTCAAGAACTTTATTGATTATGAAAATATAATCGAAATATCGTCAGATTGATGTTTGCATATGTGACTCGATCCGATAAAAGGGACTTACTAGGCAAAAAATCGGTTGTTGGATCATGATTGATTGATTACACAAGTTCTTTTACTGAATATTCATGAAGCGCAATCAGAAATTGTAACATCGCTATCATTTCGCAAAATATAAATTCAGAGAAACGATTTTTTAGATGGCTTTGAATGGTATACATCAGCGCCTCTCAGAGGCTCAGAGCGTGCCGTGTAAGCTTTCACTTTTTCCTAAAAGGTGCCTTTTCTCGGATCGCGTCACATATAATATTTTTTAACAAGTAAATTTTTGATCGAAAGATACTAACCAGTAAAAGGATCAAGCGCATTTTGGATGTTCTGGCCGTGGATTCGTTGTCCCCACATTTTGACTTCTGACAGAAAATTTTTTTCGAACAATTCGATATATCTTCGTAAAATGTGTAGAGGTCAGCGCATTTCTTTTCGTTATATTCTTGTTTAAGAAACAGTTGCCCGAAACTTTGGAAAATGGATTTGTGTTCCGAGAACCGACTTTTGAGTTGAGAAATGAACGTATCAAGAAACGGAATGTAGAAAGAAATTCTGTAGTAGTTTTTAATACTTTGTGCTAGAACGTTGCAACGATTTTTTTGTTGATTGCAACGGCGGCGGCGCGGCAGCGTGGCAATTGCATTGTTATTTCGTATTCAGAACAAATTCTAGCAACATGCTCATAAATAACGAGGAAAGTAGAATCTGCGTTTTCGCGTTTGTACGTAAATTCATTCAAAGCGTCATCTGCCAGCTTAGTAGCCTCACTCAGATCTTGGTTTTTAGATTGCAATTCCCGACTCAAACGCAAAACAATCGAATTAACTGATTCCATAATGTGACGCAATTTGGAATTCAACCGTCGAAAAGATGCAATGCATTTTGCGAAGTATCTCGATCTTTCCACTTTCGATTTCTTCCAAAGATTCATTTACATTTACATTTACATGAAACCTACTCCACACATAAATCTGCGGAGTAGGGGGGGTTGCAGCCGGGCGACAATGACCATTTGGCTGATACATCACAGGACTAACTACACAAATACTACATAGAACAAATAACACATCACAACAGCACGCAGTAGTTACGGACGGTCCCCCATCTTGTCACTAACAGCGCTCATTCCAATATAATTACGGTGTTCTAATGGGAACCGACTCTTTTCGGTTGAGAAGGCCGTTGTCTTTCCAAAGATTCAATAACAGCCGGTTGCAATTAAACGTACGTTCCAACTGCTTCATGAGACTGAGCCCACCTGGTACGACAAACAGTCATTTTTGAAATTTCTTGGTGTAGAACGTCTTGTCTTTTAGGTCAGTGAAAAAATGCTTCAATCGCTCCGATAGTTCGTAACGCATTTTTGATTCCTGACATTTCGCGTGCTGCATTGACTGCCAAACTAAAGCTATGTGCAGCGCAATGTACATAAATTGCCAGGGGGAAATAAGATCTCAGATGAGCCTGTGCACCAATAAATTGGACACTCATTGCCGGAGCTCCATCGAATCCTCGGCCATACATATATGAGCAATCGACGCCAACATCATGTAAATAATTTCTGATTGAATCTGCTAAACCTCGTATATATAAATAAAATTTTGAGTAATTGACCCCCCCATGCCCAAATCCTGGATCCGCCACTGGCTAGTTTATATTAACATTATACACAAGTCAAACAAATTTTTTTGAAGTGAAACTAATATATACAGCTGCGGTCAAAATAATAGTAGTATATAGAGCTTAAGAAACAACAAAATTGAAAAAAACTTATCCGTCAATTCTAATTTAAAAAACCAATAACGTGGTTTGCAAAGTGGTGTTTTAAGCTTTTATTTACAAAAAAAAAAAAAAAAAAACATTAGTTTAATATTTTTATCCGATAGTTGCAAGTTTATTGAATAGATGTTGAAATTCAGCGGTCAAAAAAATAGTAGTGATAGGAAAATCTACCTTGAAATGTTACGAAATCGAAAAATTAGGTCAAAATTTTTATTACAATATGTGGCTGTACGAATGTACAATGTATTTCAAATAGTTAAATGAGAAATGTTAAACTAGAATTATTAAAACGAACAATGCTTAAAATTTAAATACAATCCACAATATACAAATGTCAACTGAAATATGTAAATAAAAACATAGAATTTGTCACTTTGACCTCTGAATTGTACATAATGTAAATAAAGACATACCGAATTATAACGATTTGCAAACAGGACGTGTTTCTTTTCTTTCTCTAGAAAGTTTTTACAAGTAATTTTTTTTTTCCCTAGTTTTTTTATACTAAACAAAACCTAGTCAGAACATTTGGTCCTTTTAGAGCCGTCTTTCAAAAACGATTAATTGACATTAATTAAACAGTGTGTGTGTGAAAAGAACTATAACTTTAGACAATAAAGTGAGAACTTAAATAGTTTAAAATATATATGTACATATATCTATATACACAGAGAGTGTATTTTTACAAAAATCATTTTAGTGATACAATAACTAACTTCGTGTAAGTTAAATTTAATTTCGCGTTACAAAAAACCGAAATTACGTCGCGTCGCGCAATAAAACAACAAGAAGATACAGGATTCTGACGGCAGCTGCAGCTGATTTGTACGTGAGTTTGCACATTTTTTTTCAATTTCAAATATAATCTGAAAAACAAATATATTATATAAAATGGCTTATAAATATGGTGAATTGCAAAATGGTTTGTTGAAAACCATCAAGAGGGACCTCACCAACTTCAAAAAGTCTCCCAAAGAGCGCTTGACCCGCTCATACGTGGCTGCGAGGCTGACTAAGTTGGAAGAGGACATCGCCACTTCAAAGGTGTATAATGAGGCCATCGTAGGGGGAAAGCACCTGGAAATTGAGATGAAAAAAGAAGATTTATTAGCAGTGTACGACGAAATTATGGATATTTCTATAGATTACCGTGTGGAGCTGATGGAGGCGTTGGAAAAGCACAAACCTGTGCCCACAGCAGACGCCAAGGCAGCATGTTTGGACGCAACGTCGCAACAGCCGTCATCTCGGTCGGAGATACGGCTCCCCCGCATCGACTTGCCCAAATTTGATGGTGCGTACACCAGCTGGCGAGCCTTTCATGATCGATTCGGAGCGTTGGTACACAACAACAGCAGTCTGGCCGATATCGATAAGCTGCACTTTCTGCAATCGTGTTTGGTTGGTGACGCCGAGCGTTTCCTGCAGAACTTGTCGGTCGAGGCGGCAAATTACGAAAAGGCGTGGGAGTTGCTGAAGGAGCGCTACGACCACAAGCGCATACTGGTGCATTTACAGATGCAGGCTCTGTTTGGGCAGTCTCCTATGGCCCGGGAAACTGCAACAGGTTTGAAGGAGTTATTGTTCACGACACGGGAGTGTATGTCAGCTCTGGAGAACATGGACGTTCCGGTGGATCAGTGGGACACGGTGCTCATTTGGTTCCTGCACCAGAAGTTGCCGTCTTCAACGCAGAAGCTGTGGGAAGAGAAGATGGGAAACAGGAAGGATTTGCCAAAATTCGTCGAGTTTGCGGACTTCTTGGACACTCGTTTCCGCACTTTGGAAGTTGTTGACCAGCAGGAGATGTGCTCCGCGTCAAAAATGAAAGCTGAGACACACGCCAACAACCGTTCTCGCTTTCAGAGCACTAAGGTCATGTTTGCGACGCCAGCATCGAAGCCAGCCAGTAGGCAAGTAGGTAAGCCAGCCAGTAGGGAAGTAGGTAGGCCAGCAGTTCGGCCAACTTTTAACAGGGAGTCGGGAATGTGCAGTTTATGCAATCTGCAACAGCATTCCATAAGGAAGTGTCAGCGGTTCCTAAACATGGACACAACGGAAAGGAAGCAGACTGCTCGACGCCTGAGAGTTTGCGATAACTGCCTTTCTTCAGGGCATTTTGCGCCGGATTGCTCCTCGCCTGGCTGCTGCTACTTTTGTCAACAGCGTCACCACACGCTTCTGCATATTAACGTGGCCCAACATCCAGCTGTGCGTGCAAATAGCATGACACCGTCGAGGTCAACAACAACTTCAAGAGGTCAGAATGCAGTTTCTACGTCTTTTAACGCTAACGCGCTGGAGTTTGAACCGAGAAAAGTACAACAAGCTTCTACAAGCAGTCAGATTTTAAATTATCACACGTCGCATGGTAGCAGAACGCACCAGGTGCTTTTAGCGACAGCAATCGTTAAGGTGCGAGCAGCCGATGGTCGTCAACACCATCTACGAGCCTTGATCGACCCAGGATCGGAAGCATGCTTCATCACTGAAGATGCAGCACAACAATTGAAGCTGAAAAAGCGACGTACCTTTGTCGAGGTGTCAGGGTTAGGGTTGGTCAGCAGTGGCACAACGCAAACATGCGTGGATATTGAGCTTGCGTCATGCAACTCAACTTATGGAGGCGCGGTGCGGGCACTGGTCTTCAAGTCGCTGACTGGCCATCTCCCAGCCCAACAAATGATGCCTGACAAATGGCAACACCTCAAAGGGTTAACGTTGGCAGATCCCAATCTCCACGTTCCTGGACCCATTAATTTACTTCTCGGCAGCGAAGTATATGCTGATATACTCCTTCCAGAAGTGAGAAGACCTGCAGATGGAGTCGGACCAACCGCTCAGAAGACGCAGTTAGGGTGGATTGTGTTAGGGAAAGTTCAAGCGGAACATCCCCGGCAAATACGCAGTTTTGTGCAGACTGCTGACCTGAATTCTCAGCTGCAGAGATTCTGGGAGATGGAAGAATTGCCGTTCCAGACACATGAAACTGAGGAGAACATCGCATGCGACGCGCATTTCGACGAACACACGAGACGCCTTCCTGACGGGCGTTATGAAGTGAAGCTGCCGTTTAAAGGTGGATGTCTTCCAGCGATGGGATCCAGTAAGCAGAGCGCGGTCCGACGATTCCTGCACTTGGAGAAGAGGCTGGAGGCAAACCCAACTCTTCGGGCAGATTATGCCAAATGCATACAGGAATATGCAACCCTAGGGCATATGGAAGAAATTCACGTCGGCGACTCGGTGTTGGCAACCCCATACCACTATTTTTTGCCTCACCATGCAGTTTTCAAGGAATCGAGTTCCACCACGAAACTGAGGGTCGTGTTCGACGCAACAGCGAAGACTTTGGATGGAAGTTCGCTCAATGATCGACTTTTGGTGGGCCCAAAATTACAGTCGAGCATTATTGATCTGGTTCTTCGATGGCGAACCCACAGAATCACGTTTACGGCTGACATCGAGAAGATGTATAGGCAGGTGTTAGTGGATACACCGGATACTTACTATCAGTTGATCCTGTGGAGAGACGATCGTTCCTCTCCAATCAAGTTGTTTCGGCTTAAAACGGTAACGTTTGGCACAGCAAGTGCACCATATCTTGCCATAAAAATTCTGAAACGTGTAGCCGAAGATGAAGAATCAAACTTGCCAGAGGGCGCGAAGGTTGTCCGAGAGGACATGTATGTGGACGATCTCATCAGTGGTGCCGATACTGTGGAAGAAGCACGAACAAAACGCGACCAAGCGAATCAACTTCTGGCGTCCGCGGGTCTCAAATTGCGCAAGTGGACAAGCAACGTGAAAGAACTCGTCGAAGACATACCAGCAGCAGATCGAGAGTTAGATTTTGAGGTGCCGTTCAACATGTCAAATCATGTCAAAACCCTTGGCATAAAATGGTTCCCGGTAGACGACTACTTTTCTTACCAAAATGTGCAGCAGTCATCAGAAGCCACAACAAAAAGGTCAATGTTGTCCACCATAGCCAAACTGTTCGACCCACTTGGCTGGATATCACCATGCGTCATCACGGCAAAATTAATGATGCAGCGGCTTTGGGAACTTAGTTGTGATTGGGATGATCCGGTTCCAGCTACACTGAAAAAAGATTGGGATGCTTTTCATGGAGAACTCCCGATGATCGAGACACTTCGAATACCACGCTGGACCTATATCAGCAAGACCAACAGGGATATAGAATTACATGGATTCTGTGACGCGTCTATGAAAGCATACGGTGCCGTAGTATACGTTCGTGTACTGGACAGTGATGGGAATATCCATGTAAACTTGCTCCTAGCAAAGACGAAGGTAGCTCCAAGTCAGCGTACGATCACGCTTCCACGTTTGGAACTTTGCGGAGCAGTAGTGTTAGCGCAGTTGATGCAATATACTAAGGACGTTTTGGCTGTTCCCGACATCAAGATGTTCACTTGGACCGACTCAACCATCGCGCTCGCGTGGATACGAGCCACTCCCGCTAAATGGACTACGTTCGTGGCCAACAGAGTGTCCGAAATTCAGCGGTTAGTGGGGATCGATTGCTGGGGACATGTTGCAACGCTTCATAACCCAGCCGATCTGGCGTCCAGAGGAGTGTATCCAGCAGAACTGACGTCATTGGAGACTTGGTGGATTGGTCCTGATTTTTTACGCAGTCAATGGGCTTTCGATGTTCCGCATCAACCTGTTGACATCGAAACTGACGAGGAACGACGTACGGTTAAGGTACTAAGCGCTCAAGTCAGTCAGGATGATCGCATACTTCAAACCATCTGCGACTGTTCGAATTTGTTGAAGGTGATTCGAGTTATCGCCACATGTTGTCGTTTCGCAACAAAATGTCGACGAAAAGCAATTTCTGATGGCCCATTTACTCCAAACGAACTGGAAGCAGCGCGTATCATCGCCGTAAAGGCCGCACAGAAAGAGATGTTCAAAGCAGAGCTTCAACAAATTTTGGAAACCTCGAAAATACCTAGATCACTCAAGACCTTGAACGCATTCGTTGATGCTGAAGGACTTTTGAGAGTTGGAGGACGCTTGGAGAATTCTCTCCTCCCCTACGACGCGCAACATCCGATATTACTTCGAAACAGTCACCATTTTACCAACCTGGTTGTCAGAGATGCCCATAAGAACACCTTGCATGGCGGCATCCAACAGATGATCAATTACATCCGTCAAAAATATTGGATTGGCCAGATACGAAGAAGCGTGAAATATCAGCTTCATAGATGCACTTCTTGCTACCGGCAAAAGGCATCGGAAATGCAGCAGTTGATGGGAAATCTACCTGCACCTAGAGTCCGGATGTCACGACCGTTCAGTCATACTGGAGTTGACTACGCAGGACCCATCGAAATAAAAAGCTGGAAGGCTCGAGGTGCTAAAATACTAAAGGGGTATTTCGCAGTATTTATCTGTTTGGCAACAAAGGCCATTCACTTGGAAGTAGTGTCTGACCTGACTACCCAAGCCTTTTTAGCAGCATTTCGGCGTTTTACGGCCAGGAGAGGTAGCTGCAAACAAATCTACAGCGATTGTGGAACAAATTTCGTCGGCGCTAATAACGAATTAGCCAAAATGTTGAAAGACGCCAAGCACGATTTTAAAGAAATTGCCGAAAATCTAGCAAATCACGGAACAAATTGGCACTTTATTCCCCCAGCTTCTCCACACTTTGGTGGATTATGGGAAGCGGGAGTGAAATCGGTGAAGTTCCATTTAAAACGAGTCGTTGGAACCGAAAGGCTTACTTTTGAGGAGCTCACAACGCTTCTAGCTCAGATAGAAGCGTGTCTGAATTCGAGACCCTTATGCCCACTCTCCGACAGCTTAGATGATTTGAATGCGCTTACTCCTGCGCATTTTCTTGTAGGCGAATCTTTACACGCTGTGCCACAAGGCGAACTCAACAACGACATCACGTATATCGACCGATGGAAAAGAGTACAAGCGCTGGCGGAAGGATTTTGGAAAAAGTGGAGTTCCGAATATCTTGCGCGATTGCAGCAACGTCCGAAATGGACTGAAATACAAGAAGCTCCCAAAATAGGAGACCTAGTCTTGTTGAAGGATGAGCGACTTGCACCGACTTATTGGAGTCTTGCCCGAATCGAGAACACTCACGCGGGAACGGATGGACTAGTACGCGTTGTCACGGTCAAGACACAGAATGGAAACCTGAAACGACCTATCGCGAAGATTTGTTCTTTACCGTCCAACAAACACCAAGAACTATCGGCGTTAATATAAAAATGAATTCCTGAAATATATGTTTTTACCGAAACATTTCAAAATAAATATGATGTATTCAAAAACCCGACATTTTAAATCCAGAGCGGATTTCATTCAAGTCACCAAAACAACAATCAACCCATCTTTAAAATATTTGTAAGGTTATCCAAAACCCAGCAATCAACACATCTATACAAAAAAAAATCAGCGAACTCATCTCAAAAATCAACACTTTTTGTCATTCAATTCATCACACAATTCAACAATCAACACATCTTGTAACATTTGAAAGGCTGTTTAAAACACATCTTTAAAACCACCTGGAAAGCTGTTCAAGAAATAATAAAACCAACAAGAATTTTTTTTTTAAATCATCTTTATTCAAAGATATAATAAAATCATCTTTATTCAAAGATATAATAATTTACAGAAGTTGCATGAAAGACAATCGATGCACTTCATCTTAATTCTGTGCTGCAGCAACGCACACACAAAATTAAACTTAAAATATAAAGGAACTAAACACAACTTATTCCAAAACACTTAAGCCTTAAATCGAATGCTTAAAACATAACTTATTCTAAAAACTTAATCTACAACACAAATTATAAAACACATTATTTTTAAAATCATCTTTACATGACGTTCAAAAGGAATATCGTAAACAGGGCCGAGAGACATCGCACGTCGAAAGTCGATTTCCCGTCGGCAAAACAAAACAAAAAAAATCGTCGTCGACAAGACACATTTTTATTTGCAAGAGAATGTCTAATTCCCGTCGGCAAAACAAGCAAAAAAATCGTCGTCGACAAGACACATTTTTTTCATAAAATAAATTTGTGCACTGCAACACCGCAAACGCAATATTAATAATAATTAATAATAAAACGCTGAAACAATGCACACATTTATTAAATTTACAATTTATTATGCAAAACACAAAATGCACTGCCATTTTAAACACAAAAAAAAAATATAGAACACGATCCACATCACATAGAAATGAAAAACGCGAAATGTCAAATGCCGTCGGCAAATGCATTTGACCATTTTGTACATAGGTCTGATTAATTTTAAGACCAAATATACAGTCCACTGAATTTAAGTTAATAAGCACTTAATAAATTTAATGAATTCAAAACACACCTACAACTTAAGCAAACTTATAAAATTCGCGAAACATTTCCGAAATAAATCGCGGTTTTGTTTACAATCAAAATGTAAACAACAATTCTAGTTTTCCAACTAGAGAAGGATGGCACTAGGTCACATTAAATTGGCCATTAATATTGTGCATTCTAGCACACCGCGTATACCCATACACACACACACGCAGTATATATTCATATAATAGAATAAAACTCTTTCACGCGCGACACCGAATACCGAAATCCGCGAAATAAATTGCAAAACCTTGCACAAGCCACACACACATACATACATATCTACGCATGCAGAACAAAAAACTTAATTAAAACTTAAATAAAGTACATTCACGAGATTAAACACAAATCACAAACATACATAAATATCAACCACACAAAAAGGAATAAAATTTAACATATTCAAAACAAGATTTAAACAAAAAGTGAACAAGAGTGTTCGTACATTTAATAAGTATTTAGTTTCATGTCCTTTGTTAGCTATTACAGCAGTACAAAGACGTTAAATAGAGTTTATCAGGTTTCCACACCTTCCTGTGCTTATCGAACTCCATGATTGCTGTGTTGCTTGGTTTACATCTAAAAGAATATTTTTTTGCAGCGCTCCAAAGGTTTTCAATGGGATTAAAGTCCGAAGACTGTGCGGGCCACTCCATCACATCTACTTTGCTTTCCTGGAACCATTGCTTCTTGCTGAAAGACCCATTTTAGCAAGAAGCAACTTCGTTTACGGTAGCATTCAGCTTCAGTATACGGTAGCGTTACTTCCTGCATTATCCTAACATAGAGATGCTGATCCATAATGCCTTCAATCCGCATTATGGGTCCAACTCCGCAGAAAAAAAAAATTCCCATACTATTATGATTGTAAAGTGTGGATTATATTCGGTGTTTGGGGGTCTTCTTACATATTGACGAGATCCTTTTCCACCCCTTAAAACAATTAAAGTGTAACGGGTTTTCACTATCAACGCAATACAAAGTGGAAAAATACCAATCTGTGCAATGCTTTTACTCACACTAATAAAAATAAGATAAAAATATAATAATAATGCAACTTTCAACAAGGTTGCGTTAAACGTTAAACGCGGATTGTCGATTGCTTACTTTTCGGCACTACTCGCAATTTGTTGATATAACAGCTGTATCAACTCCGCGTCATTCAGCCAGACGATTTAATTGTAGTGAAAATGTGTTCTTCGGTGGAAGTTTGCATTATTTTCGGAGAAAATCAAATTGAAACTAGTTCTTTGTTCTTTTTAGTGCGTTTAATATAATATTTGTAATTCATTTCTTAAGAAAAATCTCAAGATCTCATTGAATTATTCTAAATAATTTTTCAATTTGTGCCGTGTGTGTGAAAATCGTGTCTGTGCTTGAAAAATTAATTTCGATTGCTTCATTGAAAGTAGTGTTATGTTTTCTTTTCTCCTCAAATGAAACCTATTTTCATTTTCACATTAGGAAGTTTCAATTCTTCCGCGCGGAGGAAATCCACGCACAATTTTTTTTTGAATTTGCTTTTAAATTATAATTAACAATTATAAGATCTATAATAAAGAGATTTATAAATCTCACTGACCATGCACAGCGGTTCCACCCTCGAACAAAGGTGGCCATAATTACTTACACACTTGATAACATAATTATAAAAACTATTTTTCCTAATATGATTTGGGCTCTCTGATTACGAAACTGCGATCAGTCTCTCTCAGTCATCCCAATGTCTTGAGATAAGTGCGGCAAAAGGGACAAGATCGGTTTACTTCAGTTTAGCTATTGGGACTAGAACAAATCCTGTAAGAGGTATGTTTTCTACATTTACCGAAACATAATTTTCTATTCTAAATATGTTTACATAACTTATTACAGTATGCTATATTGTGTGAAAATTAAACTCTTAGCAAAACACAGAAACAGCTAGCTATCCACGTATTCAAATTAAGTTTATTTCTTTTAAATAAGACTTTTCAAAAAGTGTTTTGTGTAAAAAATATAGGTTTATGCATATACAGGGTGTTCCGTACTTCGTGCATTATACTTTGGGGTGTAATTCTTGGTCATAATCTAAGAAAAAAATTGTTTAACAGTAAAGCTCGTTTCTCAACTTTGACATCACTTTTTGACAATTTAAAAAAAGGCTAACTTTGGTGTACCTTGACCTATGTTAAATTCGATATCTCTGTCAATACTGATGATAGAGACCTAATCTTAGACTTAATTTTTTGTAGAAACAACAACCTTTAGGACTATATTTAAGTTGAGCTTCCTTAGGTTTAGGGTTGCCAGATTTTCAATTCAATACCTGATAAACATAGAGTTTCTTTATTTCTTACAGATGAACAAAACAAAAAAAAAACTTATAAATAAATGCACTCAAACCATACATTTTATGATATTTGAAAAAATGCAAAAGGGTAAAGTTTAAAAACGAAAAAAATATTTTTAGTTTTGAGGTTTGTTTGAATAAAACAATAAACGGAACAGTTTTTTATGTACTTTATACAAATACAATTATAACAAGTGCTCAAAGTGCCATCCTTCTTTTTAAATGCATGCCAGAGCCCGTTTTTGGTTTCCATTGTGGATGTTTGCTCTCGATAACTCTTGTCTTACTTGAAGTGATCCTTCGGAAATAGGCTGTTCTAATTCAATTAAGGTTGTTATTTCAGATGAGTTAACAATTTCTTTCATTCAACCCCATACAAAAAAATCCAGTACAGTGAGATCGGGAGATCGTGCAGGCCAGTGAATTGGTCCATTTCTGCCTATCCATCTACCACCGTATTTTTCATCCAACTAATCCTTAACTTCTTAAAAAAACTTAAGAAACTACTAAAAGTACCCAAAATCTTGTTTTATTCAAACAAACCTCAAAGCTAGAAATCTTTTTTTTTTTATTTTACCCATTTTGCATTTTTTCAAATATCATTAAAAATGTATGGGTTTTTGATTGCACTTATTATTAAGTTTTTTTTATTATTGTTTTGTTCATCTGTAAAAAATAATGAAACTCTATGTTTATCAGGCAAATCAGTCGGTCAAAACTTTGTTTCGGGAAGAAAATTTGAACACCACTTAAAACTGAAAATCGGGCATCCCTAAACATATGGAAGCTCAACTTAAATACAAAGTTGTTATTTCTACAAAAAATTAAGTCTAAGATTAGGTCTCTATCATCAGTATTGACAGAGATATCGAATTTTACACAATTTTACACCAAAGTTAGCCTTTTTTTAAATTGTCAATAGTGATGTCAAAGTTGAGGAACGAGCTTTACTGTTGAACAATTTTGTTCTTAGAATATGACCAAGAATTACACCCCAAAGGATAATACACGAAGTACGGAACACCCTGTATATGTACATTGGTAGGTACGTATAAATTTTTCGAAACCTAACTTTGAAACGTAGGGACCATTTCTAGAGATCTATCAATGGTGTTTTCTATTCATTAGACCTTAGCGTCAAAACTGTTAAACCATTTTGAGCCAAACAAATTCAATGACTCGTATATTTGTAGGAAATTAGATTTCCTTAAAAAAATGTTTATTTGGCTAACCGTTTCCAAGTAATAAAGCTTGAGAAACTGGTACGTGTTTTTGATTTTGGTCTCTTACTTTGAATTTTTTTAATTAACAAACAATCCTATATACGATAAATTGCAAACATGTTTCTTAGAGAAAATTTAATGTTCTACAAAAGAGATGTTTTAATATTTTTCAATAAAGTTCTTCCTCCAGAAGTTATTCACGATTAATGTTGAAAAAATAATAAATTTCTTAGTTTGCTTAAGTATTAATTAAAAATCAATCTGTAAATTTCCGCAGCTGATTAAACGTGTGCTAAATAGAACATTTAATAACTTTTCTGGCAATATACACTGCCAACCACTAGGATGAGGCCACAAATTTTGCAATCGATTTTCGCTTTTTATAACTGGTGGGAGTTTTGTACCCGGAAAAGTTTATTAACAGTTAGTAGGTAGGTATTTTCCCATAACAAATTCATGAAATTAAAGGGTTGATTCGAAACGACCGTTGGAATTTCCCAAGATCAATTAATGATCTACTGAAAATAGGTATTAAAAGGTGCTCCACTAGGATGAGGCCACATGCAAAATTTTAGAAAAAACAAAAAAAAAATGAGTGAAATGTTTACAGTTTATGGTTTAATAATGTTTTTTTACATTAATAATGAGTATGTCCGCCGTTTTTGGATATAACCTCTATTAGACGTTTTCGAATAGAATCATAGATACAGTTTTTTTTAAATAATCATATGAAATTTGGGACCGGGCACTACGAATAGCATCAATTTAGGTGTCCTTGTCTTCAAATTGTCTGCCACCTTCATAAACTTTGCGAGATAGCCATGGCCAAACGTTTTCAATAATGTTTAAGTCCGGTGAATATGGCGGCCATGACAAAAGTTCCACGTCTTCTGATTGAATCCAGCTTCTGACAACCCTGCACGTGTGGATTGGGGCATTGTCTTGTTGAAAAATCCAAGTCAGAGGTCCAAAAATGTTATTCATTTTTGGAAATGACCGTTCCAGCAAACATTTGTAGCTATTTTCTTTCATTGTTGTGAACAAAAACTCCAACTCCTATTCTACAATTCGTGCCATAGTAGGTGATAGCTCCCCACATCATTATACATCATGTACGGCTATGATGTCTTGCCAAAATAGGCTCATACTTTCTAATATCATGGAAATAAAAGTTGTAACCATCAGGATCGTCAAGGTTAAACTTTTTTCATCCGAAAAGACAACGCGTTTCCATTCACTGCTCCAATCAACATGCTGTCTTGCAAAGTCCATACGATGCTCCTTGTGTACTGGCTACAAAACAGTAGTATCATTTTTTTGTAGTATTCTTCGTACCCTTGGTCGCTGGTAGAGTGGAATTTGAGGCAATTCGTAGAATCAACCGATTTTGTCTTGGTTTTGTGACTTTTCCCGTGCGTCATTTTTGATATTTGCCATAGGTTTGTGGATCAGCAAGATAATTGTTTACAACTGTCTTGCTCCTGTTAAGTCTCCTTGCTATTCCACGGCCTGAGAGTCCTATTTCCTTAAAAGCATCTAATTTTGCTCTTTCTGTCGCTGCCAAAGTCTTTCCGGAACCCATGTGTGCTTCAAACTAAATAAAACGGTTATTTTTAACACTCTCTTAGATATTTTATACAAGAATTCGCACATGCGCACTCGTGCACGGAAATATTCGCAATGGCCTCATCCTAGCGGAGAACCTTTTTATACCTATTTTCAGTAGTTCATTAATTGATCTTGGGAAATTCCAACGGTCGTTTCGAATTGACCCTTTAACTTCATGAATTTGTTATGGGAAAATACCCACCTATTAACTGGCAATAAACATTTACGGGTACAAAACTTCCACCAGTTATAAAAAGCGAAAATCGATTTTAAAATTTCTGGCCTCATCCTAGTGGTTGGCAGTGTATAACATTTTGGGTGCACTGCGGGGCGTAACAGTTAAAAGTTTAAGGCAAATAACATTAAGATTTTCAATTTTTGTTTTGCTTTTCTATCTAGCCCCAATTTGCAAACGTTTATATTGAGTCTAACACTGACTCTCAAAAAGAAATAGTGGAGGTTTTACCTTCCAATAATATATCCACATCAAAGAAACGCTCCACAAAAAGATAAGAAAACTTCAAAACCAACAAGTGAAGTCTTACTAACATTTGGAGCTCTAAAATTCAAATCATGTGATTGCAATGTTATAACTCCGAAAGTAAAAAGTTAACGGCATTTATTTATTATGACTTAAGGATGTTCTCAGCTTATTATGACGGGTTTTTATTATAGCCGTTGCAATGAATTTTTTTTAATTTGGCCTACGGTGGAACCACTGTGCGGTGGAAGCATTGCTTCTATCTGAGGAAATATAAAAAGTGTTTTAACTGTTAAAAATTTTACTAATCTTTTCATTTATAAAGTGATTGTTTGAAACTGTTGTTTTGCAGATTAGGAATTCATCTTTTTCTATTGCTGTTTTTTTTTTCATTATACAGTGTGGGCAAAAAGCTTATTCACAATTTCAAACGCTTCTTAATAATCAACCAACTGGATTAGCGCGACAATTCCAACGCCATCTGTTGCATAGAACTATGCCATGAAAAACGGCTAGTTACTATGGCACCGTGGACGCGTTAGCAACGTTTATTCGCCGTGGAGTGTTATTTAAAAAACGTTGAGAGTGCAATCGCTACCCAGCGCGCTTTCAAAAACATTTAAATTTAAAACGAAAGACTTGAAAAACTTCTGCGAATCGGGTTATGTCATTAACCGCCCCCGAATCGGCCGTTCGCGTACATCAATGACGCCCGCAAATAATTAAAACTGTCAACGACGCCTTGAGCAAAAGTCGTCGGTCTGTGCGCCGTCATTCTGCCTCCTCGTGAATCTTCAAACGACGCGACCGACGGTAAGATAATTTTACGAGAGGATTTGAATATGCACTCATACAAAATTCAACTCACTCAAGCTATAGTGCCCGCTGATAAGCCAAAAAGGTTGTGGACAAAGTCCGGGAAAATTTTATGATAAGAGTGCGCGAATGTTTCCGCGCGCCATGGCGACTATTTTACTGGATGTTTTTTATAAAAAATAAATTTCTTTATTAAATGCTATTTAATAAAGAAAACCTGTAGCTTTATTTTCATTTTGGTTTCATAAGCTTTGCTCTCACAGTTTTTTTACGAAGCGTTTGAAGTTGTGGATAACCTTTTGGCCCACCCTGTATAAGTTAAATAGTCCTTTCGTTTGATCGAGTTGTTCAAAAATGCCTGTCCGCTCTCACATGTTCTCATATAACTCTTTTAGAACGAACCCAATGTGAGTTGCAAAGCGTTGAGAATTTTATAATGAAAATTTCCACTCTACACGCTGTGATATCTCTTATCAGCTGTGATTGCTTTGTAGTGTTTGGTTTGTTTTATTTGAATACCTTTTATATACAGGAAGTCCCATAACTCGTGTTACATACTCTGGAATGAGATTCTTGGTCATATTCTTTTTTGCACAAAACAATAATAAAAAATACTCATTAATATGTAAGTGCACCCAAAAACCCATTTTATGATAAAAAATACAAAATAGGTAAAAAAAAATCTAATTTTGAATTTTTAGCACCTGGCGAGTTTTCTAAGAACTGATAGTTTTGAGGTAATGTTATGACTGCGTCCTCATGAAAAGTGTTTAAAGTGTACTTGATCTGCTATCACAATCCTGATTGATTTACCTCTTCCTAGTCTCGCTATGTTTAGTTGGTTTTATTAAATCATAAGCTTTTTTTTCAAAATTCAACAAAAGCAAATGGACTTGGCTTTTGCCGTCTGCCAGATTGTCAATTTTAAAAAGAACTAATAAAAAGTAAAAAAAGTATTTACTTTAAAATTTCAGAAACTTCCGGTCATAATTCTTTGTCTGTATGAAAGAGCGATTTTGAAAAATAAAAACAGTTTCTTCATATCGACTTGGTTCAACACATTAAAGCAATCTTCATCCGTTAGAAAACTTTTTCCAAAGACATGTAATCTTGTTTCCTGTAGTATAGGGCATTTTCCAATAAAGTGCAGGACATCTTCTCGTTCTTTCAAATTACACAATTCGCAAAGGCATGGTAAATCATCTCTGTGTGGCACATAATTTAGGCTCAAAAGTTCTCCTCTCAACCTTATCATCATGGATATTTCTTGTACGCTGTTGTTGTCATGAAAATAGTTTTTCTCTCCCAAATTATGATCTAAACGACTGTAAATAGATCTAAAACTGATGATTCAGCATCTTGCCTGAATTTAGATGCAGATAGCTCATCCAACTTCTGTATCAGCCTATACATCTCGTTTTTCCAGTTGTCTTTATTTCATAGACTTAAGTCCACGGCCATGTGGCACTGCAGTTCCAGATCTAACCATTTCGCGTACCAACTTGTTCCATTCGCTATATTTTTTAGAGCTGCTTTTTTTGGTAGACGCTCATTAGACATTTTCATCACTTTTAAGATATAGTCTACCTGCAGTTTTAAGGTCTAAATAAACTGAGGTGAAAGTCCCGTTTCGACCATGAGTAAATAGCTTGGGGCGTTTGAAGGAATATGAAAAATTCTTTTGATATAAAACCTTAGAAGTTTCTCGACTTCTACATATTGTTTATGTCCCCATACCTACGCAGCATAGAACATCACTGACTCTGCAACTGCTTCAAAAACTTTATATTTGCTGCTATGTGAAATGAAACGATTTCCAAAACATCCTTTCCACGTTGCGTTTATTGCGTTTTTAGACTTTGCTAATTTTTCTTTGAGATGCTTTTGCAAGGTAAAGCCGTTGGTGAGCAGAACACCTAAGTACTTATATTCTGCTACCACTTCCAATTCTACATCATTATAGTTCCATCTTTACTTTCTACTGCGCCTTCCTCCACCTTTCTTACAAATCATTATTTTGGATTTTTCCGAGTTAACGCTTATATTCCAGAGCTTACAGTAGTCATAAAGGCGATTGATCATTAGCTGCAAGGATTCTGGTGTACTGGACAGGAAATCCACATCGTCCGCAAACATTAGGCCCTTGGTACGCGTTCCACTCCACTCCACACCTCCAGAAAGTCCATCGAGTAAATCATCAATAAAAAGCGAAAAAAGTACTGGGCTCAATGCACATCCCTGTCTTACCCCCGATTTTGTCTCAAACCATGCTGGTAATTCCTCTCCGTTCCAAACTGCTGCTCAAGTACCTGCATATAAGCTTTGTAAGATCCTTCTGAACTCATATGACATGCCCTTTCCGTAGAGTTTGTAAAACAACGCATGTCGATCTATTAAATCAAATGCTGCTCTAAAATCCACAAAAAATGTATACAGTTTCTTGCCCTGCCTTTGAAATTCCTCCGCTATGGTTTTGAGCACAAACACTTGGTCTACCGTCGAGTATCCTCTCCTAAAGCCAGCCTGGTATTCACTAAGAAAATTTTCTTCTTCCACCCACGTGCATATAGTCGTTTCTCGCTATGCGTACTCTTATAGTTATGTTCATCTCACGGTAAAGTTCATATATAGTTCGTTGTTGAGTCTTCTTTTTCGTATTTTGTCTTCAACTTAATATAATTATAATAATATAATAACTCGGAGTATAAAGCACCAAGGGTTTACTCTTCTTGCTTCTGATAAGGTCCATGCGCCTGCGCCCCATATGATCAAGAGTTTATATTTTATTTTATTTTATTTTATTTTGTTTATTGGTAAGCCTGTATTTTAAGATATAATATCTTATAAGCTGATACATGCTTAAATTTGCTTAAAAAATATATATATTAGCTACTAGTTATTTGAAATAGTATTTACAATTGAGCTTTTCAAAACTAGCTGTACAATAGTTTTATTACAATTTATTATTTCATGTTAAATCGTATTGAATTTATAAACATTTGCAATTGATAATTAAAAAAAAACTAACATTTTTAAATATGAAAACAATTATTTTTAAATATGAAAACAATTATATTCTGCTTGCGGAGAGGTGTATTCGCAGTTCATTTTTAAAGGAGTTCATGTTTCGAATAATTCTGATATGTCGAGGAAGATTATTCCATAATCGCGTCACATTGACAAAAAACTGTCGTTCAGAGGTTAAACTGGAAAAACGAAATTGTATTATTTGTTGTGATCTAATTGAAGAGGCCATTTGTATTCTGGTGAAGATATAAGAAGGCTGGTGTGTAAGCAGCGTTCTAAACAGTAAAATTAAGGTTCTATAACGAATGAGGTTGTCGAAAGAGAGATTATAATATTGACCTCGAAAAATGTGAAACTCTATCGAATCTTTTAAGACCATATACATATCTAGCAAATAGCAATGTTATTATATGCCACATTGAGTTTTCTTCGACTAATGTAATCGCAATTGCAATAGATCTCACAGCCATGCAAAAGTATATGGATGATCATCGTTTTGGCATAAGCCTTGTTTTGACTGGAGTATAATACTGTGTAGACGATAGTCTGCGCAGTACTCCGTATGCTTTCCCAATAGTCGAGTTTATGTGCGTGTTCCATGTAAGAGTCCGGTTAAACGTTATACCTAAATTTTTAGCGGTCTCAACATATTGAAGGGCCGCCCCATCAAGAATTATCTGTGGGAACTGGGAACAGTCAATGGGTTTCTTAGAGATAACCAGACATTTGGACTTAGATGAATTCAAGAATAGTCCATTATCTTTAGCGAAATTATAAATATTTTCTAAATCATTGTTAATATTAATGACGCTGCCATCAATTTGGCCTAACGAACAACTTATATACATTTGAACGTCGTCCGCATACATTTGAACTGTTGATGTGGAGACTATTTGTGGTAGTTCATTGATGTAAAGAGAAAATAGGAGAGGACCGAGGATCGAGCCTTGTGGAACACCTCTTTTTATGGGAAGAAAGGATGAAATATTACGATTCATCATAACAGCCTGTTGCCTTACTTGGAGATAAGACGAAATCAATTGTACGGCCGAGTTCGAAAAATTATACAATCTTGATAATTTTTTACAGAGATTAAGGTGATCAACCGTGTCAAAGGCTTTTGAAAAATCCAATAGCAGAAGGAAAGTTATATTTTTGTTATCTAAAGCCACTCTCACCTCTTCGATAACATTAATCAAAGCTGTTTGGCAACTGTGTTTCTCCCTAAATCCGGATTGTTGCGGCGAAAGAAAGTTATTCCTGCGTAGATAAGTATTTATTTGTTTTTGAATAATCTTTTCGAAAACCTTTGACAGGAATGGAAAGATGGAAATAGGTCTAAAATCTTGGACTTTTTTCGATTGGTATTATTTTAGCTGACTTCCACTGTTCAGGGAAAACGCCGGTTGTCAGAATCGTGTTAAAGGTATGCGTAACATACGGCAAAAGAACAGGCAGTATTGCCTTAAAAAAAGTGGGGTGTATTTTATCAGTACCTATAGCATTCGACTTAATTGACAAAAAACTTTCCACTACGTCAGTACTTTCAACGCATATGAAGCTAAATGCATTCAAATTATTGTTCTGGAAATTTTGGGGCGAAGTGACCGGGAGATAAGGGAAGGGTAGCTCGACGAATTTTTGATTGAGCTCGTTCACACTGATATCATCAGGGAAAACGTTTCTTTTAGTTTTAGCTATGCTGATCTCACGAAGATTATTCCAAAGTTGCCTCCCGCATTGTGATGTATTTAATTTGTTGGAGAGCACCTTTGTTACGAATTTTGGTTACCACTATATTACGTAACCTACGATAATTGTGTCGAGATTCCTCCAGTCTAAAGCGTTTCTAGATAGCATATGCGTAGTCTCTTGCTTGCATCAAATTACGAATTTCGGCAGTAAACCAAGACCGATGATTATGTTTCCGAGTACGAATTTCCACAGGAACGTGGGTATTAAATAATGATAATGTTTGGGAGTTTATATATTCGATTTGATCGGTAGGACTGGGCACACAATAAACATATCTCCAATCAATGGATCGCAAATTTTGTTCAAGGGCATTGTAATCAATGTGTTGAAAATCCCTAAATTCATATGAAATATCTACCTGTTGAAAATCAAAATCGAAAGCGATATATGTGAGGTCATGCCTAGAAAAACCTGGCACAGAGAGCTGATCCTGGAACAATACCTTACGTAAATCACTCACAAAAAAGACATCCAAGAGTGTGCTTGAAAAATCAGTGAAATGGGTTGCCACAGAGGTGTTTGAGGGAAACAAATTGAAAGTTTTCATACCATCCACAAGATTTCTTTCAACCAAAATGTTGCTATTGAAATCACCACTTATTAAGATCTGAGGTGATACAACAGATATTTCTTCCATAAAATGAAAAAACGGATCTAGACTAGTGCTTTTATTGGGCCTGTATACTGCTCCTATGAGTAACTTGTTTTCACTATAGCCTAGATCCTCAAAAATGTACTCGATTTCACTGCCAGCATCAGACACATATCTAAGTTTGCACGGAATGCTCTCTCGTACATATATTGCAACACCGCCCCCATTGCGACCCTCTCTGTTATAGCGGAAAACCTTATACCCTCCTAGTTTACACATTTCATCGCTGCAGGTGCTTTTAAGCCATGTTTCAGATACGCAGATCACATCAATCTTACTTCCACCAAAAACAAACCGGAACTCATATAAAGGACTTATTTGGTTTTTCTTGACGGAATTTTATCTTTCAACTTACTTCTTAGCCCAAAGAAGCAGCAGTTGGTAAGTGTAGCTATTTCTAACTATTTTCCAAATCCATTCTGGATCCTAGGTAGACGAAGTCCTGTAATACTTCGAATCTATGTCTGTCTATTCACACATTTTATTTAATTTTTGGATGTTCTGTGTCTTTGTTTGATGAAAGCATACACTTTTTTTTGCCCTCATTTACGATCAAAACTATTTTTGCTCCTTCTGTGTGCCCGCAAAAGCATCGACATCACGCTTGCTTTTTCTCATTACTTCAATATCGTTTGCGTTAGAACCTTTTGAAAAATTATTCCTCTGGTGTTGTCATTTGAGTTTTGTGCTGTCTTTTCAAGAATGACGTTAAAAAATCGTTTTGGAAAGCAGCGTGAATTTTCCAAAGTCATTCTGCAAAGGCGTTAGAATTTTAGGGGCATGCCTTAACTAGGCATGGCTCTCTACACCTAGCTTCTGTAAATACTATCGTACTGAAGTCGATGGAAAGATGGTGTATGTCGACAATAATATAAATACTTACGGATTTCTTCTAAAATCTGTCATAATGTAGAATTTGGTCAATTGTGAATTTTTCTGACCAAAAATAAATTATAAATGACCTATGA
Organism: Melanostoma scalare; assembly: GCA_949752695.1. Taxonomy (NCBI): domain Eukaryota; kingdom Metazoa; phylum Arthropoda; class Insecta; order Diptera; family Syrphidae; genus Melanostoma; species Melanostoma scalare. The sequence continues at coordinate 67,060,273 of OX456984.1, forward strand.
AATTGTTGACCTGGGGTCTTTAACGTTCACTTATTACAGCACGATTCTATTTGCGACGTTGAAGAGCCATTTTTCTATACATTTGACGTTGTTCTGACAATCTATCTTTTTAGGGTCTTACATACAATACTTCCCCATGCTTATTTTCAAACATACCATTCATTTAAGCTGGTTTATGCCCTTTCCCACTGATTTTCATCAGACTTGAAGGGTTCAAGAATCTCTGCACCTGCAGTTTGATTTGATTTTTTAACTTCCTTCAGATCGGGAGGACGAAATTCATGATCATCTCGTCCAAGTCAATGGGGTGTTTTTTCTATCAAATATAGAGAAATCAAAAAATCATATCAAAGATACAGAAAGCGCATTCACTCCTCTGGTACTTGAGTGCATAGGTACAGAGATATTCATATTGAAAGATACTGATAGATAGTAGCTATGTCTGTTACTATTCTGAAGAGGTGTTCTTGAACCCCGTGAAAGTCACCGTGAAAGTTTTTCCATCTGGCTTACTCTATTTATCTCTTTCTAAGTTTATGGAAAGCTGCACCTGTCCAAGCAGTCCTTTAAAAAGTCAAAATTTTTACTCTCGACTATAGATCGATTGCACTTTCTTCCCTTCATGCCTATTATTTGTCAGCTTAAGAAATATCACGCAGAACGAAATTTTCTTAATAAACCAACAGCATGGTTACCGTAGTAGATATAGTATCTACGCGCAGTGACCAGTGACTGGGTTATAATTTTGAAAACACGGTTTTAGTAAGAGTACTTCTTTCTATTTCATCATCATCATCAGGTCCTGTAACCCCGCTCGGGGCATAGGGCGTCAACAAAACGTCTCCATCCTTCTCGATCTGCAGCTAGATACCTTAACTGTGGCCACGTCTTTCTCTGGGAATTAGCTTCTGATATCACTGTAGATTTCCATGTTGTTCTTGGTCTTCCAACCCGCCGTGACCCCTGAGGATTCCATTCAAAGGACTGCTTCGCAATATCACCGTTTGGTTTCGTCAGTGTGTGACCAATCCATTGCCATTTGCGCTTTCTGATGTCGATGTCCAAGCGCCTCTGACCTGTAATACGCCACAATTCCTGGTTGGATATTGTTTGTGGCCAGCGAATTTTCAGGATGTGACGCAGATAGCGGTTCACAAAAGCCTGGGATTTTCTCGAGATGGTGGCCGAGACTTTCCATGTTTCACAAGCATATAATAGCACGGATTTCACATTGGATTCGAAGAATCTCAGTTTAGTGCGTAAGGAGACTTGACTGGATTTCCAAATTTGGGACAGAGTACCAAAGGAAACGCGTGCTTTATTTATTCTGCTTTTTACGTCCAGATCCGTACCACCGTTTGCTGATACAATACTTCCGAGGTAATTAAATTGTTCGACCTCTTCAACAGGCGTGTCATGCCGAATAATACGATGTTGTGTTGGGGGGCCTGTTAGCATTATTTTTGTCTTTTTGCTATTTATTTTAAGACCGCACGATTCTCCTTTCACCCGTAAAGTTTGACACATCTCGTTCAGCCCACTGATGTTATTTGCCATGAGACATATATCGTCGGCATAGTCTTATCATAGTCTTTCTATTTACTATCATAAATTCATGCCAACGGCTCCGATGAGTATCTTCTTCGGTGGAACTTCCTTTGCGTCCGTTCAAGAAATGTCGTGTTGGTGGATTGCCTTAGTCTAAAATCCATTAATATATGCCGGTGTATATTGAATAGGTTCAATTTAACTCCGACCCTCTTACTCATTTTGGTTAGCAATCTTTTCTTTCAAAACATACATTCTACCTTAGATGAAGGATAAATTCTATATTTTTATGATTGTATGATATGTGTTTTTATTATTTAATACTCAGTCTTTTATCTGTACAACCAGCGGTTTACCATTCCATTTCCATTACCATTCTAGAATAAAAGGCTGTTTTCTATTGTCTTAAAGAGGAATTATTTATTAAACATAAGTACTTTAAACTTTTTGAAATATAAAAAGTTATGGTTATTTAATTTGTGTGGTTAATTACTATAGTTAAGTATGTTAACAGTTTCTTAAATATCAGCGAGGCCCCGGGTAAGGGATTAGTGCATAATAAAAAAAACTATTTATGTTAAGGAAAATTACATGGGTAGATATCTCAAGTATCTATACGGAAGTTTATTTTGAAATCACTTTTTATATCAATGATAGTCATAGTTTTTCTACTTAACCTAAAAGACCACCAAAAAGACCGCCTAGCAAGTCACCTCCGCCTCCGCCTCCTCCTCCACCACCACCTAAAAGGCCACCAAGAAGACCGCCTAGCAAGTCGCCTCCACCTCCGCCTCCCGCTTTAACTTTACCACCAGCGTTTACTTCACCTTTTCCTCCAACTTTACCTCCAAGTCCAACTTTACCTCCAATGCCTCCTCCAATGCCTCCTCCAATGCCTCCTCCAATGCCTCCTCCAATGCCTCCTCCAATGCCTCCTCCAAGTCCTCCTCCAATGCCTCCTCCAATTTTTCCGTTAGCGCCACCTCCAACACCAATGCTTCCTCCTGCACCAACTTTGCCTCCAATGCCTCCTCCAATGCCTCCTCCAAGTCCTAGTCCAAGTCCTCCTCCAATTTGTCCGTTACCGCCACCTCCAACACCAATGCTTCCTCCAGCACCAGCGTTAGCTCCAATGCCTCCTGCAATGCCTCCTCCAAGTCCTCCTCCAATACCTCCTCCAAGTCCTCCTCCAATACCTACTCCTGGAAGGCCAATGTTTCCTCCAATACCGGCGCTACCTCCAAGACCACCCTTGCCTCCAACACTTCCTCCAACGTTAAGTCCTATATTTGCTCCTGGAAGGCCAATGTTTGCTCCAATACCGGCGCTACCTCCAATACCTAGACCACCGCTTCCGCCAGCACCAATATTAGCATGTCCTTCAATGCCTCCTCCAATGCCTCCTCCAAGTCCTCCTCCAATGCCTCCTCCAAATTGTCCGTTAGCGCCACCTCCAACACCAATGCTTCCTCCAGCACCAGCGTTACCTCCAATGCCTGCTCCAATGCCTCCTCCAATGCCTCCTCCAAGTCCTCCTCCAATGCCTCCTCCAAATTGTCCGTTAGCGCCACCTCCAACACCAATGCTTCCTCCAGCACCAGCGTTACCTCCAATGCCTGCTCCAATGCCTCCTCCAATGCCTCCTCCAATGCCTCCTCCAAGTCCTCCTCCAATGCCTCCTCCAAATTGTCCGTTAGCGCCACCTCCAACACCAATGCTTCCTCCAGCACCAGCGTTACCTCCAATGCCTGCTCCAATGCCTCCTCCAATGCCTCCTCCAATGCCTCCTCCAAGTCCTCCTTGAATGCCTCCTCCAAATTGTCCGTTAGCGCCACCTCCTACACCAATGCTTCCTCCAGCACCAGCGTGAGCTCCAGCGTGACCTCCAATGCCTCCTCCATGTCCTCCTTGAATGCCTCCTCCAATTTGTCCGTTAGCGCCACCTCCAACACCAATGCTTCCTCCAGCACCAGCGTTACCTCCAATGCCTGCTCCAATGCCTCCTCCAATGCCTCCTCCAATGCCTCCTCCAAGTCCTCCTCCAATGCCTCCTCCAAATTGTCCGTTAGCGCCACCTCCAACACCAATGCTTCCTCCAGCACCAGCGTTACCTCCAATGCCTGCTCCAATGCCTCCTCCAATGCCTCCTCCAATGCCTCCTCCAAGTCCTCCTCCAATGCCTCCTCCAAATTGTCCGTTAGCGCCACCTCCAACACCAATGCTTCCTCCAGCACCAGCGTTACCTCCAATGCCTGCTCCAATGCCTCCTCCAATGCCTCCTCCAATGCCTCCTCCAAGTCCTCCTTGAATGCCTCCTCCAAATTGTCCGTTAGCGCCACCTCCTACACCAATGCTTCCTCCAGCACCAGCGTGAGCTCCAGCGTGACCTCCAATGCCTCCTCCATGTCCTCCTTGAATGCCTCCTCCAATTTGTCCGTTAGCGCCACCTCCAACACCAATGCTTCCTCCAGCACCAGCGTTACCTCCAATGCCTGCTCCAATGCCTCCTCCAATGCCTCCTCCAATGCCTCCTCCAAGTCCTCCTCCAATGCCTCCTCCAAATTGTCCGTTAGCGCCACCTCCAACACCAATGCTTCCTCCAGCACCAGCGTTACCTCCAATGCCTGCTCCAATGCCTCCTCCAATGCCTCCTCCAATGCCTCCTCCAAGTCCTCCTCCAATGCCTCCTCCAAATTGTCCGTTAGCGCCTCCTCCAACACCAATGCTTCCTCCAGCTCCAGCGTGAGCTCCAGCGTGACCTCCAATGCCTCCTCCATGTCCTCCTTGAATGCCTCCTCCAATTTGTCCGTTAGCGCCACCTCCAACACCAATGCTTCCTCCAGCACCAGCGTTACCTCCAATGCCTCCTCCAATGCCTGCTCCAATGCCTCCTCCAATGCCTCCTCCAAGTCCTCCTCCAATGCCTCCTCCAAATTGTCCGTTAGCGCCTCCTCCAACACCAATGCTTCCTCCAGCTCCAGCGTGAGCTCCAGCGTGACCTCCAATGCCTCCTCCATGTCCTCCTTGAATGCCTCCTCCAATTTGTCCGTTAGCGCCACCTCCAACACCAATGCTTCCTCCAGCACCAGCGTTACCTCCAATGCCTCCTCCAATGCCTGCTCCAATGCCTCCTCCAATTTGTCCGTTACCGCCACCTCCAACACCAATACTTCCTCCGGCACCAACATTACCTCCAAATCCTCCGTTACCATATCCTCCTCCAATGCTTCCGCTAGCACCACCGCCGAAATTTACTCCAGCATTGGAACTAATTGGAACGCTACCTCCAAAGTTTGCTCCAGCGTTTCCAGAGACGCCATTATTAGCACCGCCGCTTGAGCTGCCATAATTATCGTACTGCGTGTCCACATTCCAGTTTTGTTGACCATTCCAATTTTGTTGGCTGCCTCCTCCATATGATGATGGTTGACTATTATAGCTTTGTTCATATTGGTAGTCATATTGCTGCTGGGCAGAACATGCCGAAAGTCCTGCTACAGCTACTAAGGCAACGAATGCGAATCTGAACATTGTTTTGTTTTATTAAACTTTTGTAACTTAATTCAATTTTTTTTTTAGTTCGCTGATAATTTTCAATGAACTGATGTCGAGATACGAGAAACAAGTGCTTTTATATGAAAAATAATTATTTTTCAAATTGATACAATTATTTGCGAACAACCACAAGCGCAAGCAATGTTTTTCTTAAATTTTTGACACGAGTTGTTTATCTGCGCTCTGCAACAGCTGTTCAAATTAGTGCGTGTTTTTGAACCAAGGTTTAGACAATTCAAATAAACGCAGAAGATGTGTTTGCGCTTGTAGACGGGGAAATCAATTCAAAAAACTGAATTTATCAATTGAAATGCGAGCAACGAATATTAAAATCTAGTCACGTAGGCAGATTTTGGCTTTTAAAAAAGTTGTAAAGGGCGAGAGGGGGGGGGGATCAAGTATTCATGCACTTAGATTTGTTATTTCATTTAATATAATATCGAATTCAATTGTCTGCAAAGTTCAATTGGCCCCCACCGCGCCGTCGCAAGCGGTTTAGATAAAAGTAATTGAATAACATTTCGTTTTCGTTAAAGTTCTGTTCAAATAATTGACTTTGAACATTTTTTTTAAGCCTTACCTTAAGGCCTTCTGGCAAAACCCAAAACTAGCATTTCCATGTGTCAGTTATATTTACAAATTTTGATCAGTAATCATAAGCGTAATCATAAGAAGTATAATTTATAGATACACTGAAGAAAATCGAGAAGACGTTTAGGTCGAAGATTTCCATACATGCAAACTTATAGTAACTGACAGACAGATAACATTACTAGACCCACCTTTTTCACCTGCTCTGACATAGTAAATTAGATTTATTATCCTAAATTTGTTTTTCTCCATGAATGCGTAATTTGCGCTTCGTTCACGGCAGCTCTTTTTTATAATTAACGCGCACATCAAGGGGTAAAGACTAACCTTAATATTCAATGCAACACACAACACAGTGCGAACATTTGGGAAGATATGAAAGGATGTAGGCTTTCTAAAAAGTGCCCACATCAGAAGGGTTGAAGAATTTCCTGCATCGTCTTAAACATTTGGCAGCATTTTTTAAGCCTTCGAATATCATTCCAACGAAGGTCATCGTTTACACACATACCAACTACTGACAGCTTTTCGGTTTTTTGGATGCAGGTACCATTCATAGATAGTTGCAATGGTGGAATGTTAAGCCTTACCGACAAATGACAACATTGTGTTTTCGGAGCATTGAATTTTACTCGTTCTTACTACCCAGTTTCAAATAAGAGATCATTAATGAAGATGAGGAAGAGAGTCGGAGACAAAACGGAGCCCTGTGGCACACCAGCATTTATATGGTGAGTATCAGACTTGAAACCATCCGGTCGGATGGTCGGAAAGGTAATTTCAAATCCAATGAAGAAGAGACTCAAGAAACCAAAAGCATGCATTTCGAATAGAGAGCTTGATGCCAAATTCTTTAAAATGCCTTAGAAACATCAATTGCAATAATCTTACTTTCTCCAAAAAAATGTAAAGATTGGTTCCACTTTTTAGTGAGATATGTCATCAAATAACCAGTGGACCTTTTGCAACGAAAGTCGTACTGTCGGTCATTAAAAAGCTTTCGTTCTTCAAGATATTTCACACGAGATGACGGTATATCAACATTTCCATGACCTTGGAAAGAAGAGACTTAAGTGGAATTGGACGTTAATAGGAAAGGGAAGAAGATCCGTCTTATTTAAGAACAGGCTGGATAAATGCAATTTTCCATCTGATTTAAAGGGCCTAGAAGAACAGAAAAAAGGTTACGCAATGGTTTTGCCACCGAAGAAGAACACTTCTGTAGAATAACTGCTGCGGGGATACCATCTGAACCTTGATATTGAGATTATTGAAGACTTTCTCTATCTGAAGCTCCGGCAAAGCCAATGTTCTGTTAGGAAGTGTCGAGTTGGCTGCAAATTGAGCTGCCAGCAAATTATATTTGTCGATGGAGTTGACGAGCGTTGGGATTGATGACGTGTTCGCACTCTTAATTTTCTTAACAAAAGACTGAAAGTATTTGCTTCCTTTTGGATACAAAAGTATTTTCCGCCTTACTTTTTGGTCATGCAAAAACTTAGCCTCTTGAATATGAGCATTAAAGATACATCTAACACGTTTGAATAATTAGAGATTTCGCCCAGTTCGTCGAAGAAGTATTCTCCGAAGGTTTTTTTTCCTGGTGTGGGCCAAGCTAGGACACTCACAGAGGAAGTGGAATGATCCTTCCTCTCCCTCCTCATCTTGGCATCCTCTGCATAAGTCGGATGTGCTAATGCCAATTCTCATCATATAGGTAAAATAGAAATTTTGTTTTTTTTTCTTGGAAATATCTGAATAAAGGTTTCTGGAGACTCGGCATGTTTCTAACCCGTCATTGGCGGTTTTTAGAAAATTATGTTTGATTCTGTTTTTTCTTGCTCTATTGGCTTTAGATCTGAGGTGTTCGTTTCGCTGGATTCGAGTGCTGACCTGATTTTAGCCAGCTTATCCTCATTACCGATTATGTCAACCCAGGTTAAACTTACTGTGTTTGTTTCGCTGAGCAGTCTAATTTTACTGCGACAGCTGTCTACTAGCCTGGATTTTGTGGTAATGGATGAGATAGCTTTAATGGCCGTCTGACTGTCTATGAAGAAGTCAATATTTTTGTTGATCAAGATTTGCGTAGCTAGGTGCTTTGCGGCCTCGCACACTGCGAGTACTTATACTTGAAAGACACTGCAGAAGTCGGGAAGCTTTATTGATCTATTCATGGTAAGGTAATCTGAGAAAATACCTGATCCTACCCCTTCGTCCGTTTTGGAACCATCTGTGAATACGGAAATGTAATTTTCTTTTATAACCCTGTTTTCCTCCCAGCTTTCTCTTGTCGGAGAGACTGTTAGGGCCACTGGATTGAAGTCAATATGCGGGGGGGTATTAAGTCTGTTTAAATGTCTATATCTGTATGGTTCATAGGTTAGGTTGCTTGGTATGGATCATGATTGTTCTATGGCCTGATATGCCTGTTTTTCAATTTTTGCATTGTTTGAGTCGCAGTGCGCTTTGGCCGCCATCTCCTTAGTAAAAAGATCTAGGGGGCTAGCGACAGGAAGGTTTCCAGAGCAGCAGTTGGTGTTGTTCTCATGGCACTAGTTAAGCCAATGCATGCAAGCCTTTGGATTTTGGTCATGGTCTTAAGGTTTGAAGCCATCTCTAATGACGGCCACCAGACTAGCCAGGCATTTGTGAAGATTGGTCTTATTATAGATTATGTGTATACAAAAAAACTATAAAATTATTTGAATTTTCAAAACAAAACTAATTTTTTTTTGGTTTTTTTTATTATAAAAGCTACTTTGCTTAATTTCACAAATTATTTTTAAAGTGTAATAAGCGCCGCGTTTCGGACTCTGTTCATCATCGGGCGCAAGCTTCAGGTCTTCTAAGAAAACTAGGGGTATTTTGGACAATGGACATGACCTTTCTTAGCCTCATATACACTCATTATCTGAGCAGAAGTTGCGCCAGGCTGCTCTTTTTGCGTAAGTAGTTCTATTTTTGTATTCATCTTTACTGATCTTGTATAGGTCCCAGTTAGTCGAAAGGTTGCTAAATTTTGCTGTATTGAAGAGCCTCCTAGAGTTCGTTCTAAGGGTCGATAGTTCGCTTGTCCACCATACGGGGTTGGATCTACCTTTCCCTTTGGATGGCGGGCATGAGCTTTCGTAGGCATTGATTATGTCTGACGTTAGCTTGTTTACTTGTGTCTCAATGGCTGAGCAGCTAAGCAAAGGCTGATTGTTGTTCTGGCTCAGAGTTAGGGCCAGTTTTTGGCTATAGAGACCCCAGTCAGTTTTCCTAGGGTTTCTATAAGGGATACAATTTTCAGATTTATTCGAATGTTATCATTCTGTGGTCAGAGAAGTTGACGTTGTTGGAGACCCTCCAATTACTGGTTACTAGCGTACCAGAATTGGTGGAAAGTGTAACTCTAACACTTCTTTTCTTGCCTTTGTAACAAACGTTGGCTCGTTACCTCTATTCATAATAATCAGGTTATTTTCAATAATATATTTAAAAAGTGACTCACTCCTTTCGTTCATGTTTGTTCTACCCCACTGTAGATGATGGGCATTTGTACCACAGCCCATGAGAAGGTCGCAGCCATTTCTTTTAGTTGTGGCGACCAATCCTGCAACAGCTGCCGGCGGGAGGTTGGAGGTTGCATCGCCCGGCATGTAAACGAAGGCTAGGATCAGGGGTGGCACCCCTTCTCTCTTGCACTTCACTGCTGCCAGATGAGATCCTTACTACTGTGAGGGGTTGTAAGTAACAGTCATATTAGTTGATGCGTCAACGTTTCCGTCAAAAAAGATGAATGTAAAATTTAAATTTCGAAAGAAAAGATTCACTCCGTCTCAATTGGTGATCTCATAAGACTACACAGTTTTTTAGGGACTTTATCTTTTTTTTAAGTGAGGGAATACTTAAATTTTTTTATTTTTAAATTTTAGTTTAAAATTAAATAACTTAACCTATCACAAATGCAAAATATTAGGGCAAATTAAGGATTGCGGGAGTATAAATTACTTCTACGGAAAGCTAAGCTTATATTGAAATCAAGGGTATGCTGTACACTGTTTGCCAAGCTTAGCATTCGAGTGATATGATTGAAATTGCTATAGTTTGTGCGGTGAGTGGGGAGATTATGGAGAGGGATGGATCTAAGTTTGCGGGTACTGGTATTAAGGAAGATATTTTCGAGAAGTGCAGAACAGTCTGTGACACCAGTGATTATTTGGTGCAAAAAGATAATATCAGCAACTACACCACGCTTTGCGAGGGTGTGTCAATTATCTAAAAGTAACCGATCTTCGCAGGGGGTAAGATTAGAGGATTATTCCAAGGAAGGTGTCGTAAAGCGAAACGAAGAAATCTTTTTTGTACGGCTTCGATTCTAATTGAGTACCTATTACCTATGTAAATTGGAAGAGAGACCAAACCTGAGAAGTATACTCGAGGCCAAGGGATGAGTTTGCTTTCTCCATAATTTGTTCGATGTGGAATCGGAAATTGAGCTCTTTATCAAAATTAATACCAAGAGTAGCCTTATGTAGCCTTTTGAGATCACCAAAACTAATACAAGAATTGAAGAAACTCGTGGCGAAGTGTCACAATTTCTTTTCCTACCCCACCTCCAAAACACCGCATCAAAACACTGTGCGTGTTTTTCATATTAAAATCCCCATACGTAATTACATTACAAAGTAAATGCCTACTCCAAGGCCAAATATTGTTTACTTCTCCGTGCCTTATCACTTTGTGTGCATCTCCTTATGGGGAAATACATTGGCAATGGCCATCCGATTTTTATATGCAGAGTTGTCATTGACCTGATACAGCTCAAATTTAGTTTTAGTAGAAAAATCAATGAATAGAGGTGGTTTATTCACCTTAATTCAGAAAAAGATTTACACAGGATTCCAATTGTTGTGGCTTTTTGAGCTAAGCAAATAAGAACCTACCCATTACTTTTTCTCTTCCCCCGCGAAAGATATTCTTTCCTATTTTTTTGACTTTGATAGTCTCCTTATAGGAAATTACATTGTTGTGGCTTTTGGAGCCGAGCGTGTGAATTCTCCTTGCCGTTTATTCTTTATAAAAGCAGATCTATTCGTTGCGGCTTTGCGAGCCGAGCGGTTGGATTCTCTTTATCGGTAGACATTGCCCGTTTGCGAAGGAAATTACATTGTTGCGGCTTTTGGAGCCGAGCGTGTGAATTCTCCTTGACGTTTAGTCTTCGTAAAGCAGATCTAGTCGTTGCGGCTTTGTGAGCCGAGCGGTTGGATTCTCTTTATCGGTAGACATTGTCCGTTTGCGAAGGAAATTACATTGTTGCGGCTTTTGGAGCCGAGCGTGTGAATTCTACTTGACGTTTAGTCTTCGTAAAGCAGATCTAGTCGTTGCGGCTTTGTGAGCCGAGCGGTTGGATTCTCTTTATCGGTAGACATTGTCCGTTTGCGAAGGAAATTACTTAAAGCACTTGTTTTAATTGTATTTGTATTAAATACATAAAAAAACTACTAAAAGTGCCCATATTATTGTTTTATTCAAACAAACCTCAAATTTAAAAATCTTTTTTTTTTTTTAATTTTACCCATTTCGTATTTTTTCAAATATCATAAGATCTATGGGTTTTTGAGTGCACTTATTAGTGAGTTTTTTTTTTTTTATTTTTGTTTAGCTCATCTGTAAAAAATAAAGAAACTCCATGTTTACCAGGCATTTTCTGCAAAAAATGACCTCAAAGTCAAAACTTTGTTTCGGGAAGAAAATTTGAACAGCACTTAAAATTGAAAATCTGGCAACCCTTAACCTGTGAAAGCTAAACTTTAAACTGTAGTATTTGATAGAAACACGTGAGTAGTTATTGAATAGGTCTTTATTAGATGCGTTGTGTAATCTCATACGACTCTGATTAGACTGACTGCATAAGGCAAATGTTCTTACATGTTGAGCTATAGAGAATGCACACCTATAGGAGATGGTAATCACTACCTATACATATAACATCTCCCTCTTTTACCATTTTACTCTACCAGCTATACTACCCCACTTATACCCATATATAAGACTATATGTATATGTATTTATTTTTTTTTTTTTTTTTTTTACATTAGTGAGATTTAATATGTGCCGTGTGTCGAAAATTGAGTGCCTTCTTTCATGCTTGAAAATATTCAGGTTTTTTAATTACCCTTCCCGAACGAGTTCGGTAGTGATCCTGCTGTCCGATAGATTTTGATGCGTGACCGGCTTGAGTTACAACTTTTGAAATCGGTTTCTCGCTCACAATTTCTTCTTGTTGGACTGGTGCTCTTGTTGTGGGAAGATCTTCTACATTACTACCTAAGCTCTTAAAGTTCGGGGAGTTATACGACCTGCGAATATGTTCAGTATTTCTCCTAATCAAAGTGTTGTTTTCCGTTCGCAGTACATACGATCTTGGTGTTTTCCACTTCTCTTCTACTCTAGCTGGCTCCCAAAATAAACCTTTTTTGAAAACAATATTATCCCCTGGTTGCAGTTCTAGCTCCTTTGAGCTTGCTCCTCGATCATAGTAAAATTTCTGACTGTTTTTAACCTGCCTCATTTTGTCAATATGATCTTTGTTACCTACTGGATTTAATTGTAACCTTGCTCTTTTGATAGGAAGCCTTGTTCGCAAAATTCTATTCATTAGCAATTGAGATGGTGAGTGATTCAAGTGTGCAAGACAGGTGCTGCGATATTCTAACAGCGTTAAATTCACATCAGTTCCACTGATTTCGCTTTTTCTCAATATTGATTTTGCAATATGAACTGCTTTCTCAGCCAAGCCGTTTGACTTGGGATAGTAAGGACTAGAAAAAGTAAATTTAAAGTTCCAGTTCTTAGCAAACTCACCACATTCGTAGGAATTAAATGGTTGATTGTCACAAATAACTTCCTCTGGTATCCCGTGCGTCTCAAAAACCTCTTTCATGGACTGCACCACGCAATGTGCTGATTTTCTGGCCAGCTCCTTCAAGTCAAACCATTTCGAAAAGTAGTCTACAATTATTAGAAAACTTTTTCCTTTAAACTCCAAGATATCACATCCGACCTTCTGGTACGGAAAATCTGGTATCTTATGTGGTTGTAATTTGTGTGGTATATTTGAGGATCTAAATTTTTCACAAGTGTTACACCTAGAAATCAAATTCTCAATGTCTCTTGCCATGTAAGGCCAGTAATACTAACTTTTAGCACGTTCGATAGTTTTTGTGATTCCAAAATGGTGCTCATGCAAAGTTGTTAGCGCATGAGATATTAAAGAATTTGGCACAAAAACTCTGTCCTCATAAAATACCAAATTATCATCTTCGTAAATTTTATCTTTTAGGTTCCAATAAAACTTAAGATAGTCTGGCATTTTGGTTTTCGATGAGGGCCACCCTTCTCGGTAGTACTGCTTCAGACACTTTAATATCTCATCTTTCGATGTTTCTTGTTCATAAAGATTTTTGCTTTCTTTTCCTAAACTTATGGAGTGGATATATTCTGACCCTATTTCCTCTAAACTAACCTCTGAGTCTGTACCCAAACTGCGCGACAAAAGATCTGCAATATGTAATTCTTTGCCTGGGATATATCGTATGTCTAAGTCATACATTATAAGCTTGATTTTCATTCTTTGAAGTCGTACTGAGTAATCGCTACATAAAGACTTTTTAACTATCGAAATCAGTGGCTTATGATCAGTATGAATGACTACTGGCCGACCATAGATATATTCATGAAACTTTTTGCACGCGAAAACTATCGCTAGCATTTCTTTTTCAATTTGGGCGTACCGCGTTTCTGGCCCTGTCAAACTTTTGGAGGCAAAACAAATGGGCCTTCCGTTCTGCAGAAGGCAACAACCTAGTCCATCTTTGGAGGCGTCTGCCTGTATCACAGTAGGGAGCTCCGGATTGAAAGAATGAAGAGTTGTTGCCTTTGTAATTGCCTGTTTCACGTCTTTTAAAACTTTTGACAAATAGTCATTCCACTTAAAAACAACTTTCTTTCTTAAGAGCTCTCGAAACGGTGCGATAAGGTCAGAAAGGTAAGGAATGAAAGGTCGGAGGTAATTGACCGTTCCTAATATTTTTTGAAGTTCCTTTTGATTATTTGGGTCTTGAATTCCTTTAATCGCTTCGACTCTGTTGGGATCTGGCCTCACACCTGCGGCCGAAAAGATATGCCCTAGATATTTTACCATTTTTACTCTGAACTGAACCTTGGAAGAATTAAATTTTACTTTTAACACCCTCGCCTTATCAACTACTCTCTGTGCAGGTTCCTGTCATGCTCTTCAATGGTTCTACCCCCAACGATCAAGTCATCAATGTATATAAACGTTCCCTCCAGCGGACCGAAGTGTTTACTATTGACTTTTTGAAATTTTTCAGGTGCAACTTTCACTCCTAAAGGCAAGACATTGAACCTATACCACCCATCATGTGGGGTACTGAAAACTGTACACATTTTTGACTTTTCATCCAATTTTAGTTGCCAAAATCCCTCTTTTAAGTCTAATACCGTGAAAAATTTACATTCTCTCATCTCATGACGAAAATCTTCGAAGGTAGGTATTAAACAGTGCTCCTCCTCCAAAGCTAAATTAAGTTCCTTGGGATCTAAACATATTCTCAAGGACTTATCTTTTTTCTCGATGACCACCATGTTGTGGCACCAGTCACTGGGACCGTCCACCTTCGTTATTATTCCTCTTTTCACCATTTTATCAAGGGTATCAGTGACTCTGTCCCTCAACGCCAATGGTATCCTTCTCGGAGGTTTATTTACTGGAATAGCATCATCTCGGATTTTCAGTTGACATTTGTCCGGAAAAAACCCGTAACCCTCAAAAATATCTTTGTTTTGTTTTATAAACTCAACCTCACTGTCACTATGTTTATCTATCGAATCCAGTCTTTTCAGTAGTCCTAACTCAATACATGAGTCTAATCCCAGCAAAGGTTGACACCCCTTCTCCGTAACCACAAACTTAAGTTTGTACTGTTTCTCTCTATATCTAACCTCACATTCTGCTGAACCTGCCACCGCTAATCTGAATCCCCCATATGCCTCTAACTTCACCGCATAATCCCTCAATATCGGACGAGGTTTGAGGTTATCAAAAATGTTTCTCGGAATTATATTGACCTGAGCTCCACTATCTAGTTTAAACTTAACCCAACTGTTTTCAATCTGCAGTTTTTCAATCCAGCAAGAAGAAACCGTATTTTTTGCACTACTTTCATAGGTTAGGTTAGGTTAGGTAAAATGGGCTGACGGTTGATCTTATTACCGTCACACTTAGATCAATGTAGATCCTTTGTGATACCCTGGCGTATTGTAACGTCCTAGAAACCTATGATTTTATGTCTGTTCAGTATTTAGCCATTTTGTGGCCTTGGTGAAGTTTAACAGGCTGCTTTTTGGAGCGCCTGATAGTTCTTCTAGTTCATTTAGAAAGTAATTTCCTAGAAACTTTTTCCTGGTATGGCAGAGTGCTGGGCATTGACAAAGGAAGTGACTAGTGTCTTCATGTTCATCTTCGTCATTGCATCCTCTGCATATGTCATCGGTGCAAAGACCCATTTTCTTTTTGTGATAACCTAGTAGGTTATGTCCAGTTATGATACTGATAAGCATTCGCAATGAGGGTCTATTCAATGATAGCAGCTTTTCAGATTCTTTTTTATTGTATTTCGGCCATAGTTTCCTGGAAGTAACACAGGAATCTAAGCATTCCCATCTTTCATTGGATTTTAGCATTATTTTGTTACCAATGATTTGTTTCATTTCACATGGTGGAATCCTGATTGATTTATCAATGAGAGAAGGGTCAAGTGTTGATCCTTTTCTCGCTAGTTCGTCCGCTTTTTCGTTTCCCGGTATACCACTATGACCGGGAACCCAGCAGAGTCTAACGTTATGCTGCGTGCCAAGAACCCTTAGCTCTTCGCGACAGCAAGAAACAAGCTTTGATTTGATAAGAGTGGCAGAAATCGCTTTTATTGCTGCTTGGCTATCAATGAAAAAACTACTTTCATGCACATTTACCGAATCTAAATACAACTCGCCGTCACCTACATCCTCATCATCGCTCCACATAATTTGTTTGACAGCTACATCACTTACCTGACTCCTTCTCTGGCATACCGAAGCAAAATGATTAGCTTTTCCACACACAGCACATTTTTTCCCAAAAGCTGGACAATTCCCCTTCTTGTGTGAATAATTGCAAAATTTGCATTTACTTCTCTCGAATTGATGTGCATTTTCTTTACATCTGCAATTAAAATTAGAGAACTTTTTAGTAGATTTGCTATTATCTAATACGCTTTTACTCTCCCCAGCTGCTTTTAGTGCATCCACTGATGTTGATGGTTTTGCTGGGTTTCCTTCCCCTTGCATGATTTTGCTTTGCACTTTTGTCATCTCCGCTATGCGACACGTGTCCACCGCCTTGTCCAGATCTAGATCGTTCGTCTTTAGTAATTGAGCTTGTACATTTTGGTCCGCTATGCCAATTACTATACGATCCCTGAGCATTGATTTTTTTTCTTCTCCGAAGCTGCAGCTCTCCACCAGTGTTGATATTTCTTTCAAGAAATGATCAAAGGGTTCACCTTCTCTTTGGCTACGCATATAGAATCGATAACGTTCGTAGACTACATTGGATCGTGGGTTGCAGTATTGTTCGAATTTTGCTTTCACCGCATTGATCTTCCTCTGTTCTTCTGCACTTAGGTCAAATGTGTGAAAAAGTTCGATTGCTTCAGCTCCCGCGCAGCTTAAAAATCTTGCTACCTGAATTTGATCCTCCTCTTTATCGGTCTTCGTTGCCGTGGCATAAATTTCAAAGTGCGTTTTGAACCTTTTCCAATTCTCCTTTATATTTCCATCCAAATTTAATGCTTCTGGTTTGGAGAAATCCATATTGGTTATTGTTTATGCGAAGTGCCAACACGTGTGCGCCTTTACTTTGAGTCTAACCTCGTTCACTTGCTGCCGAAATCAGATTTTTTCTTGGCTTTACTTTTTTTTTTTTTTTTTTTTCAGCGTTATAAACCCAATTTTTTTTTTCTTTCTTTCTTTTAGTGAATATTATTCAATTAACTATTAGGTATTTTAGGTATGTACCGACTGCGCCATGTAGTATTTGATAGAAACACGTGAGTAGTTATTGAATAGGTCTTTATTAGATGCGTTGTGTAATCTCATACGACTCTGATTAGACTGACTGCATAAGGCAAATGTTCTTACATGTTGAGCTATAGAGAATGCACACCTATAGGAGATGGTAATCACTACCTATACATATAACAAAATACAGTCAGTACAGGTTGTTATTTCTACAAAAAATTAAGACTATGATTAGGTCTCTACCATTAGTATTGACAGAGATATCGAATTTAACATAGGTCATAATACACCAAAGTTAGCCTTTTCTTAAATTGTCAAAAAGTGATGTCAAAGTTGAGAATTGAGCTTTACTGTATAACATTTTTTTTCTTAGAATATGACCAAGAATCACACCCCAAAGGATAATACACCAAGTACGGTACGGAACACCTTGTATACCCCGAGGAACCATCACCGCTACCCCAGAGAAGATTGATACCGGCCATTCCGTGGACTAGCACCAGGAACAAACTTTTTTCAACCAAAATCGTTAAAACTTGTTTTTTTTTTGTGAAAATCAGAATAAAATTTGTTAAAATTGTAAACCGATCCTGAGAATAGACATTATAATAAAATTAGAGTTAATTGAAATTAAACCGACCGTCTCCTCGTATTCATTTTTGGGAAGTTGGACCGCCAAAGCCCAAGTCTTACGAAGCTTCCTTGGGTAGATCCTGACACCCTGAGTCATACCCCAGCCTCGCAAAAGAAGCATCACAAACTACAGGAACAGGTATGTCACAAAACAAAAGACATAAGTTCGAGGGAGTGACATTCAGTTACAGAAAATTTTTCCATTCGGACTCCAGAGCATGTTTAAACATTCATAACTTTTTTGTTTTTCATTTTTTTAAAGTGGGATTGAACAAAAATGAATTTTTGATTCATTTCTTAAGTTAAAACGATTTAATCAGATGTTTACTGATTTTTCTGCGATTTTTTTGTGAAAAAAAAACCCATCCACCACTACTGAAATTCTTTGAAAAATCATATTTTTTTCTAATAAATAATTTTTTTTATTGTTTATTATAAAAGTTATAGTTATTCCGTCCAATCTACTCCACTGTTGACCAAGTTATTACACTTAGTACTATTATAGACATTTATTGTTCTGAAGGCAAAACCGTTTATGCATATTTTGTAGACTTCAAATCCGCATTTTATAGCGTTGATCGTAATTTAATGTTTTATAAACTGTCTGCATTGTCCTAATGCTCTTGCTTCCTTTTAAAATGCTGAAAACATTGAAAAAAAAAAAAAAATATACCATAACTGTACTACATTGGTCTGGAATGGCGTCAAAATGTCAGAAAGTTTCGTAACCACATCAGGATTGAGGCAAGGATGCGTCTTAGGTACCTACTCTCCTTTTCTCCATTTACATAAATGATTGTAGTCTCCTATCATAATGGAGGGATCGAAATAAGTGGAACCAAAGTCAAAGTTTTGATGTACGCTGATGACATAGTTCTGTTAGCTGATACTCCTATAAAACTTCAGATGATCATAAATAAGCTAGATGAGTTTTGCAAATTGTGGACCTTACAATAAACCCAAATAATGATTTTTGGTAGAGGAAAGAGACAGAGGAATGGGAACTACATGTGGAAACGGGAGAGAGAAGTTGTGGAAGTTTTCGATAATTATAAATATCTTGGAGTTATACTAACTCCACAAAATAACATGAAACTTCACTTAGCAGAAAAATTAAAAACTGCGAAAATTGCTATAAACACAACCTGTTCAACATGTATGAAGAATAAAAATATAGGACTCCGAGCGAAAAACCAAATCTTCGATGCTACAGCGAGGTCGGTTATGTTGTACGCAGCCCAAGTTTGGGGATACCTTCAAAATGAGAGTGTGGAGCAGCTGTTCAGATTCTTTCTGAAAAGAGCATTGCTCCTTCCCTTGACCACGCCCACTTATATGTTGCACATCGAAACAGGACTGCCATTAATGTTAATCTCTATACGCTGAAGCTCCATTTTGATTACGTCCTTAAAGTGTTTAACATGAGAGGAGCTCGCTTACCTAAAATAGTAGCAACGCATGCTAGCGTCAAAAAAAAACAGCATGCTTCGAAAAATGGAAGGAACTAGTGGAGGGTGTAGAATCTCCTCTTAACCTTACGGGAGTTAGTCTAAGACAAACCAAAGAAGAGCTTTACAATGTACTGCAGGCTCTTGATGAAAAAAATGCATAAACCCTTTATTGATTGAACAATCAAAATCATCAATATACAGAATATATTACTCAAAACTGGAGCATGACCTTAGCATGATAAATTACTTCGAAGACAATGTGGATGCAGACAAAATCTCAACTATATTTAAAGCTAGAGAAGAGTTTTTGTCATTAAATTACATACCCCACCGCCCCGATCTGCTCCAAAATCTAAAGCTTGTGTAATTTGAAAGACCGTGAAGATATAAAGCATTTTATTGGAGGTTGTCCCATACTAACAGAAATAAGAAAACTACACTTGGCAAAATCGAACTACGAAACGGATGAAGTTCTTCAAATACTGAACGGTCGAGACTGGCCTTGCTCTCATCAATTTTGTGAAAACTGCGCTACGATATCGAAACCAAATATTAAATGAAGGGTTTTAATTTATATAAATTATGTAACTTAGTGCACCTATTTACTATTTTGTTTTATTTTAAACTTGTCATTCTGGCAAACGGCTTTTGCCATGTCGTAAAAGATTTGTAAACTGAATTTGTAAACCATTAGCTTTTGTAATAAATATAATAATAAATCGCTATATAATAATAAATCGCTGTATCATACTACTACTACTAGTTAATGCTTAGTAAGGATTTAACTTGAAGTTGTTGGCAGTTCTGGGAGACAGTTTTTACTTAAGGTTCTAGTGCTGCAAAGGCAACAACATCTGCCACATCCATCGCAGGTGGTTCCGCTTTTCTTGTCGTCGGCTCTTGGGCAAAAGTGACATCTGCTTCTTTTACAAGAGAGCCTTTCGGGTACTGTTGATAATACTTCCTGAACTCTCCCCAGAATATAGAGAGCATTCATTTTAGATTTTCCAATACCAGATTATGTTACAGGTTGTGAACGGTTATTCAGTTCTGACTCCATCAGTTTCTCCGCTAGTTCGATAATCTTATCTCTTCTGAGCAAATTTTGGTTTCTTCTAGGATGAATAGAAGTGTCGCAAAATGATGACAGTTGCTAGGGCTAGAATACAACCATGGCATCGGCCAACGATATGTTTGACGTGTACATGAATATATCGAGACCATTTGGTCGAATACATCGACTACACCTTTGATGCGGTTATAATCAAGTATCATTGTCGGTTTACTTTGATGACCGGAAGTGGCTTTCTCACAGTTATCTTGTGTTGATATCAATACCACTTGTTTGTTTGGTTTCGGAACATAACTCACCAGCACCATTTTTCCAGAAAATCGAAAAATGAATGAGTGAACTGGACGATACTGCTTTTTGTTATTGACCTTTACAGGCTCATTCTGGTCATCAAGAACCTCCTTCGCTACAAAAGGTTTAGGCACATCTCTTTTGTTTTTCCGGATCGTATCAAGAATGGTGATCTTCTTATTCAGCAACCTCAATACCAAATCAACCGACGCCGACCGACGACGTAAAGAAATTATCAATAGTGAGATTGCGTCCAGCATTAAAATATGATGGCATCAACGACATCAACAGAACACATCATATCCACGACCAAGACCTGTACTTTGGTCAGAGCTACCAGTGTGGATAGAAAACTTCAGTGGATAGGCAGTTGAGCTTTCATTCAGCCACACAAACTTCAAGCCATATTTGGCAAACTTGCCAATTTTTCATTCAGTAATTACGTAAAACAGACATCTCGAATGGGATAAGCGGGGATCCCAGATTTGTGAAATTAGGTAATTTTTATCGATTTTGAAATTGAAAAATTTTGCTGATTACCTCATACACTTGCATAGTGACATCTTTGCTTAAATTTCTATATCACTGCTATAAAATATATTTAGAATGAGCTCATACAATAGCCAGGAGAATTATACTTGAACAATGTAAATCAGAAACCAAAAAAAATTTCAAAGAAAAAATCGTGGGGTCCAATTGGACCCTAGGTCCGGTGGACACGCCTTTTGCCGGGTCGTAAAGGACGGTTAAATGATATTAGGTACAGAGATTCTAGAACCTAAGGAAGGACATGGGCTTATATATGTTATCTCAATCTTCTCACGGGAACGGGAATGTAAATGGGATTTCAAAAACATTTCCACCGTTAGAATGTTACACAATACCCAAGTACCATTAACTTCATTTTATCCCCATATTCACAGGGAAGGGGTGTCCTTACTTACATAAATTGTAAGTGCATATCCCGCCCAAACTATTGAACCAATTTAAATGAAATTTTATACATAGATATCATATAGAGCGTGAAGAAGGACATAGGCCATATTTTATTCGAATATTCCTACGCGAACTGGTCTTCACAAATATTATAAACGCTAAAGTAGCTCTGACTGTTCGTCTTTCTATGTTACCATCTCGAGCCCAAACTACTGAGCCGATTTAAATGAAAGTTTGTGCAGAGATGGTCTAGAACCTGAGGAAGGACGTAGGCTATATATTTTATCCCAATATTTCTACGGGAACGAGACCTAAACGAAAATTTAGAAACTAACGCACCGATTTCAAAAATTCTTCCACAACAAAAACTTTAACTCATCTGGTCACCATATTCCCACAGGAACGGGAGTACTTAAAATTCACTATTTCACGTAAACGAGGTTGCGGACATAGCTAGTTATAAATATATAAATAAATCTGCAACTCATATCGCAATCAAACGTGCAGTTATTTGTCGGTTTCGAACTATAGTTTTACTCTTCTCAATTTAAAACTATCAACAAGACAAAGAAATATGCGTTTAGAAGCTGGCAGCATCATCGGTCCGTATTGGTTTCGAATTTTAGAAGTTAAATCCATTTATCTGTAACAACCTCTAAAGTATGGCTATCAAAGGCTACCGCTAAGCAAGGTTTTTTCTTCAAATATAATTCACTGCATCGCCAAAATAAAACAGAAAACAATTATTGACGAACAGCAACATCATACGAAATATGTTCTCAAATAATAAGCAAAATTAAGGGAAAAAGAGAGAGTCTATCTCTTTCAAGGTTGATAAATGAAACGCATTATTTACAAGCAGATTGTTTTAATTTCCGTAAACAATAAAAACATACGTCTTATGCAACAATAATGGAAAAAAGTACATTTCAGAATTATTTTTATTTATTATTTCATCGAAATGGTAGCTTGAGCGGCTAAGCTTCTAACCAAAAATGCCTCCTAATAGGCCACCTGTTGCTGCATTAGCTACGTGGCCAGCAGCATTAATAGCAGTGCCAGCTAAATTTCCAGCTGCATTAGCTACTCCGCCAGCTATATTTCCAGCAGTATTGATTACTCCGCCAGCTAAATTTCCAGCAGCATTAGCTACTCCGCCAGCTATATTTCCAGCAGTATTGATTACTCCGCCAGCTAAATTTCCAGCAGCATTTATAAGCCCACCGAGAAGGCCTCCACTAGGTCTTGCTGGTTGTTGAACAACAACTGGAATTTGTCCGGTTATGGTGATGGTATTACATCCATCAGAATAGATTTGAGGTTTGGCAGCACAAATTGAAAGTCCTGCGACAATAACTAGAACAACAAATGCGAGTCTAAACATATTTGTTTTGTTTTTTTACTTTGCAGTTCACAAAAAGAAACTAATGTTTCTTGGTTATAATAACTGTCTTTTATACTCGAAATCGGAATGGAATTTGAAAAAAAGTATATAAATTTTGAATATTGCCCACGCAGCTGAATGAACATAAACAACGCAAAACAAACAGCTTTGCTTGTCTGTGGCAACTTGTGAAAAAAAAAAAAAAAAAAAAAATAAGAAGACTTAAAGGCGAAATGTTCTCCATTAGAATTAAAAAAAAAACGAGTAAAAATGACTTGAGGTGTCGTGGTACACCTTAACACTAAACTCCAACAACGGATAATAGCTTTTCAATTGCGTTTTTGAATCGAAACTTATTTACGCGTGGCGAGAGTTTAATATCTCAGATAGAATAAAAAAGAAGGAACTAAACATTCAAATAGGAACTCATATATGCATAAATGAACGCTTCAGGTGGCCAGCAAAATGTTTATTTTTTTTTTTCATACAAACATCGTACTTTCAAAAAAAAAAAAAAAAAAAGGGTATGGAATTTTCTCTCGCGAATATGTACCTTTGTTTAATTAATAGTCAAAATAATATGTTTTAACTCATACGCGTTATTACATTTCATTTGCCTCGGCGGTCTTTTAATCTCACACTCCCAGGGTTGAACATTTTCGATTAGGAAATTGGTATTAAATGTTGGGTTTGCATTTGCATTACACTGCCCCCTCCTTAAGATTGTTCGTCCCGAGTAATTCCATCTGCAGCCTCGCCACTATATCGTTGCAGCCGGTCGCAATGAACTACTTTTAACTTGCCTCTTAGTTCTCTTTGGATGCGGTAAACCACGTCGTTAATCCTCGTGACAACAATATAAGGACTTTCGCAGTTCTGTTGAAGTTTCGGTGACAATCTCCTGCTTAGAATCCTGCCGTTGTCGCTTTTGTGTGATACCGGGTCTTCATCCGGTCGCCATACAGTGTGGCTCATTTCCCTGTTCTGTTAGGTCTATCGGTATATCAAAAGTACCATCTTGGACAAAATTCAGCACGACCGGCTCAGTTGGTATTGTCATGTTCAAAGGAGAGATCCGCAGAACCCCGTCCAAAAGGCAATATCGTACAACGTTTCAACAAATTCGCGACGAAAAAGAAAAGGCAGGCCAAAACACTCCTGGTACAAGCAAATGCAAAAACAGCAGCATTTGGTTGGCCTCAGACATGGAACAATCCAAAACCGGGAAGCTTGCCGACGCTTTCTGAGGTCAACGCGGCGTACCCCATGGGCGGATCACTAGTGTGAAGCAGAAAAGTGGGAGAGTTGTGATCGCTTCAAGATCACTACTCGTAACGCCGGAAATGGAAAGAAGAAGAAGAAGAAGTTAGGTCTATCGGTAAGCCTACCCACCCCTATGTTTAAATCACAGACATAAAAATTTTATCAGATCATTTGATCAAGATGTTTGTCAGAAATGGCACGAACGAAGGACTCAACAGTAAGCTGGTTGATGATTTCTTCTCCAGCATCCGGGTTTGCCAGGTGAACCAGTCTTTCAACGTCTGCTTGGAGCTGCTGTAGACTTTCACTCCTTTTCTGGACTCTGTTATTGAGTAGCACTCGGAAAACTTCTTTCAAGTGGCTATCTCCAAAGCGTTTATCTATAGTTGCCACTAGAGAACTGAAATCACCGCTCTTACCAGCTGGAACAGTTTGAAATAATTCAGCTGCTGGTCCTCTAAGAGCAAGAGTCAGTGCTATGTACTTGCCTTCGTCATCCCAGCCATTTGCTGTCGCAGCTGCCTCGAATTGTCTCCTGTAAACTGACCAAGACGACTGTCCGTCGAATGTTGGTGGTTGTACTTCTCTTTGCTTTAGATAATCTCCACATGTTTTTCGTAGCTCCATTTTCCGCATCTGGTCTAGTTCCTTAGTCATGTTTTCGATTCGTTTCTCCAAAGTGGCAAGCCGACTTTCGCATTGACTCTCATGCTTGGAAAATCGTTTCTCAACACATTCAATGCGTTTTTCTAGGCCACATACATTTTTCTCAATGCTGCCTAATTTGCCTTCTAGAATGTTTTTCTGACCTTACAAAATATTCTGTTGCGCCTCAAGTCTTTCGAGAATATTCTGTTGGTCTTTCTTTTGTTCGTTTCGTTGTGATTCCAGTTGTTCGAGAACATTCTGCTGTTTCTTCTTTTGCTCGTTTCGTTGCTCTTCAATCAGCTTCTTTTGCTCGTTTCGTTGTTCTTCGAGTTGTTCCAGAACATTCTGCTGTTCCTTCTTTTGCTCATTTCGTTGCTCTTCCAGCTTCTTTTGTTGTACTTCGAGTAGTTCGAGAACATTCTGTTGTGCCTTCTTTTGCTCGTTTCGTTGTTCTAACAAAAGTTTCATCATACTAGAAATATCTACACTTTCACTTACTTTCTCTCCGTCCACTTCTGTTTCAAAAACAAAAGTGTTTACGTTGCGCTGCGCTCATTTGTCATTCGATCCTGCTCTAGAAAGATTTCATTTAATTTTTCAGATTTTCACTGCATTTAACTTTTTTTTTTGTTTTTACACTTTACTAGTCAACCCCCTTTTTTTTTTTTTTCCTTCTGACACCAATGTAACGTGCGCTTAGTTCGCTATAATAAAACTTTTACTTTCAATTTAATTCTTACACTTTTATTCGATACTTACTTTAATCGATTTCAACTCTACCAATAATTACATTACTCACTCTTAACATTATCACCATTATCTCTCTATAATCAAAACTGACATCTGGTTGCCTCGGCGGCCTACTTATATCGAATGACATTACATCTAAAAGTTCCCAGTAATTTCGACATGGTCTCCACACTCCAGTATTTTTGCTGTCAAACATTTCCCCTCCTTGTATATTTCTACACTTACACTAGTGTTCCCGCTTGTGTTTTCGGTTGAACGTTTTCGATCAGGAAATTGGTATTAAATGTTGGGTTTGCATTACAATACATTTCCACCACCATAGTGATTTGCATCACATCAACAACTACAATCTGATACGCAATGATAGAATTACTAAAAAAATAAAAATAAATTACGGCTACTATTGATGGCGGGGTTGCAGGGTATTGTAAATACTCTCTTAATTGCCAAATCGTTGCCAAATCTGATAGTTTTGGGATTGAGTTCTTGAATTTAGAAGTAACTGATGGCAACATTAGCTGCTTACTGGGCGTTGCTTACAACCCTAATAGAGTTGTTCTTCGGAACCTCTTTTTTTCTCACAACGAATTATGAAAACATAATTATTATCTGTGGTGATTTCAAGCTGACCTTCTCGGTAATGATACTAGATCCTTCCAGCTTAGAGACGAGATTGCAGCTACCGGTATCACTATAACGAACTCTTTTGCTACTCCTTTTGGCCCCAATTCTGTTCCTTACCTCCTTGATTTGATGATTGTTTCCGATTTTTCGAATGTTCTTCTAATGGACCAACTATCCCTTGGGGGTATATTTCTGATCATGATTTGATTTTTTGCACATTCAACATTGATTTTTCTCCATCCGCTCTCCATCTACCTTCCAGTTCCGCGATTTTAAATCTGTATACAATAAATAAATAAATAAATAGGGTAAAGCAACAGCGAGGAGCCCCTGGGCCTAGCGCATTTCTCACAACCATGCCTTGTGAGAGAATGGAGGGGACCTACAATTTTCTGCCGGTTCCGAACGGCTAATCGAGAAAGCGCTTTTTCATGGCTATGAATTTACTAACGGAGGACTTGCCAATTCCTCGCGAAAGGCGATACCCGTGGAAAAAACATTTTTGTCTCTGTTGGGATTCGAACTCGAACCTCTGGATTAACAGGCGGACATGCTATCCATCACACCACGGGTACCACTGTATACAAAAATGAGTTGCAATTTGATGCCAGTTGTTACCCTTGGGATTTTTTCTATCACTTGCACAAGCTCAACGAAAAAGTAAATTTCTTCCAATACCTACTCCTTGATTTATTTGAGAAACATATTCCTTTGAAAACAGTTACTCTGCGTTATACTAATTGTCCGTTGTTCACTTCTGAAGTACTTGGTTCAATTAAAATCCGTCAAAAATTGTATTCAAATGGAAGCGCAGCCCATAGAGCAAAAAAATGGTATTTTATGTAAAAGCTTTCTACCAAGCAAACTTCGCGTAAGCTTTGGACTGATTTACGTTCTATTGGGGTCGGCAGGAGGATTGTTGTTGATAAATCACCCTGATCCAAATGATCTTAACAATTTTTTCACATCTGACAGCTTGAAGGCATCGAACTTTACACGCAACAGTGACATCTTACACGCTTTCTCAAATGAGTTTGACTTTGAGGTCGTTTCTGAATTTAAATTAATTATGATATGAGCATCCGCTCTCCAAACTCTGTAGGGGAAGATGGAGTTCCCATTAAGTTTGTGAAAATGATACTACCTCAAATAATATCCATATCAACACACATTATAAATTTTTGTATAGCCAGCTCATCGTTTCCTGATTGCTGGAAACTTGCAAAGGCTATCCCTGTCAGACTTTCTTCGAAGACGCTTGTGGAAGAAACGTTACCCTCAACGGCGCGCGTGGCGATCGAGCCATGGTTATGGTTAATGCTGTTTTCGTGTCTGAATTGGAGGACGTTGATGTGAACGACCTTTGATTCCAATAACAAAGTTCTTCATGCCTTGAAGCCAAAGAAACAATCAATTTATTGAATTCCAGGCTTTGGTAAGCGCTTGGCCTCCAAGATCGGGCAATTTAACACTGCTGGATCATAATCTGTCTGGTTATGTGAAGGCGCTCGTCTAAGCAAATAAACCCGAGATGATTGCGGCCTTGGAACAAAGTATTCGGCGTGTTTTTGCTGACAAACGTTTCCTAAATGCTGCAAAAAGCTGTCGAAAATTGGGCATTTTTTTATATTTGTACGAGCCAGGCGCGGTGGGCACTTGCCTAAAATCATTTTCATCTTTCTTAAAGCCCTTAACTGTTGGCAATAACATTAAATTGAATGCGTTTTACTTCTCTTTTGAAAACCATTTGTCTAAAAACACGCAATTTATATGAAAAGCCGTAATTCCACAATTTGTATGGAATTACTGCATTAGAGTTCACTGTATTTTGAGTACAAGGTTCCGAAGATAGATCAGCTTCAGTATTTGAGCTTCTAGCCAAACATGCCACCCAAAAATTCGCTAGCCACATTGCCCAGCTGTATTCGCAAAACCGCCAACAAAGTTTGCAGCAGCTTTGATAAGACCAAGAAATTGGCCGCCATTGTCTTGTGGTTGTTGTTGAAATAAAACAGGAACGATTAGAACACCTGTTACGGTGATAGTATCACCTCCTTTAGAATAATATTCTGACGATAGCTAGAGCAACCGATGCAAATCAAAGCACAACGGCTTTGTTTTTTCACTTTTCGATCTAAGTAATGAAGCGTATGTTTTCGGTTTAGGAAAAAAAAAAACTTCTAAATCGCAAATTGGATAACAAAATGGTTTGAATGGGATCTTTCTCGTTAACTACCTATTCCTCATGAAAAAACATCCAAAACAAACACCCAAACAACTGCTTAAATATTTGAGAATTGCGGTAATATAAAATTAAATTAAAGTGCCCAACGACGTGCAAATTCATGATTCCAAATTGAATGACAACTTCAAAAGTGAAAAAATTAGCTTAGATCAAAATTTGTCTGTTCTTTTTTTTTGAATTTGATGTTTGTTCACCATACTTTCTGTTTTTTGCTTTTAAATTGAAAAGACGTATGATAAGTTGAACTACACTAAATGTTGTCGACACGTGAATACACGGAATTGTTTTATTTTTGTTTATTCGTAAACACTTTATTTTCAATGGTTCCCGATCCGTAGGTAAATTGCGTTGTTTGATTCACTGGTGATCATTTAGAAAAACCTTTTTTGTCTAGATTGAAGGATAGGGTAAACTGTGGTTTAAGAGTTTGCAGTAATTTAAAAGTTTGCAATCGAAGGCAACTGTTGTGAATCAGAGGATTTTGACTTATTTGAAATGGTATCAACTATTAAGTTTCGTTCAGACTCTTGATATACATTTTCTAGTTTTAAAAACTTGTTTCCCAAGAAACTATTGACCAAATGATCTAATGGCACACAAATAATGATCTTTTATAACAAAAAAAAACTTTCGAATAAATATGGTGTGAATATCATTTACAAATTTGTACTTCAGTTCAAAAACTAATAGAGGCCGCCCAACGACAGGATGCTAAATTACAGACAAAAAGCAGGTGCTAATCAGTCTTTTGTAATGGTTAATGGATACTTAAGAGTCTGCATGTAAATGTCTCCATTTGCTCCATCTCCGGTGCGATGTACAAAAATCCAAAAATCAGCCAAAGCTGTCCAGTCACTGATCACTGTTGTTGAGGCCAAGAAAGCTTCCCAAAAGCCTAACTTGAAAATATTGATGTTTCACAGAATGGCAAACTTCAAAGCTGAAAAGTAATAAAAAAGGAAGAAATCTTATTATGACAACATCCTTAGAGAGATGTTCCTTTCAGTTTTTCGCAACATTTTGCTTCAAAAGTTGACAATTTCGGCATTCTCTAGAATTTTCTAAAATTTATAAAATCATTCCAAACAAACACAAATCTGATATTAAAAGTTGACAATCGAAAATCCAAATGGTACCCGCCGTGGTGTGATGGATAGCATGTCCGCCTGTTAATCCAGAGGTTCGAGTTCGAATCGCAACAGAGGCAAAAATGTTTTTTCCACGGGTATCGCCTTTCGCGAGGAATTGGCTAGTCCTCCGTTAAAAAATTCATAGCCATGAAAAGTGCTTTCTCGATTAGCCGTTCGGAACCGGTAGAAAATTGTAGGTCCCCTCCATTCCCTCACAGGGCATGGTTGTGAGAAATGCGCTAGGCCCAGGGGCTCTGTTGCGCCACCCTATTTATTTATTATAGTCGAAAATCTAGCCTCCTCAAGTGTTCATCGGATGTTCCTCAAGGCAGACATAAAATTATTGACTACGGTTAACAATAAACTTTTTGTATCCCTTTTTGCGTCCTTAAGAGTAGGATCCCTTCTTTACCGGTTAGGTGGAAGTGGCTGTCAGTCAATGAGTACATTGCCTGACACACTTAGGCCGCAAGGGCCCATTGTGATACCACAGAGATCAGCAAGTTAATCACCTACTGATCTCAGAAACCCGATGTAAGATTAACGAGTTGATCACTTATTAATCTTCCATTACGGGACTAGCCGGTTAATCACCTGCTAGTCGAACCACGTGGAACTTTTAATGTATTTTGAAAGACTTTTAGGGTCTTTGTAAGCTAAGTCGCTAGTATCATCGAAGAAGAATTCACCGAGATGAGTTTTCCTCCTATGAAGTAGTGCAGGGGATGAGCAAAGAAGGTGTTGAACGGTTTCTTCCTCCTCCTCGTTAATGCAGCTTCTGCAGAAATCATTGGAAAACACACCAAGTCTTTTGGCGTGTCTCCGTATTACACAGTGTCCCGTAAGAACACCTATGGTAGAACCTAGATACAGACGGTTCAGGGCCAACAAACTCTTCGAGCGTTTTGAGTCTACACACGGCCAAACTTTTTTGGTTGCAAGGCAGTTGTTGCTCTCAGTCCATCTAGTGTTTGTTATCCTTGAAGCGTCTTGTCTAAGTAGGAGTTTACATGTAGCGATAGGTACACCTATGTTGTTCCATTCTGAGCGTAGGGAAGTGGTCGTGCCCTTTTTGGCTAGTTCGTCTGCCATACAGTTGCCTGGTATGTTCCTGTGCCCCAGCACCCATGAAAGGTGAATGTTGAACTGATTCGACATCTCCCTCAGAGGCATTTGACAATTTTGGACCGTGATGGACAGAGGCAAAAGATTTAAGGGCAGCTTGGCTGTCCGAGAAGATTCGAATATCCGTGGAGGATATGACGTTTTCTTTGAGCCAAGACAGCACCTCATTAATCGCCAGAATTTCCACTTGGAACACACTACAATCATCGGGTAGGCGGAAGAAAAGACTGAGACTCAGTTTTTCTGAGTTGATTCCACTTCCTACACCTTCGCTGGTTTTCGAACCTTCGGGCATCGGTGTAAAAGTGTATTGCTTCATTTTCCAAGAGAGTGCCATTTTCTCAAGCTTCTCTTGAAGGTATGGTTACTTGGAAATTATTATCAAACTTGGGGGTGGTGAAGTCGGATCGATACGGTAGGAATCTAAAGTTATCTAGAATAGTAGTGTGGCCGATTTGATTATTGGTCCACTGTGATGTAGCTCTGAGTCGAGTAGCTAAGCTAGCTGCGACTTGTTTGCTGAAGATATCTAGGGGTATGAGATCTAGCAACACATTGAGGGCGTCCGATGGGGTTGTCCTCAGTGCACCACTAATACATAGACTAGCCGTTTTTTTAACTTTGGCCAGCTTGCTGTAGTTGATCATCTTGTCGAGTGCGATCCACCAGACAATCACCCCGTATGTGAGTATCGATCTTATTACCGAGGTTAACAGCCAATGGGTGATTGAGAGGGGGAGAAATCCCATTTCCCACCAGCAATGGCTTTTTATATGAGAAGAGTGTCACGTTGGCTTTATTTATTCCTTCCTAAATATTGGTTTTCCAGGTCAGTTTTTTTTGTCAAAAATGAGAATGCTAGCCTGATTTGACAGTGTGAGAGTTGCCCCCTTAATAGCTGGGGTCTGATGTCCGGAATTTTGTACTTCCTCGTAAAGAGAACTAATTTCGTTTTGTGGGAATTGATATTCAGTCCACAATCTGCAGCTCAATAGTTAAGCTTGTTAAGTGCTGTTTGTAGCAGCTCATGTATGGTTTGTGGGTGCTTGCCTGAAACGGCAAATGCTACATCTAGACATAGGCTATGGTTTTGAAACCTTCGTCCTCTAGGTCGATTAGCAATTTGTTAACGACCAGGTTCCATAGTAGAGGAGATTGAACTCCTCCCTGCAGGGTTCCTCTATTGGCCATTCTGCTTGTTTTGTAGTTTCCCATTTCGGAAACAATGATTCTACTGCTGAGCATTGTTGTTATCATGTTCTTGATGTATTCTTCTTATGTGCAGTCCATCAAGAGCATTAGTCATTGATGTATTGCTGACATTGATAAATGCACCGTCTATGTCAAGGAATGCGACAAGAGTGTATTCTTTGTAGTGCAGGGATTTTTCAATGGTGCAAACCAGAGAGTGGAGTGCAGTTTCCACCGATTTACCTTTTGTATAGGCATGATAAGCCGTTGAGATAAGACTAGATTTAATTTCTTGTCTTAAGTGTATGTCAATCATTCTTTCCAGTGTTTTAAGGAGGAAGGATGATAGACTAATAGGTCTTAAATCTTTTGGATTTACATGGGAGCTTTTGCCGGCTTTAGGTATAAAGACCACCCTAGCTTCTCTCCAGGCCTTGGGAATATAGGCATAGCTGATGCATCTTTTTCATACTAGTCACAAAACAAATTTTGGGATGAATGAACCTACTTCAAGAGCAATCAGAGAGTTCAATGAAATTTGTAGCTTAATTGATGTATCCTCTTCCAGGATGATTTGTTTAACATGCTTCTTAGGTAATACTACACCTCATTTTTGCTAATATGTATGTATGTATTAAATAAATTTGTATTGTTTTATCATAAATGATCCTCGATCAGGTGCCATTTTACCCTCCATTTTACCCTCCATTTATTCAATAATTTATTTTTATTTTTGGTTAAAAATCATGAAAAAATTTGTGAATTTTCTTTCTGTTCCTATTTTGTATTTATGAATTGGTTTTAAAATAAAATGATGTTTGAAGTGAAAATCTTGTCTATTTTTCCGATAATAACGTAAAACGAATATGACCGCCATATGCCTAGACTTATAATACCTAATAGTTTTCTTGGAGTCGAAAAAATTTAATTTTTCCTCTGTGATCGCCCATAGCATATCAAGGAATTGAAAATTCCTTGTGACACGAGTCTCCATTGGGGAAATTTATTAGAGTTTTAAAAACTGTCATCATGATGTTAGCACTTTAAAAAATCCTTCGGAGAATACTTCTTCGACGAACTGGGCGACATCTCTAACTTCCCATTGAACAGCATCCTAAAATTTAATCAGGTCTCTAAATTGTTCAGTGGGGGTCTCCTACCCCAACAACCCAGCCTCCAGCCCAATCCTCTACCTCTCCAATCCTACAACTTTCTCGTCCTTTGCTGTCGTGGGGAACATAATGGATCCATGAGATCCGACTGAGGTGCTGCAACTTGTGGCTGCACCCCCCATCCAACCTTAGCTATAGCCTATCACTACAAAGGGCTTTTTTATTAAATTTCTTCAAGAACCGAACCTTTTTTCTGCCAACTTTTATCGTCAAAACAGCTGCTGTACACTGAATTGAAATTTAAAAAAAAATTATTGTTTTCGAAGCTGGCTGATCTGAGGCTTTAATTTATAATCATGTTTTGTTAAGTAAATCGAAAATTTACAGAGTTTTTCGTTGTAACTGTAGCCTAGCAGTCAGTTCTTGACAAGTGGTGATTTTTCTTGTAGAAAGCCAGAATCTCTGCTTTTGATTTTAGTCTGCAGGGAAGAAGAAATTCCTTCTTCGCTCCGAATTTCCCAAAACACATTTTTCAATACAAATTCCTGAAAGTTTTCGTAGTACAAAATTGATTCCAAGAAATAAAAAAAAAACACTTCCTTGATAAGGGAAACTCTGTCTTTAGGCACTTGTGTACATATTATTAAACTGAAGTTATAAAATGACCCTGGGAATTGACAATGTTTGCTCAATCTTTTGCAAATTTTTTTTAAAAAGCTTTCAGGGTTTCACTCATATTTGAGCAGTTGTTTGCTCAAGTGAAAACACAATAAACTCGTGTGGTGTGTTTGTCGGCCTTGAAAATTGCTTATTACTGGTTTAGGACAGCATTTTTGGCGTATAAAAAGGCCCAAGCTTTCATTCGAATTCATCAGTTGAATCTTGTTGGTAAAAGGTGAGAACTTAAAGGAAAAGAAGCTAAGTAACTACTTAAAATATGTTTGAGTTCTCATTTGTCACGTTCGTGACAGTCGCCGGAGTCATAGCATGTAGTGCCCAAGGACCTCCACCACCACCGCCACCTCCTCCATACAGTGGAATGGGAAACATTGACTATCAAAGTCACAGTTTTACTTATGACGGAAGTGCACAAAGCGGAGGTAGCAACCAATATACCTTTGGACAAGGACAAGCACAAGGACAAGGACATGCAGCCGTTATGGATTTTTTGAATGGGGGGAGTAACGATGATGAGTTGATATATATTGCAAAAGTAAGTAAGGGAGGATCTGGCTCTGGGTCTGGCTCTTTCAACAGCAATCAAAATATGAACTTCGGTGGAGTCAGTGGAGGAAGCAGTTCAACCAATTGGGGCAGCAGTTCAAATATGAACTACGGAGGAAACAGTGAAACCAACTACGGTAGTAACAACAATATGCAACTCAATGCAAACGTCGTCAATGGCGGAAACAGTGTCACCAACCAAGGAAGTACGAATAACTACCAATCAAATACAAATAACTACGAATCAAACACTAACGTCGTCAATGGTGGAAACACTTATACCAACATCGGCGAAACAAATAATATTAAAGTTCAATCGAACATCGTTAATGCAGGTAACAGTGTGACCAACATCGGCGATACAAACAATGTTCAACTTAACGCAAACGTCGCCAATGGAGGTAACACAGTAACCAACCAGGGCAATACAAACAATCTCCTTGTTAATACGAATGTAGTCAATGGAGCGAATACAGTTAACACCAACGGTGCCACAAACAATGTTCAAATAAATGGAAACATCTCCAATGGTGGTACCAATAATGTCGTTAAAGTTCCAATTGTAACCAAACCAGTTACAAATGCACGACCAGTCGTACCTGCACGAGCACCCGTACCTGCACGAGCACCCGCACGAGTACGAGCACCCGCACGAGTACGAGCACCCGCACGAGTACGAGCACCCGCACGAGCACCAACAGGTAACCGTATTCCTGTCAAGGTAAAGCCTCTTGCATTAAGACCTGTTGTAAGGCCTCTTGCACTGAAGCCTCTTGCAGTGAGGCCTCTTGTAATCAAGCCTCTTGCACGAGCACCAACAGGTAACCGTATTCCTGTCAAGGTAAGGCCTCTTGCATTAAGACCTGTTGTAAGGCCTCTTGCACTAAAGCCTCTTGCAGTGAGGCCTCTTGCAATCAAGCCTCTTGCATCTTCATGTATCTTAAATCGTCTTCCATCTCTCCAGGCAATTCGTCCTGTAATTAAAACCCCTGTACGATCATCATGCGGCTAAAATCTCAACCATTCATGGTAAAAGCTTTTTGATCCTAAACACGATTCATACAATAAACTGATTAAATTTTCTTAAAATACCTGTAAAAGTATTTTGCATTTTGAAAGTGTCTTGAGAATAAGTATGAAACAACTCAATTCTGCGACAAAAACAAAATCAAAAAACATTATGAGAAAACAATACACTAGGCAATGAGGGTTGGATTTAATACATTCTGAAAAGCTGCTTCGTTCAGAGTGCAGTTTCACACGTACTTATTATTCTTGAGTCTGATGTTGGAGCTTGAATAAAGTCGATGTCCTTTTTGGAGTTCCTTATTGGAACTGGAGTTCGATATTGCAGCTGGTGCTGGATCTCGATGTTTGAGCTGGAGTATACGATGTTGGTGATGTATTTCAAATTTTCTGCTATGCTCGGGCTTAGAGCGTGGGTTTGAAGGTGGAATAATTGTAAAAAAAATTTTTTATAATATTCGCACACGTCAAGAACTTTTATAATGCTGTTAACACAATGCGAGCATTTCGGAAAAGGAGAGGATTTGATAGGAGACACCGATGTTGACAGCTGGGTCAACCGGTCAAAG
The DNA here is from genome assembly GCA_949752695.1 of Melanostoma scalare. Taxonomy (NCBI): domain Eukaryota; kingdom Metazoa; phylum Arthropoda; class Insecta; order Diptera; family Syrphidae; genus Melanostoma; species Melanostoma scalare. The sequence goes on from OX456984.1 coordinate 67,095,768, forward strand.
AATGAATAGCTATATTTCACTGTACACCCAAAATTGGACTGAAAGAAGAGCTGATCTGCTGAAGCAGGCTATATAAATAGTTGCCATATCAAAAGAGGTGAAAAATTTCCTGCATCGTGTTAGGAAACCTAAGCATTTGGCAGAATTATTGGTTATTTCGAATATGTTCTCATTCTAACGAAGGTCATCGTTTACACACATACCAAAGTCTTGACAACTTTTGGTTTCTTGCATGCAGGTATACCATTGATGGATAATGGTAATGAGGGAATGTTTGGCTTTAGCGACAAATAACAGCATTGAGTTTTCGAAGCATTGATTTCTACTCGGTTCTTATTACCCCATATGTAACAATGCTGTCAAGGTCTGAATTCAATGAGCTTATCTTGCACAATCGTTGCAGATCCACATCCAAATAGCAGGTATGTGAATTTGGAAACGAATACAAAAAGCTGAGATTTTAGTCGGCAGCAAAACAATTGAAATAGGTTGAAAATAAGAAAAAAAAAGTCGAAGACAAAACGGAGCTCTGGGGCACACCCAGATTTTATGAAATGTGTATCAGACTTGTATATACATATAAATCAAATTGTATTGAACTGTCGGAAAGGTAGTTTCTAATCCAATAAAGAAGAGACTCATCGATGCCAAAAGCACATATTTTCGATGAGAGAGTTTGATGCAAAACACTATACTTAAAAAAAAATAGCCTCAAAAATATAAAATGCAAAACAGTGTAAGTATGATCTCACTTCTCGGTGAGATATGCCATTCAATCAATAGTTTAGAGACAATGTACTTAATAAAAGGCTTAAAAAAATTGATAGTAAAAGTAGGCACAATCAGTATCAGAAGGTGGAAAACCAAACATAAGTTTCTATGACCACCGCCATATTTCGGACAATTTTTTAAACAAAGAAAAATCTCTGCTACAGAGCTTTTTGGAGAATTGTATTTACTCAAAAATTCTAAGGAGCTGCAAAGTTTATACTTTTTGGGTCAATGATTTAAAGGTTTTGGATATTAAAATATTTATCAATATTCGAATGAACTGTTTCGATTCGATATTTTGTTATCTACAAAAAATGTGATTGGAAATGCATCGTAGATCGTTTCGTTTGTGAGATAGAAGTGGTTTTTTACCCCTATCTCCAATTTTACCCTTTCGAGAATCCCAAAATCATTTTCTAAAAGTGAATTACATCAATCTGTTTTTCAGTCTGCTGCTGACTTTCTAGTCTTTAACGATGGCCTAGATGATATCCGGAATAGCCAAATTATTGAAACTGACACCAATGCAATGTAACGTGCGCTTAGTTCGCAAAAATAAAACTTTACCTTTCAATTTAATTCTGCCACTTTTATTCAGTATATCTACTTTATTCGATTTCAACTCTACCAATAATCACATTAACTCATTCTTAACATTATCACTCTAAAATCAAAACTGACTTCTGGTTGCGTCAGCGGCCTATTTATATAGAACAACATTACATCTAGAGCGTTCCAGTTAGTTCCACATGGTCTCCACATTTGCTGTCAAGCATTTCACCTCCTGGTATATTTCTACACTCCACACACTGACTTACAAGCAAGGCCTTTCATTAGATGTACCTTATAGAGTTGCCGCTTGTGTTTTCGGTTGAACGTTTTCGATTAGGAAACTGGTATTAAATGTAGGGTGTGCATTACAATATTTTGGATACGTTTTAAAACTCACCCCGATGATGACTAAATCGAAAAACAGTCAATCCTCAATCTTATCATCGTGTAAATATTCTCGTTCTTTTGGCTGAGCTTACAAACACATCAAAAATTACAGTTTTGATGTGGTACGTTTTACCGTAGGTTCAAGTTATTGTACCTGTCCTCTATCCGCCTCTCCTTTTATTGCGATCGACGGTAAGGAACCTGAAAACTTCTGGAGACCCTTTAACAGCATCATCAGGCTGCTGACAGCATTCTGCTTGTATACGGGCACGAGGTAGGGATATGGCTACCCACCTGTAACGCACTGTCAACGTTTATAAAGAAATCATCACAAGATGTTGCCGTTTGACGCCTTCCAATAACAGTGGCCAAGAACTCACCATAATGGCTGAGCGCACACTGCAAAGGCAGAGTGCCCAACCTGAAGTTCAATACCTAGTTTTCGAGCAAAATATCGAATACTTTCTATCTGAATTGAAGTCTAAAATTGTTTTCTTGTAGGTAAAGTTGGGTTGGTTGGACCGTATTCTGGAATGGAATAAAATTGAACGCACAGGATTCTTTCATACATGAGAAATGAATTTTTCAGAAAAGAGTGATGGGTGGAAATGTCCTGAGAGTACTGCGGGCACTCCGTGATGAACCTCACGATGTTAAGTGGAATATGTCGAATGCAACGATGAAAATGGCACTTCTTGGTTGGCCTCCATGAAATTATAGTGCAAGAACAATTATTTTTAGTACATAATTACAAGTTGTGATAAACCAAACTAGGTACATATTTGTGTACAGGAAAGCGCCAATCAGACAAGAGTCCAGGAAGAGATCGTATTCACCCTAGCAAGAACACTCAAAGACAGGATTTTTCAGAAAAGATAAGTAATTTCTACTTTTGATTAAAAGTTTGAAAGTGCTTTGTATTGCATGGACTTTTAATTCAAATGCTATGTATTGGTTACCTTTTGGTACTCCGTGATACGCGACCTTTCTTTAACCTTTTTGTTAACTTAGAAAAATTCCCACTAAGGAGTCGTTTGCTCGCCGGTGCATTGTGCACATAGTTTGTTGTTTTTTTATCTTAACTTGGGTAAAAACCCACCACCCTCCTTACATCTCTTCATTTTATTTACATTGTTAACTGGGTTTCTGCCTAATTTACCATATCTTGTATGCCATTTCTGTTTACATAAGAAATTTCAGGTCCTACACATATACCTTTTAATGGTCTCCCGATTAAAACTCATTTTTTTTTCGGAAGTCAGTCGCATTATTTTTATTCTGTTTTAAGACTAGACCGATTTCAAAACACTCTCCCGAAATAGTCTTCAGAAAAATTTCTCCAAAGAGGTCAAAAATCTAGGGGTAACCTTGGATAGCAAACTAAATTAGAAACCACATCTCGACAAAACCATAACAAAAGCAACTAATGCTCTTTTGGCTTGTTCTAGACTCTTTGGTAAAAGGTGGGGCCAAAAATGATTTACTGGAAATACTTCACTATTATCACACTTATCATAAATCTATGCTTCGCTGATCTGCCCGTAAAGCTTTACAAAAACTAAAAGGATTAGCCTGTGTAGATATCACAGGTGCAATGCGCCCCTGCCCAACTTTAGCCCTAGAAAGTTATTGAATTTTCCTCCGCTACACCAAGAACTAATTTAATTTAATTTAATTTTTTTTTTAATTTTGGTGGGAGCAGAATCCCATTTTATTAGGCTTAATACAAGCTATTAACTAACAAACAAAGAAACTTACAGTCGTATTTATAATCCCATTCCAAAGTATGTCTAACTTTAGACAGCTCTTAGAACAGTGTCCAACTCCAAATCGTATTTATAAACACTTTCATCGCTTCTTAAGGAACGTCTAACTTTAGACACCGAAATTGGTTGTCTAAACTATGGCTAAAGTGGCATTTGCTACAGCAAAAAACAATTTTGTTGAACATGTTATAAAACACTGTTGAGAGCTCTAAGATCGAAAAAAAATAAGTAGTTTGAGGTGCAAAAATACTACTTTCAACAATTTAATTTATAAATTGCACAAATTTCATCGTTTTATGAGACTTGGAAAAGCTGTAACTCAAAGTCAAATCAGCTGCTTTTTTTGTCTGATTCAAGTGCTTACGCCACAATCTTTCAGAGCCATTTAGTTGTTGCACTCGTATATCAAAACACAAAAAATGGTACTGCACGGATACATCATGAACGCCACCAGTAAGTTTTTCATTCGAAGTTGACAGTTTGAGGGGTTGTTTAGACAACTGTTGGAATGCATTTATAAATACGAAATTGGCTAAGGGTTGTCCAACTCTTTAGACACCGTCTAGTTGGACAGTTGTCTAAGGATGTTCTAAGCAAATACTTAAACTAACTAGTTGGATACATACATAATTGACATATTGAAGTCAAAACAAGAAGAGTGAGAATTGACATTCCTCAGCATTCGGGAGAAGGGTTCATTGGAACCGTAAGAGGTTCGATGGGTGGGAAGATAGAAGAGACGGGGATTCCGAGTGTTACAAGGGTTAGTATTTAGAAAAATGGAATCGTTAAAAGCTGGACAGTCTATGGTACCTGTAAAGATTCGGTGAATGAAGAGAATGTCAAATATTTCTCTTCGATCTTTCAGCGTATTGAGGTTGAGGAGTTTGATTCGGTCTTGATAAGGTGGTAATATCAAAGGATTACTCCAATTAACCCTATTTTACGTTTTGGGGTTCGCGCGAACCCCAACGCAAGTTTGAATGCTTATAACTTTTTTCTTAGTCATATTTTCGACCTGGGATGAAAACTCAGTGAACGAATTTCATTTTTCTTTACGTTTTTCATCGTATTTTCATCATAGCGATTTAAGATAATTTTCGGGAATTTTTTTCTGGAAAAAACCCAGAAACCAAACTTGGGGTTCGTGCGAACCCCACTATGGTTCCGGCTTGTTATGAGAGCCTGAAATAGCCTTCGCAAGATTGTGTTGTGTTGGTAATAAAACGACCTGTTTACATATTTGGTTTTGGAACATAAGGTACCAATGCCATTCTCTGCAAAAATCCAAAAATGAATGAAATGGACAGTACTGATCTGATCTGGTAAGGTCAATTCAATTCGTTCAAAAGTATTTCAACAGGCTGGAGAGTGTTTGTCCTGGCTGATAATTGAGCTCAGCGACCAATTGAATCGTCGAAACGGAGGAAGATATTCAGATGTTCAAAACGTGTACAATTCATCACGACTTGAAGAATTGATGCCCGTTGATAGTATCCTAAATTAGATGTGAATACAAATTTTGGGGTTCGCGCGAACCCCAAGTTTGGTTATTGCATTATCCTTCGTGCCGTAAACTAGGGTTAAGACCTCGAAGAGCAAAACGGAGGAAACGGCGTTGTATGCTCTCAATTCTGGCAATGTGCACTTGTTGGAAAGGCGACCAGACTTGACAAGCGTATGCGTATTCAAGAAGCGGACGAACAAATGATATGTAAAGGGATCGGGTTACGTAAGGGTCTACAAATTCTTTGGACCATATCGTTTCACGAAGCCAAGTGCTGAATTTGCCTTAAGGATTATATCGTCGATATACTTGAGGAAATTCAGCTCACGGATCCCAAGGTCACGGATCACCTGAACGGGTAAAATGATTAGACTGTTTAGAAGATAGAGACGGGGAGGAGATTTGAGGCGTTTACGTGAGAAGGTTATTGATTGGCCTTTGGAAACATTTAGCTCCAAGCAGTTTTTGGAGCAATATATTGAAAAATTGTCGAGATCCTGTTGGAGGTGGGAAGAGTCTTCAAAAGAAGAAATGACCCGGTAAAACTTAGTATCGTCCGCATAGAGAGAGATAGAGGAGTGTTTGATGATCATTTCAATGTCGTTAATAATGAGAATGAAGAGGAGAGGGCCCATATGGCTTCCTTGTGGAACACCGGATGTAGATAGAAAGCGGCTGGATAAGGAGGATCTGAAAAACGGTTTTCTAAATAAGAAGAAGTCCATCTCAACAGAATGGCTTCAAAGCCGAGGGTGGAAAGTTTAAAAAGAATCAGTTTGTGAGAGATTTTATCGAAAGCTTTACTAAAATCAGTTGAAATTACATCGACCTCCTTTCCATTCTCCAAGGCTGAGAGGGAAAATGAGACAAAGTCAACGAGGTTTGTTGTTAATGACCAGCCTTTGAGGAACCCGTATTGTCTAGGAGAAATGAGAGATTTGCAACGAAAACTTAAGTTTTCATACGATATGCTTTAGAAAATTTTGGGTATATGCGATAGTTAAGCGATGGGACGATTATTTTTTCACGTCGCACTTAGGGTCTTTTATGTGTATAGGGGTTATAAACGCCGTTTTCTAAGCTTGGCGGAAAACTCCTAGGGTTATGGACAAGTTAAAGATTTTTGAGAGGGGAAGGAAAAGAGTGGAGGAGCATTTCTTAAGAAATATGGCAATACCATCGGGGCCAGGAATATACTCATCATTTAAATGATTTTACTTTTCTTCAATTAGATAGGAGTCAAAGAAACGTGGAAGGAATGGATCAAGAGAAAAATTCGGTAAAAACGAGAAATAGTCTGAGTCAGGAACAAAAGAATCATCCGTGAAAGACTGTTCGAAGTAATTTGCGAAATAGTTTGCTACGGCGAGTGCATCGGATGAGGTTTCGTTATTGAAGGAAAGGGAGGAAGGGTATCCGTCAGATTTTCTTTTGTGGTTGACAAATTTATAAAAACCTTAGGGTCATTAATAATGTTAGATTTCATTTCATTTAAGCGTTGGTAAAGGGTGTTGAAAAGCTCACAGAAGTGTAGATAAGAACCAAGGTACGCTGAATAGTCAGTAGGAGATCGAGTACGAAGGAAGATTGTCCGCAATTTGTTCCTTTTATTTCTTATAGTACGGAGCCTATGGTTATACCAAGGTGGGGAAGTAGAAGAAGTTTTAAGTCTAGAAAGGGGAACGAAGAGGGATATATCATTATGTATTTCTCTGTAGAACGCGGATATGGCATTTTCTACAGTTAGATTTATCAAAGTTAAAGTGAGTTCTAATGATATATATACATTGATTTTGCGGAAGTTCGCTTTGTGGAAATAGTATGAAGTTGGAGGCACGGGCGGGTTAGATGGTTTTGAAGACTGGAGAAAAAATGATAGAAGGAGAGTAGGGTGTAGGTTATCTATGGTTGAAAGAGATTGAACAATTAATGGGATCTGTTGTAAATACAAGGTCAAGTTACCTACCCATGTAGTTTGAAATTCCTCTTACTTGGCAGAGGCAAGAGTCTGCAAGGCGATCAACGTAACGAAGAGTAAAGAAGACTGCCGCACTAAGCAGGCTAAAGTTGCATCTCACAAACAACTTAAGTGAAGAAAACTTACAGGGATATAGGAGCATTCTGCAGGTGCTCCCAACACTGGTAAAGCCTGCAGCTCACTCTTCTGACTTCATGCCAAGACGCATAATGTGACACCAACCCTTTGAAGTAATCTTTCCTAACCGCTCAGCATAGAAGAACACTCTTATAATTACAGGTTACTTCCAATAAATTTGGTACACTGACGGTTCAAAAATTAACAAAGGTGTAGGTGCAGGGATTTTCGGTCCCAACTTCAAATCAACCCTTGGTAGCACAACAACTATCTTTCAACCAGAGATAATAGCTATAGAGTACTGTGTTAGGGAATCCATTAGAAGAAACCTCCGAAGATCACGCATGCTTATTTGCTCTGACAGTCAGGCAACCCTGAAAGTATTGTCTTCAATCAAAATTGAATCTAAACTAGTTTGGAACTGCCTGACATATCTATCTCAATCAGCCACTTACAGTAAAATCATTTTTTTCTGGGTGCCTTGACATGAAGGTGTACAGGGTAACGAAGAGGCTGACCGCCTTGACTTGGCTCTCAATCCCAGTCCAAAGGCCCGGAAACCTACTGTGGTCTCCTAATCAGTATAGCATTAAACGTGAACTGGTTACTTGGGAACTGCAGAGCATGATCCACAACTGGAACAACTCCAATGTGAAACATCCTGTGTAGTGTTTTTGATCAGTTATCTTTTTCATTAACCTCTTTTCTTATCAATTCATACTTGACAAAAAGATGCTTTTCCCTCGACCTTCGATTTCGACCCCATGCTGAGCAGATGGAATTGGCAGCATACATTCTTCTTGCCTGTTGACTTTTTCCCAGCTCTCATTTGACAGTTAGTCCTAAAATTAAATACGATAAACATCACCGTCGCACATCGGTGTGATTATACGTATTTTGTTTTTTGATTTTTTGTTGTATCAGTAATCTATCAATCATTCGTTGCGATTAATTAACTTTCTTTTTTAGTTTCCTTTATAGTCCGGTCAAAATAGACATTCAAGGTAACATTAATTCGCACCTTGCTAAAAATTGGCATGAATGTTGGGAACCCTACTACTTACAATTTGTCAATTATCCACATCAATCCGCTGTGTGGAAAAAAATTTATTCAAGGTCAAATGTTGCAAACATCGGTTTTTTGAGTTTTCCAGCTAAACGGTAAGTTTTATCATAAATACAGAAAGGCAAAAGTTATTCATCATGCAATTATCTATAAAAATTGTTAACACACTTTTTTCCTCAGAATCACCATTTCGGAGATATAGCTATGCAAAAAGTTGAAAAAGTTGTATTCTTCATAATATGTGTGTCAATTACCGTTACATGCATTACAGAACGTTAACCTAAGTAAAAATAATCAAAACATCAATAACAGTTAATGCTGTTAAAGGCTGTTCCCAAGGGGGTGTTTTATCTCCCCTACTCTGGTCAATTGTAATAGATCAGCTCTTGGACGACCTCAATAAGCTGGGCCTTGATACACAAGGCTATGCTGATGACCTAGTCATCTCTATTCAAGGCAATCAAGAAGCACAGGTCACAAACGTATGCAAAGTGCCCTGAACAAAGTTAATGACTGGTGCAATAAAGAAGGGCTTAAGGTCAACCCCACCAAAACAGTCATAATTCCATTCACCAGGAGACGTAAGATCGATCTCCAAACACTATCCCTAAATAGTGTTCAAATTAATTTTTCCAAAGAGGTCAAATATCTAGGAGTAACCCTGGATAATAAACTCAATTGGAAACCACATCTAGACAAAACCATAGCAAAAGCAACAAATGCTTTCTGGGCCTGTTCTGGACTCTTTGGTAAAAAGTGGGGACTTAGGCCAAAAATGATTTACTGGACATACCTCACTATTATCACACCCATCATAACCTATGCTTCGCTGATCTGGTGGCAAAAAACAGAACAAGTTTATGCCCGCAAATCTTTGCAAAAGTTACAAAGACTAACCTGTGTAGGTATCACGGGTGCAATGCGCACCTGCCTAACTTTAGCGTTAGAAAGTTTATTAAACTTTCCTCCGCTACCTCAAAGAGTAAAGAAGACTGCTGCACTAAGCGGACTAAAGCTTCATCTCACTAACTACTCGAGAAAGGAAAACTTACAAGGACATATGAGTATTCTGCAGGTGCTCCCAATACTGGAATCGCCTGCAACCCACTCCTCTGACTTTATGTCTAAGCGCATACTGTTACACTACCCCTTTGAAGTAATCTTTCCAAACCGCTCAGCATGGAAGAACCCTGTAACTCTTACAAATAACTTCCAATACATCTGGTATACTGACGGTTCAAAAACAAACAACGGTGTAGGTGCAGGGATTTATGGTCCCAACTTTAAATCATCTACATCCCTTGGTAACACAACTACTATCTTCCAGGCAGAGGTAATGGCTATAGAATTCTGTATTAGGGAATGCATTAGAAGAAACCTACGAAGATCAAGCATACTAATCTGCTCTGACAGTCAGGCAGCACTAAAGGCTCTGTCCTCGACAAAAATCGAATCCAAACTAGTTTGGAACTGCCTGACATGTTAACTTCAATTAGCTACTCACAATAAAATAACTCTTTCATGGGTACCTGGTCATGAAGGTGTACCGGGTAACGAAGAGGCTGACCGCCTTGCTAGACTTGGCTCTCAGTTCCAATTCGAAGGCCCTGAACCCTACTGTGGTCTCCCAATCAGTAGCCTTAAAACGAATTAACTACCTGGGATCGACAGAACATGATCAGCACCTGGAACAACTCAAATGGCCATCGTCAGTCAAAACTATTCATTGACTTATCCCACAAAACGTATGAAAGAAATTCTTGACATGAGCAAACGTGACGCAAAGTTACTTACGGACTTCTTCACTGGACAAAGCTCTCTCAAGTATCATCTTAAAAACATGGGCATCAACCAAGATGACACCTGTCGTCTCTGTCTTGAAGGCATAGAAACAGCTGAACACATCTTATGCGCCTTAGCTAGATCCAGGCTTAAAATATTCAATAAAGGGTTCCCAGTCCCCTTGATATCAGAAACACCTCTTCCTCGAGGATTCTTAGGTTCTTACATGACCTCAGCTTCGAATGAACTAACCCATACACTACGTGTCTTTAAACTAAGGGAACAGCACAAAAGATCTTGCAGGTCGACGTGCTTGCAAAGGTAACATTACCCTTCACAATATATAATTAAAAAAAAAAAAAAAGTGAAAATAATAGTTTTCGTGGCGTATACATACATATATACCTACAGTTGTAAGATTAATTCGAAAAAAAAACCCAGTCCCTCACTTTATATTACCGTACGGTCTTGTATCAGCGCTGCCACTGTTTGAAAAATTTCCGAAGTAGATTTTAAAAAAAAGTGCAGTAGACTACATTTTCATACAGTAGATTTCCAAGAAACTCATTTAAAAATACACAAATAAATACACCGATCTATTAACCGGTGTATTTATTAATTTCTAATTAATTATTATTAAACATTAAAATAAATTATTCATTAATAAATTTAAAAAAATCAAATTCTCTCCATTCAAAAGTCTATCCACAGCCATAAGCAGAATGTACCTATAATGCGGGTGCGTTTGGAAAATGGTTGCACTCAGTATATGGACTCAAAAGTCATTTATGAGCATTGCAATTACTGAAGCATAGTTTTAATTCGTAAGACCAAAAGTGCAGTGGATATTTTTTAAAGCAGTACAATCAATTTAGGAATAAAATAAATAATAAGTAACTGGTTGCGACACGACATCAGCATTTTTCAGGAGAGGTAAGAGAACAGTTTTGAAATTGTTTGAGAGACAAGATTAAGTTGATTGTGCTGACGTTTTCAAAGAAAGTACCTCTACTCCACAAGCTGTAATCACCAACGGAATTCGCTTTCTTCTTTCCGTTTACGGAGCTCCAAAAAAAATTACGTGCTTGGATAAGTTTCGGTACTTATCTTTCGCTAAAAACACGCATAAAAAGAAACAAGTACAATTAGCTTGTCTTCCTCCAACCTCTGCCTTTGCTGAGCAACATCTATTTCGGGTATATTACCAAGTTCAAATATGGCCCGGTAATAAACTAAACCCAGAAGACTGGGGTTGGAAGTTGATTGACAATATATTGGAACCAGTTAAAACTTTACTCCCTCCTGCACCAGAAAAACTCCTCAACTCAATTTTTTGCAGTTGCAAAAAGGGGTGTAATGCTAAATGCGGCTGCCAGAAAGTTGGGTTGTTTTGTTCATTAGCATGTATCAGTTGTCGAGGTCAATCGTGCTCCAATGTTCAATCGCCAGTAGAAGAGGATTCCTACGATATATGTGAGGAGACTTCTGATGTATCGCTCTTTGAACAATTTATTTGCACCCAGCAGGAAGAAGAAGAAGAAGAACAACAACAAGACAGTATGGATTATGTTCCATTAGAAGAGTTTCAATCAGACGAATAGTTCTTTTTCAAATTACTCATTACTTACACCGCTCTCATTCATTACAATAGTCATTACAATAGTACCATTTTCAATTTACTACACTCAGAGATTTTGATTTTGAAATTCGGCTACGGTAATAAACAATTTAAAAACGACACCAAAATTCCAGCTATGGTATCCAAAGCAGAGTTATTGTACGCAAATTACGACCACCGCGACCCAACCAGAGCTGTCATCACTCTTTCCAAACTAGCAGCAACACATTCATTCAGCTGTTATTTTAAAGAAAAAAAATGAAGGTATATTACCAAATCGCAAGAGCTATCGTATCCGATTCATTTAGGAGTGGTAACGTCCACTTGAATACGATAGCCAATTTGCGGATGTAGTAGTTTTATTTTGCTCACAGAACCTATGCAAGATGTATCGTACCTTACCAGAACTACGTGTATGATAGCTCTCTAAGCAAAGAGTCATCATAGCTCCGTCTATGTTTTGTACGATAGCCAATATGAGGACATAGTAGCTCTACAAGATTTATCGTAGCTTATAATAACTTTGTTAGTGATAGCTCAAAACAAAGCGACATCATAGCAAATTTGTGATTGTAATAGTGACTACCACTTTTGCAAAAAAGTTTCCCTACTCATCGTTAGATATACTCTACTCTGACGCTGAGTGCCGAGCCGATGCCGACAGTTCACATCACACAACGCACAGTGAAACACGTATTCAATTTCATTCAGAGTTCAGAGCAGATGCAGAATTGCAGAAGGAAGAGAGAAAAAAATTTTAACTCTCAACTTGTATAAAACATCATCAATATCAGGTAATTTTTTTGAATTATTCTTCACAAAGTTATTTTTATAACCTGAAAATAACTCACTCTTTTTCGTAGAAGCGTAAGTTTTTGTTTTACTTGGTGCATCTTTGGCTTCGACAACTCCTACAACGAGATAAATTACAGTACGTACATTAACAAAATTAGGAAAATGTTCCTTAATTGTTCCTTTGGCGGGAATGATGTTATTGCAAAAATTAAAAAAAAGGAAAAAGAATTTCAAGTCGAAGATTTTAAAGAAGCAGGTAAATATAAAATATTTTCATCTTCTATAATTAAATAAAAACTAGAAAACAAAAACTAAATAACTCTTATTTTCAAGTTAACTGAACCATGAAATTCAAATTTTCTGGACCAACTTGAACAGAAAGCAATTGCATTCCAGTTTAGTTCGTAACATTTTTATTCCATGGTTTAGTTTACTTGAAAATATGAGCTGAACTTTTTATCTTTTTTTAATAACCCTGTACATACATTTATAAGAAAAATACAAATTTTTTGTTAAATTCTTTATTGATATTGAAAAATATACAGAATGTACCACAGTTGGCTGGCTAAATTAAAAACCATGGGACCCTTTACTTTTAGGCATATTTACATTCATACTTTTGTTAAGTTATAATATCCCTGTGCTTACTTAAATTTCTTTTAAAGATAAGATAATTTTAGGTTGAAAGCCTAACTTAAATAATTTTATTACTTATAATAAGAATTGCATTTATTTTTAATAAAAATTTTTTCCTGATTTCAAACATTGAATTCAAAAATTCTGTAAACAAATATCCATATTTGACAAATTTTTTTTTACTATGAAAAAATTATTTTCTCAACAAAAAATTTGAAATGTATCTTTGTAGTTGATAGAATTGTTGTTCATAAAATAATATCAATAAAAAACTTTATGTCATGAAAAATGAAACATTCTATTGTTCGTATTTTAAATAGTCTTTAATGTAATATTTTTCTATGTCGAATTCATAGCTCTAGCAAAACCTTCATGTTGATATTAAAAGGATTCTAAGAGCTTGGTAAGTATTTATAACAGTTCTGTATCATCGATGGATACAATTCTTTTATAATATAAAATAGCTCTTTTTACAATCATAATAGCTGAAATTAGCACTTTTCACAACCCTTAAAAAGTTCTTACAGCTTTATCACTAAGTGCGATGGCTCAGTAAATATGTATCACATTTCTCTTAGTGATAACCATAGCTCTGTGAGTGTATTAAAAAACTTTATTACTTAGCTGATAACTTTATCAAGAGTTTAGATAACTCTTGACAAATTAAGCACAGCTGGATTTAAAATGAAGGGAACTCTCATTGTACTTATGATAACTGTGACAATAACAGTAAGTATGATTACTCTGACAATAATTATGATGACTTCGTCGATACTGATGACAGCTCTGCTAGTACTCTTGGAAATTCTGTCACCATTTTTAAGGGCTCTGTTTATATAAATCATAGCTCTTTCAAGAAAAAATACAACTTTGTTATTAACTTTTATAGCTCCATGCTTAGTTATGGTAGCACTGTTAGACTTCTTAAATAGTTACCACACCTTTTTGAATATTTGTGGCAGTAAAATAAGTTCTATTGAGAACCTTTACAGTAAGTATGATAACTCTGAAAATACTTATGATGATGACGCAGATACTGATGGCAGCTCTGACAGTACTTTTGCAAGTTCTATTAACATTTTTAAGAGCTATGTTAATATAAGTCATAGCTCTTTCAGGAAAAAGTAGAACTTTGTTATTACCTACCATAGCTCTCTACATGGCTATGGTAACTCTGTTAGACCCTCCTATGTATGAAGATAGATTTCTAGACAGTTACAATAGCTCTTTGAAAGTTTGTCATAGCTAAATCAACTATAATGAGTACTCTTACTACTTTAAAGTAAACTCTGTTGATAACTGTCCACATTAACAGCAACTCTGCAAATCTTAACACTAGCTCTGAAATTAATTTCAACAATCATTTCAGTATTTATAAAGACTCTATCACCATAAATGATAGCTTTATAAATATTTGCTATTATACTTTATAAGTTCCAATAGCTCTGATGCTTAAAAATTTGCTTTTGACAATACATCCGATAGCTCTTTGCATATTTATTGCAGCCCAAATTTAAATAATAACAGCTCAAGCATCGCATTTGGTAACTCTTATTGTCAGAGCTCAGAGTCCCTAAAAAAAAGAGCTGGCGTGTTTAAGAGGTTACGACAACTCTTAGGATTTCTGAGTGTACAATAGAACCACAATAGATAGTGGAATAGGCCTACCGGGGAAACCACGTAAAAAAAATGCGCCATGCACACTACCTCACGGGTGCGCGGCGCGGAAACGTGTACATATTAGGAGTAATACAACTTTTTCAACTTTTTGCATAGCTATATCTCCGAAATGGTGATTCTGAGGAAAAAAAGTGTATTTACAATTTTTATAGATAATTGCATGATGAATAACTTTTGCCTTTCTGTATTTATGATAAAACTTACCGTTTAGCTGGAAAACTCAAAAAACCGATGTTTGCAACATTTGACCTTGAATAAATTTTTTTCCACTCAGCGGATTGATGTGGATAATTGACAAATTGTAAGTAATAGGGTTCCCAACATTCATGCCAATTTTTAGCAAGGTGCGAATTAATGTAACCTTACCCCTATTTTCGAAGTTAATTTGACCGGACTATTAATGCAAGTCGTGAACTCGGTTGTGAATTGTTTCGTTGAGAAAAAGTTCAACAATAATTCCAAGTAAATAGGAAGGGTAGCATATGAAAAAATTTTTGATGAAAAGGTGAAAATTCTGAACAAGTTTTTGAAGAAATGGCTCAAGTCCTTAATCCTATAATGGACCATCTAATCTAAAATTATGTTTTCTTTAACTTTAACTTTTTCCATTTTGTAACAAATATCGAAATAAGTCAATCGAGGCAGACGGCAAATTTTGCCATGCAATCATTCTTAGAAAAATATAAAATCTTGTAAAATATCGAAAACTTTAATAAAGAATTTGTAATAATAAATAGTAAATAATAATAATAATGGACCATCTAGTGGCCAAATCACTGACAGTTATTAAGCACTTGGAAATTTAACAGCAAGGCAGTATTTTACCCCCGTTCAGCGAAATAAGTCGCTTTAGGCTTGAAAAACTTAGGAAAATATTGAAATTTTATTTCCAAAGTGAGAGCTGTTCTATAATTCTATATTTCTATAATCAGCTCAGCAGTGCACTTTACCTCTGAAAACAAAAAAGAAATGAATACTGACCTTTTACGTGCAAATAACCATTACAGAGCTAAATTTGCTAAACATTGACTTTTGTTCATATTCAGTAATGAATTTCATTGCTGACCTGAATTAACTGATTAAAGAATTACTGAGTTGCGACAAAAACGACCTTCCTGTAACTGTAGACGTAACAATTGAACTTTTAAGAATTGTCTACGGTGGAACTACTATGCTTTGCAGTTTATACAAAAAATGCGGATTGTAGTCCGTACAATCGCCGAAAAAATTTGTTTCGCAAGGTTTAATAACTTACTTTCTGATTAAGTCATCATTGAATTTCCAAAGCAGCTGCCAAACTTATACATACTTCAAGAGGATGCTTTTAAAAAACCCAAAAATCAGCAATATAATCAACAATTTCGCACTCAACTTATTGCCACCAAATATTCGTTTAGGCTTTGTAAGTAGATATGTACCTACAAAACGAAAACGAAACAGTCGTGCTTTTCAATCCAAGTTATTAGGATCGTGAGCTGCAAGTTGTACGTTTTGGAATTAATTAGTCCAAAATCTACTAAATATTGAAACAGTTGCTGTTTCATAGACAAACATCTAATATATTGGAATTTAATTGCGTGAGCCGTAATCAGCAAATAACCAATACAATTGATGACACAATCCACTTTCATGTATAAAAGGCCGTTATTATCACCAATAAATATCAGTTTCATCCGGTTGATCGAAAAGTGCGAAGATAAAAAATAAATATGCTCAGATTTGCATTTGTTATGTTTGTAACTGTAGCTGGGTTTACTTTGTGTTCTACCAAACCACCCTCATCATATGATGATGATAAATGGGAAACAATTTATACTACCTACACTTTAACAATTCTTTATAATAATTCTGTTGAAGCAATTGACGTTAGCGGAAGCACAGACAGCGGACAAATCAAAAGAATTACTAATGGTGGAACTAGTAAAATTGATTTAAGTGTCAAGGATAGGCTTAATGTTGGTGTCAAAGGAGGCATCGATGTTAACAGAGGTCTTGGTGCTAAAGGAACTACTCACACAAAAGGAATTCAAGGTGTAAACAAAATACATTCAAATCGAGGAAATAGACATAGAAACCCACAGAAACCTGGAAATGGTAAAGGTCTTCTCAGCGATATTCTCGGCGGAACTACAAACCTAGTCAATGATTTGTTTGGTGCAACAAGTGATCTTCTTGGAAAATTATTAGGTTAAGTAAAACTTAAGTGCAGCTGACCTGTTTTTTTTTTATTTATTTTTTTGTTGCGTATGTACATTCTAATAAAACAAACAAAAACTCGAATGTTTGCTTAGCAACTACTCAAGGCTGTAATAGAGGACCACATAAATACTCAAAATTTTTTCTGAGAATGTTGGTTTCAAAAAGTAATCCAAAATGGCTTGTATTTTTTCTTTCATCTAAGAGCGAGATGAAAGAGAATTCATTTAATTTAATTATGAAAAAAATAAAACTTATTGGGTATGCTTCGCAAGTTTACAATCACAAAAATACCTGTTTTAAAAATAAACGAGGAGTGTAATATGAACTGCGATCAACATCGTTTGTTTTTCACGCGATGATTTTGTCAAAGCTGTGTTATGGTTGCCGATTATAAACAAAGTCGAAGAGCACAATCGTAATCCAAAATTCAAGAAACATAAAAGGCAAGAGTTTAAGCAGCCAATCAATCACACCTAATCAGGTCAAAGACAGCACTGTCGATGACAACATTCAGTTTCCGCAAGCGAACATAGCTGCAATTGCAGATAGTTTCGTAAAACGCACTTGAAAATTATCAGAATAGCGAGTTTGAAAAGGAGCAAGGAACTG
This sequence comes from Melanostoma scalare, assembly GCA_949752695.1. Lineage (NCBI taxonomy): Eukaryota > Metazoa > Arthropoda > Insecta > Diptera > Syrphidae > Melanostoma > Melanostoma scalare. The sequence goes on from OX456984.1 coordinate 67,113,231, forward strand.
AGCTATCCATAAGGTATCGTTCGTAACTTACTAACTTAAATAATAGCACATTACAGTGGGGATGAGCAAGGGCCTGAATTCTTTGAAAACGACTTCGATATTGGGCGACCTCTCTTCAGTTTTCTAGTCTTTGCCAGTTGAAGTCTTCTTCCACTTGATTGCGCCACCTAAGACGAGGTCTTCCCCTTCCGCAAATTCCCTGCAATGTGCTTTCGAAAACCAGTCGAGCCGAAGTATTTGGGTCCATCCGCTCTACATGGCCCAACCATCGTAGCCTCGCGATGCGTAACACTCTTATAGCTATGCCCATGCCGTGGTACAGCTCACTTTCAATAAAGTCCACGCTTCCGCACCGTAAGGCAGGACTGCAAAAATTATGGTCTTATACAGGGTTACCTTGGTTTTTCTGGAGAGGGTTTTGCTTCTCAATTGGTTTCTTAAAACAAAGAAGCAACGGCTGGCTAGATTTATTATCCGCTTGATCTCGGCACTGATGTTGTTTTCCGTGTCAATAGCGGATTTTAGGTAGACGAAGTCCTGTACTACCTCGAAGTTATGTCTGTCTATTGTGACGATTTGTCCAATCCGTCGATGTTCACTGTTCTTTTTTGATGACAACATATACTTTTGCCCTCATTAACCATTAAACCAATTTTTGCCACTTCTGTGGGTTTGCACCTATGACATAACGCTGCCTTTCTCCAGTTAAGTCAATCATCTGAATAGGCGAGTAATTGTACAAATTTTGAACGATTGTTCCTCTGGTAATGAAGTTTCGGTTTTGTACAATCTTTTCAAGTATGATGTTAAAAAAACTGGTTTTATAGGGTAGTTTTCCGAGGTTCTATTTCTACTCCCATTTCCGCAAATTCGGGTGTTCCTCAGGGCTGCCATCTTGGCCCACTTTTATTTGTCCTTGCCATAAATGATGTGGACAAGATTATTTCCTACTCGAACCTTTTTATCTATGCAGATGACATAAAAATAACAAGGGTAATTTTGACACCTTTTGACCCTCCCCTGCTTCAACATGATTTAAATTCCTTTCTAACTTGGTGTCAAAAAAATTTCCTTGAACTTAATATTAGCAAGTGTCAATTCATGACTTTCTCACGGAAACGGCTTCCACTCCCTCCTCGAACTTACGGCTTTTGCAACGTGGCCGTTCCAATAGTGTCTTCCATTCGCGATCTCGGTATCTATTGTGATAAAGAACTCAATTTCCGTTCACACATTGACCAAATTATAGCAAGAGCTTACTCTTCCCTTGGTTTTATAAAACGCTGGTCTAAAGAATTTTCAAACCCTTACGTCACAAAGTCACTCTACATAACTTTCGTCAGGCCTATCTTTGAGTATGCTTCTCAAGTGTGGTCTCCTTATCAAACAACCCACTCTCTTAGAATTGAAGCTGTACAGCGAATATTACTTCGTTTTGCTCTACGCAATTTTCCTTTGTCAATTTCACTTATCTTACCTCCCTATGAATTTTTATTATACTCTCGGGTTTTTCCAAGATCTGCCGCAATGTGAAAATTTGGTCGATTGTGGACTTTTCTAATCTTATACCACATAGAGAGAAAATATCAAATTTTGGGGTTTCAGACGTTCACATATTACAACAGACAAGATCTTCAAAAGGGTTTATTCCTCTTTAATTGGTGCTATTGCGAGGGTCTCCCCTTTTAAGGATCGGGCATACGATATTATGGAGTTCCATTCATCGGGCATACTTTCCTCCGATCATATCATATACAGATCAGCTGGTACATGCTCTTTTCCAAGTGGTCCCAAGCTGCCTTGAAAAGGTCGGCTTCAAGGCCATCTGCGCCTGCAGTCTTATTTAATTTAAGTTTGCATATGGCAAGCTTTACTTCTTATAGGTTGGGAGGACGGCATTCTTGATCATCGTCCAAGTTAAACGGAATTAGTGTCCGCCGTTAAGCAATTTCTAGATCCTTAGTAGTGATTGCGTCTCCATTACTATGTTTCCCTGTTGTTTTTTACATTGCTTGAATTCTAGGTTTGCCAACCTGGTAAGATATTTTTTCATTCCTGTCATTGCATCCCTCAAACGAGCTCTTCTCATGCTGCTTTTTTATCTTTTTGAGAATTCAGTGTTCTTCCCTTCTTTCCTCTTTGTAAATTTCGTTATACTGGTCAAAATCAGCCCTTGTTCTCTTTTGGATCAACATTGTCGTTCTATTGTTTGGTTGCAGTTGCCTACCTGAACTTTTCATTAAACCTTAGCTCTCATTTTGGTTGTTCTGATGGTTTGTTGGCATTACTGCGACTGGCCTTCAATGCTGGCGGAATAAGATTCAAGGATATTTGGAAGGACACTTAATTGCAAAAGGCATCGGCAATCTCTTGCGATTGTGTAGTTTTCTCATGGCATATCGTTTATGGTTAGCTTGAGTCGTGAACAGGATATCTTCATTCGTACCATGGCTATAACAAGGTAGTGGTTCAAGACAAAGTTGGCTCCTCGGACATCTATCACTCCTTTAGATATCTATCACATTGGTAGAATACCTTGCGTCGATCGTAACATGGTCAATTTGGTTGACCATTAATTATTCTAGGGATCGCCACGTAAAGGGTATTCCAATAGGTATGATATGATTTTGAAGTGGAGTTTCGGCCACTTGTAGTATGTCATGATTTATCATTTGTTTTTTATTGCATTCAGAAGTGTTAACAATTTCAATTTTTTTAAGAAAATCATCTATTCCGAAGAGGTTTACTTTTATTTGACTGGTGCGGTAAATAAACAAAATTGGCGATTAAAATCCACAAAATATTCATGAAAAACCATTACATTCACCTAAATTGACAGTTTGGTGTGGTTTTTGGGCTGGTGGAATCATCTGTCCGTACTTCTTTCAAAATGAAACTGGTAACACCATTACTGTCAATGGAGAGCAGTATAGATTGATGATAGCCAAATTTTTATGGGCGAAATTGGAAGAAATTGATTTTGACAACATTTGGTCTCAACAAGACGGGGCTACGTGTCACACAGCTAATGCAACAATCGAATTATTGCGAGAAAAATTTAGAGATTCGATTATTTGAAGAAATTGTGATATTGAATGTCCTTCAAGAAGTCGTGATTCAACACCATTAGACTATTTCTTGTAGGGTTATTTGAAGTCATTGGTCTTTCAAAATAAACCAGACTCTCTTCAAGCCTTACAAGTCAATATTGAACGTTACATTCATGATATACAACTTGATTTAGTGGAAAAAGTGCTCGAAAATTGGGTTCATCGAAATTGTTGCTGCAGAAGAAGTCGTGGTTTTGCCATTTGAATGACGTTTTATTTAAAACTTAAATGTATTGATTGAACTGCACATTAAATAAAAAATATTTGAATTTCCTTAACAAAAAGTGTGTTTTTTTTTCAAAAAAGAAATCATATCACTCTTATTGGAAAACCCTTTACCTTTATGAATTATGAGATGAGGGAAGTGTGTCCTTGGTAGTACTTTTTTATGTTAGTAAGACTGCATTAGAAAAGCTTACTGAGTATTAATAAATAACCCAAATGTAAGCACTGCAAAGCACAGTTTTGCAAAACATCAATTTTTAACACTAATCTTGAATCCCTATTTAGATATAATTGGTCACTCTGGAAGAGTGTTACGAGTTGGCTAATGTAAGAAACAAAAATGCAAATGAATTAAATGCAGGTGCCATACCGTTTCCTTTCAACGAACAAAAATAATGATGTAAGAAAAAACAACTCCCACTACAACGAAGATCGTATAGGTACTCGAAAAGAGTTTTTATTCATCGATTAGTCTTAAAACAACTTTAAGTAGAACTTTAGTAGGATATCGATGCTTATTACCAATTTTCACATAGTAACCTTAATTAAAATGTCTCTCAACGTGCCTAAATTTGTATTAAACTTTTTCGAGTAAACAGAAATTTAAAAAACTTAAATCTTTTATATACACCAGCAACACCCCGTTTTTTTATGATCTTCAAAACAGTGACAAAAGACGCAGAACCAGTTTTGGCATCACACATTACCCTATCTTCTCTGCGAAGCTGGCTTTCAAATAACTTTTTCCTTTCCTAGTAATTTTTTTTTAATTGAACTGTTTAAGCAGCCGTTGTTGCAAAGACAATCAATTTTATTTGTTTAGAATTATTGATGTTTATCCGTCCGCGTGTGCAATATTGAAAATATATTCAATTTTAAATTCCAATTTTGCGTATAAAAGGCAGAGAATTTAGTTAAAAAACATCAGTTTCATTTTGTGCAGTGAAAAGTTTAAATACAAAACAAATATGTTGAAACTGGCATTTGTTGTTCTAGTTATTGTCGCAGGACTTTCGATTTGTGCTGCCAAAGCTCAATACTATTCTGCTGAGGGTGATACCATCACCATAACCGGAACACTTCCAGTTGTTGTTCAAGAACCAGCAAGACCTAGTGGAAACATCTTCAGTGGGCTTCTAAATGCTGCATCAAATGTAATTGGCGGTGTGGCAAATGCAGCAGGCAATGTGGCTAATGGGTTCTTTGGCTTATTTGGCTAGTAACTCAAATACTCAAGCTGATTGATCTTCCAAATTTGTATTCAAATAAAATTTACTATATTCATTTCAAGATCTTTTAAAATGAAAAAAAATGTTACATTTTTTAGTCGAAATATTATTTTGAAGATGCAGAAATTTGACGTTGCTTTGTCATCATTGATTCCTCAAGCTTTTGTGTCTTTGATTTCCATCTGTGATTCGTTAACGGTATTTGGATTAACTAATGATTGTGGAGTTGAAGTGGTTCATTGGGTTGTGGTAGGTATCTTAAAGAACTGGTCTTTTTTTATAGGAGTATAAACTAATTTGTTCTATTTAAAAGTATAAGACAATGATTTGCAAACATCAAACTACAATAAAATAAAAGAGGAAAGTGGAATGTTTTGAGCAAGTAATAGTTTTCGAAACAAAAAAAGGGTATGTATATTAATTTGTCACAGTTTGTGTTGAAACACAAACATAAGGAGTTTCAATAAGTCCCACGAAAAGTATAAGAACGCAGTGGATGCACACGAAAGTTGTCATAATATAAAAATAAATATAACATAAGAAGCTCTTTATGCGAAGATGGGATGCTCCTTGAAGCGATCAATATTGTGAAGGCACTTCCTGTAAATTTAAAGCACACAAGAACAAAGTTTTACGAATATTTATTTTACCGAGGTAGTTTCGTATGTAAGTAAGACTGCAAGCTCACTGAGTATTAAAAAATAACCTAAATATAAGCACTGCAAAGCACAGCGTTGCAAAACATTAATTTTTAGCACAAATCTTGAATCCCATTTATATGTATATAATCGGTCACACTAGAAGAGTGATACGAGTTGGAAACTAAAATGCAAATGAATGAAGTACAGGCGCCATACCGCTTCCCTTCAACGAACAGAAATGATATTTGATGTAAGAAAAAACAACTCTAACTACAACGAAGGTCGTATAGGTACTCGAAAAGAGTTTGTATTCATCGATTAGTCTTAAAACAACTTTAAGTAGAACTTTAGTAGGATATCGATGCTTATTACCAATTTTCACATAGTTACCATAGTTAAAATGTCTCTCAATGTGCCTAAATTTGTATTAAACTTTTCGTAAACAGATATTTAAATAAACTTAAAGCTTATATATACACCAGCAACACCCCGTTTTTTATGATCTTCAAAACAGTGACAAAAGACACAGAACCAGTTTTGGCATCACACTTTACCCTATCTTGTCTGCGAAGCTGGCAGCAAATTAGATTAGTCTTCAAATAACTTTTTCCTTTCCTCAAATATTGTGCATATACAAAGGTAAATTTTTTTTTAACTGAACTGTTTGAACAGCCGTTGTTCAAAAGACAATCAATATTATTTGTTTAGAATTGTTTATGTTTATCCGTCCGCGTGTGCAAAATATATTCAATTTTATATTCCAATTTTGTGTATAAAAGGCAGAGAATTTAGTTAAAAAACATCAGTTTCATTTTGTGCAGTGAAAAGTTTAAATACAAAACAAATATGTTGAGACTGGCATTTGTTGTTCTAGTTATTGTCGCAGGACTTTCGATTTGTGATGCCAATCCTCAATACTATGTTGATGGTGATACCATCACCATAACCGGACAATACAATCCAGTTGTTGTTGAACAGCCAGCAAGACCTAGTGGAGGTCTCTTCAGCGGGCTTTTAAATGCTGCATCAAATGTAATTGGCGGTGTGGCAAATGCAGCAGGCAATGTAATTGGCGGTGTGGCAAATGCAGCAGGCAATGTGGCTAATAATTTCTTTGGAGGCATATTTGGCTAGTTGCTCAAATACTCAAGCTGATTGATCTTCGAAAATTTGTATTCAAATAAAATTTACTTTATTCATTTCAAGATATTTTAAAATGAGAAAAAGTTACTTTTTTGAGTCGAAATATTGTTTTGAAGGTGCAGAAATTTGACCTTTCTTTGTCATCATTGATTCCTCAAGCTGTTGTGTCTACTTTCAATTGATTTTCATCTGCGATTCTTTAACAGTTTTAGGATTAACTAATGATTGTGTAGTTAAGGAATACATCTTTTTAACACATTATTCACATCCATGGTTCATTGGGTTCAGGTAGGTATCTAAAAAACTGATCTTTTTTTATTTAAAATTTCATTTAAAAGTAAGACAGTAATTTTGAAACATTAAACTATACAATAAAATAAAAGAGGAAAGTGGCTCGTAAAAGTTTGTGAAACAAATAAGAAAGACATATGGGATGCTTCTTGAAGAGATCAATATTGTCAAGGAACTTCCTGCAAATTTAAAGTACTTAAGAACATAGTTTTACGAATATTTATTTTGTATGATTTTAAGCTAAATACTGCAGATCATCAATAAAAATTGAAGCCGAATTATGTCAATAGTGATCGAGTGGGTGAGTGACATTTTTTACAATTTGCTCTAAATTACACAATTTCAATCGGTTGCTCATCTATCGAATCAAACTCCGTTCGATTGATGATGAGAGAGTATCAATTATGTTACGAAATTGCTCGATAACGCGAGTGATAGTGCCACACTATTGGGTAATTCAGTCACGTATCAGTCGATAACGTGTGCGGCAGTTAGGAGCTTTTCACATAAAAACTTATTGCTTGTTTTTTGCGTTAAAGCGTAGGTACACTTCGACGTAAATGATATCAACTGTAAAAACCAAAGAATTTGGCATATCGTCGAACTCCTGACCAAAAATTTGAGAACCCGAATGACTAGATTGAAGCAGTGAAATCAATGTAATGGGATGAGACAGGAAAATTCAGTTAAAAATTCATTGTCTTTATACGAAGCTCTCTAAGACAATATGTTTTCACTTTTTGCGGTCATTATATCCGTTTAAATTTTTTTTCCATAATGAAAGGGGTCTAATGAGATTATCTTCGGTTTTCTTAAACGGCTTCCATAAGGACGATTTCTCCTTAAGAAATCGGTGTGATAACATCCTGAACCTGAAGGCCAAAAAAGACCAAATTATAAAAAACTGATGCAGTGGAATCAATTGCACCCTGGGGATCAATAATAACACATAATCTTTGCCCACCGACGCAGTCGCTTCAGGAAAAACGAGCAGTAGGTACCATGCAAAACCAAGGCTGTGCCATTGAAAGTTAGTGCTGGAATTCTAATGGAATTTCGTGACACGTTTCCGCTCTCCAATTGTGTAAGCCTTCAGATCTGTACTCAAGAGAAAAAATCTAGTGTGTTAACAAAGTCACTAGACTCACTTCTTTTTGATTGTCTTAGTTGAAAGAAGCATGCGCCAGCTGCCAATTGATCTGCGCGATATTATCTGAAAAAAACATGTCTAATCCTTATATATATAAAATTTCCCTGTCACAATGTTAGTTACCGTACTCCTCCGAAACGGCTTTACCGATTTTTGCCAAATTTTATATGCGTATTCAGTAGGTCTGAGAATCGGCTACTAATTATTTTCCATACCCCTAAGTGATAAGGGCCATCTACCCTTAACATTATTTCTTTAATTTACACTGTGACATGAGAATTTTATATATTAGATTTTACAGTCTCAGTGTAACTGTCATATCAACTATATTCTCAAGTAAATTTATTATTAATTTGCTGGACAAAAATTATTTATTTCTATCTTAATAAGTGCAGTTTGCATGATTTGTTAATTAAGTGATTAATTACAAAACCTCAAAAGTACTCAACACGTTGCACTAGCTCCTACAAACAACGGCTAAGTATTGTGTTGTAAGTACCTATGTATCTATAAATTATTCTTAATCTTAAAATTTTGTTTCCTTCTAACGCCCGTAACTTTCAACAGATTCTAATGTTTCTTATTTTACAGAGAATTGGTTACTATCTATTTTTCATACCCGTAAAAGTCGGCTCAGCAGATGGCGTTGCAGTCTGCATCTACGTTGTTTTACGAAATGGCTTCACCGATTTCGATGAAATTTTTTTTTGCGGCTCCGAGAATAGATTTACAACTTTTTTTCATACCAAGTTTCCCACAGGAACGGGGATAGGAAAGGGAACCGGAACAGGAACGAAAACTCGAAAAATTCTGAGCCGATATTAAAAATTCTTTTGATATTAGTATGTTACATTATACATAGGTATGTTAAACTTAATACACTACAACATAAACTTTAATTCATCCCCATATTCCCACGGGAACGGGATTGGGAACGCAAACTTCGAAACTACTGGACAGATTTTAAAAATTCTTTCTGCTACATAATCCCTCAGTAACATAGACTATATTTCATCCATATATTCCCGCGGGAACAGAAACGGGAACTAGAACGGGAACCTTAAAACCGCATGACCGATTTCAAAAATGTTTTCAACTTTAAGATGGTGCATTATTAATATCCCACATTTACATAAATTATTTCATCCTCATATTCCCACGGGACCCGGGCAACGTCAGAAGGCTAAGCTATATATTTTTTTTATCCAGGATTGGGATCGGAAACCTAGATACTACTGGAAAGATTTCAAAAAATCTTTCAGAATTGGGATGATACATTATCCTTCAGTAGCTAAGATTATAATTCATCCCTATATTCCTACGGGAACGAAAACATGAACCTCAAAACTACTCGACCGATTTCAAAAATTCTTTCGAATTAACGATCATACTCGAACGTGATTGGGAACGCAACCTTATATAACTATTTGACCAATTTCGAAGGACAAGGAGACGACCCCGTCTAAAACATTTTTATCACGCCACAGACATTAAATGTAAACGGAATGCTTAAAATCAGAAAAGGAAAAGTAAGCAGTGAAAGAAAAAACCGACATTGGGCATTGACTATCGTTTCATTGACTCAAATAAAAATAAATCAGCGTGCAACAGAGACGACATCAATGCAATGGGTTAGCTTTCGTTATAAACAAAACAATGTTCTATAAAAAAAAAAACAAAAGAAAAGCTGACTTATCGTGTCAGACTAAGCGGGCATAGTCCAAATATCAGCAAGTTAATGAGTCAGCGGAGATCTTCGCTCAACACCCTGGGATGCTTTAGATATACTCATATACCCCTTATCCCTCGACATTCACGGCGTTGTTGAGGTCTGTATTTTTAAGGTTCCCATCCTTCTGTTCCCGTGGGAATATGCTGATAAAATATTGTACATGTTTTATAGTACATGTTCCCTCCGAAATGTTTCATCTAAAATTCAAAAGAACCTTAAAGTTATTTTACCGATTTCAAAAATTCTTTCAACTCTAGGATGTTACAATATATCTCAGTGACATAGATTTACATTTCATTCACATATTTCCATGGAAACGGAAGATCCCACAGGAACAGGGTTGGGAACGGAAACTTAGAAACTACTAGACAGATTTATAAAATTCTTTCAGATCTGGGATGCCACATAATTCCTCAGTAACTAAGCAAAGATATCATCCCTAAAATCCCATAGGAACAGAAACAGGAACGAGAACGGGAAACTTAAAACTACAGACCCGAGCAACGCCGGACGGCTCAGCTAGTAATCAAATAATAATCAAAATGAGACTCTCACAATTCCGATAATTTATAAAGATAAACCTCCTAAAAGTTTCCCATAACATCATTTTTGTTGTAATAAGAATTTATAGATCCTTACCAATGCAAACCACAAAATCACCACACATCCCAGTCATTTGAACAAAAATACATGCCATTTGACAGTACTGTCCATTACCTTAACTCGCCCCAGCAAAAACCTATGGCGAGTTGAGGGAAAACCCAGGGCAAACCCAAGGACTCAAAAGTCACTCAATTTAACATTCAGAGCGAGCGTAGGTTTTTTGAAAAATGCTTTTTCGCGACCAAAGGGCGACCCTAAGGTTTCAACGAACGAACCTATTATGTGAAGGCACAATTGTTTTTGTTCTATTTCAAGAATTCGTACTATACAGATACAAAGACAACTAACCGCACAAAGCCATCTCAAGCTATAGAATCCCTACAAAGTTTGTTCGAGAAGCAGGATAACTTTGGAAAGAACACGCTGCTCCGTCAAAATCTGTATGGCCAAGGTGACTAGGACATGTTGTAGATCGAATTAATACGACCTATCTGATCGACGAGTTTTTAAGGTCACATTAGAAAGAAAATTGAATGGAAATCCGCAAATGAGTATAAAGTGGCACAAAGAAAAAGAAACCGGAGAAAAGTCGCCAGATTATGGAATTTCTTTTTTGTCAGGAGGAATTCTTCAAACGACACTTGGCAGTATTCGAAACCAAGTAATTTGGGATTCTTACCTCACTAAAAACTCCTCATAATCAGAACCAATCTATGAACGATCGACAACAGATTTTTCTTTCTCAATAATATAATCGCTTTAAGGGAAGCTTAAACTTTTAATGCTTCCCATGACTTTTAGACCATTAGCTCGTGTGGCTTGGTTCTTCTTAATCTCCAAACATTGCCTCTCGTATTTAATACGGACTCCATTTCAGAGTTGATATGACTATGCAGTCGCTGATTGTGTGATACAGCGTGTTTTCTTACAACTTCTGTAACCGTTTCTATTTGTAGGTCACGATGTAAATCGCTATTTCTTATATACCATGGTACATTTACTATTCCACAAAGGACTTTGTTTTGGAACTTTTGGATAATTTCAGTATTTGTTTTCTTTGCACAGCCCCATAATTGGATTCCATAGGCCAAAACAGGTCTAAGTAACCAGTACATTTTTCTATACTTCAAGTTGAGCTCTCCCCTTTTCTTTTTGATATGCTCTTTCCATTTTAGCTTTGCATCCAAATTCATCCCAAGGCACAGCTTGATTGTTGATGAATATTTGAACGTAGCTTAACTTTTTATTTGTAAAGTTTATATGTGCAGATTAAGCTTCATTGAGCTTGATACACCATTTTTTGGTATAATGACTGACGGCATTTTGCAATTTCTCAGCAGCCTTGACGACGCACTTACTGGATGCCAAAATTGCAGTATCATCTGCAAAAAGAGCCATAATGGTGTTGTTATCCACTGGAATATCCCTTGTATATAGCAAATACAGGGTAGGTCCTAGGACACTTCCTTGTGGAACACCGGCTTGTATTTTACTTAGCTTTGAATATTCTTGATCATACCGTACTCTGAAGAGTCGGTTTGAGATATAAGACTTTAATATTTCGTAGTACTGCCTGGGTAGGTCCCTTTGCAGTTTGTACTCTAGCCCCTCATGCCATACCTTGTCGAATGCTTGAGCAACATCTAAAAATATAGCCGACCATACTTGTTTTTCTTCTAATGCTTTTTCAACTGCATTCGTTATTCTATTAACTTGGTCTATAAAGGTTCGTGGAATGTTTATTTCTAAGTCCAAACTGATGATTTGGGATTAGATTTCTTTCTTCTATGACTTTGCTTAGTCTTTTCAGTAGCAATTAAGTAGTAGTAGTAGTAATAGTAGTAGTAGTAGTAGTAGTAGTAGTAGTAGTAGTAGTAGTAGTAGTAGTAGTAGTAGTAGTAGTAGTAGTAGTAGTAGTAGTAGTAGTAGTAGTAGTAGTAGTAGTAGTAGTAGTAGTAGTAGTAGTAGTAGTAGTAGTAGTAGTAGTAGTAGTAGTAGTAGTAGTAGTAGTAGTAGTAGTAGTAGTAGTAGTAGTAGTAGTAGTAGTAGTAGTAGTAGTAGTAGTAGTAGTAGTAGTAGTAGTAGTAGTAGTAGTAGTAGTAGTAGTAGTAGTAGTAGTAGTAGTAGTAGTAGTAGTAGTAGTAGTAGTAGTAGTAGTAGTAGTAGTAGTAGTAGTAGTAGTAGTAGTAGTAGTAGTAGTAGTAGTAGTAGTAGTAGTAGTAGTAGTAGTAGTAGTAGTAGTAGTAGTAGTAGTAGTAGTAGTAGTAGTAGTAGTAGTAGTAGTAGTAGTAGTAGTAGTAGTAGTAGTAGTAGTAGTAGTAGTAGTAGTAGTAGTAGTAGTAGTAGTAGTAGTAGTAGTAGTAGTAGTAGTAGTAGTAGTAGTAGTAGTAGTAGTAGTAGTAGTAGTAGTAGTAGTAGTAGTAGTAGTAGTAGTAGTAGTAGTAGTAGTAGTAGTAGTAGTAGTAGTAGTAGTAGTAGTAGTAGTAGTAGTAGTAGTAGTAGTAGTAGTAGTAGTAGTAGTAGTAGTAGTAGTAGTAGTAGTAGTAGTAGTAGTAGTAGTAGTAGTAGTAGTAGTAGTAGTAGTAGTAGTAGTAGTAGTAGTAGTAGTAGTAGTAGTAGTAGTAGTAGTAGTAGTAGTAGTAGTAGTAGTAGTAGTAGTAGTAGTAGTAGTAGTAGTAGTAGTAGTAGTAGTAGTAGTAGTAGTAGTAGTAGTAGTAGTAGTAGTAGTAGTAGTAGTAGTAGTAGTAGTAGTAGTAGTAGTAGTAGTAGTAGTAGTAGTAGTAGTAGTAGTAGTAGTAGTAGTAGTAGTAGTAGTAGTAGTAGTAGTAGTAGTAGTAGTAGTAGTAGTAGTAGTAGTAGTAGTAGTAGTAGTAGTAGTAGTAGTAGTAGTAGTAGTAGTAGTAGTAGTAGTAGTAGTAGTAGTAGTAGTAGTAGTAGTAGTAGTAGTAGTAGTAGTAGTAGTAGTAGTAGTAGTAGTAGTAGTAGTAGTAGTAGTAGTAGTAGTAGTAGTAGTAGTAGTAGTAGTAGTAGTAGTAGTAGTAGTAGTAGTAGTAGTAGTAGTAGTAGTAGTAGTAGTAGTAGTAGTAGTAGTAGTAGTAGTAGTAGTAGTAGTAGTAGTAGTAGTAGTAGTAGTAGTAGTAGTAGTAGTAGTAGTAGTAGTAGTAGTAGTAGTAGTAGTAGTAGTAGTAGTAGTAGTAGTAGTAGTAGTAGTAGTAGTAGTAGTAGTAGTAGTAGTAGTAGTAGTAGTAGTAGTAGTAGTAGTAGTAGTAGTAGTAGTAGTAGTAGTAGTAGTAGTAGTAGTAGTAGTAGTAGTAGTAGTAGTAGTAGTAGTAGTAGTAGTAGTAGTAGTAGTAGTAGTAGTAGTAGTAGTAGTAGTAGTAGTAGTAGTAGTAGTAGTAGTAGTAGTAGTAGTAGTAGTAGTAGTAGTAGTAGTAGTAGTAGTAGTAGTAGTAGTAGTAGTAGTAGTAGTAGTAGTAGTAGTAGTAGTAGTAGTAGTAGTAGTAGTAGTAGTAGTAGTAGTAGTAGTAGTAGTAGTAGTAGTAGTAGTAGTAGTAGTAGTAGTAGTAGTAGTAGTAGTAGTAGTAGTAGTAGTAGTAGTAGTAGTAGTAGTAGTAGTAGTAGTAGTAGTAGTAGTAGTAGTAGTAGTAGTAGTAGTAGTAGTAGTAGTAGTAGTAGTAGTAGTAGTAGTAGTAGTAGTAGTAGTAGTAGTAGTAGTAGTAGTAGTAGTAGTAGTAGTAGTAGTAGTAGTAGTAGTAGTAGTAGTAGTAGTAGTAGTAGTAGTAGTAGTAGTAGTAGTAGTAGTAGAACTGAGAATCTAAAATGTCAACAGCAAAACACAAAGTACAGCATATTAAAAGATGAACTAGCGCTCGTCCTTGGATTAAAGATTTCCTCAAAACAGTTCTTTAATACTTGAGGGCTAAGTTCATTGTAAATAAAAAATGTTCTTCCATTCTGAAGAAGTCAATGCAAGATACAGTTTTCGCGTCTCCAGTTTAAGCTGTTTTCTTTTCTAAGCACACTGCCTTAAACTTTCTATTAGGCTGAAGATATAAATCTTTAACGCGTCTTACACCGGATTATTTATTAGTATCCATAATCTTTGGGCTCCACAAATAAACATAAATATAATGATAAAACAATACAAATTTATTTAATACATACATACATATTAGCAAAAATGAGGTGTAGTATTACCTAAGAAGCATGTTAAACAAATCATCCTGGAAGAGGATACATCAATTAAGCTACAAATTTCATTGAACTCTCTGATTGCTCTTGAAGTAGGTTCATTCATCCCAAAATTTGTTTTGTGACTAGTATGAAAAAGATGCATCAGCTATGCCTATATTCCCAAGGCCTGGAGAGAAGCTAGGGTGGTCTTTATACCTAAAGCCGGCAAAAGCTCCCATGTAAATCCAAAAGATTTAAGACCTATTAGTCTATCATCCTTCCTCCTTAAAACACTGGAAAGAATGATTGACATACACTTAAGACAAGAAATTAAATCTAGTCTTATCTCAACGGCTTATCATGCCTATACAAAAGGTAAATCGGTGGAAACTGCACTCCACTCTCTGGTTTGCACCATTGAAAAATCCCTGCACTACAAAGAATACACTCTTGTCGCATTCCTTGACATAGACGGTGCATTTATCAATGTCAGCAATACATCAATGACTAATGCTCTTGATGGACTGCACATAAGAAGAATACATCAAGAACATGATAACAACAATGCTCAGCAGTAGAATCATTGTTTCCGAAATGGGAAACTACAAAACAAGCAGAATGGCCAATAGAGGAACCCTGCAGGGAGGAGTTCAATCTCCTCTACTATGGAACCTGGTCGTTAACAAATTGCTAATCGACCTAGAGGACGAAGGTTTCAAAACCATAGCCTATGTCTAGATGTAGCATTTGCCGTTTCAGGCAAGCACCCACAAACCATACATGAGCTGCTACAAACAGCACTTAACAAGCTTAACTATTGAGCTGCAGATTGTGGACTGAATATCAATTCCCACAAAACGAAATTAGTTCTCTTTACGAGGAAATACAAAATTCCGGACATCAGACCCCAGCTATTAAGGGGGCAACTCTCACACTGTCAAATCAGGCTAGCATTCTCATTTTTGACAAAAAAAACTGACCTGGAAAACCAATATTTAGGAAGGAATAAATAAAGCCAACGTGACACTCTTCTCATATAAAAAGCCATTGCTGGTGGGAAATGGGATTTCTCCCCCTCTCAATCACCCATTGGCTGTTAACCTCGGTAATAAGATCGATACTCACATACGGGGTGATTGTCTGGTGGATCGCACTCGACAAGATGATCAACTACAGCAAGCTGGCCAAAGTTAAAAAAACGGCTAGTCTATGTATTAGTGGTGCACTGAGGACAACCCCATCGGATGCCCTCAATGTGTTGCTAGATCTCATACCCCTAGATATCTTCAGCAAACAAGTCGCAGCTAGCTTAGCTACTCGACTCAGAGCTACATCACAGTGGACCAATAATCAAATCGGCCACACTACTATTCTAGATAACTTTAGATTCCTACCGTATCGATCCGACTTCACCACCCCCAAGTTTGATAATAATTTCCAAGTAACCAACCATACCTTCAAGAGAAGCTTGAGAAAATGGCACTCTCTTGGAAAATGAAGCAATACACTTTTACACCGATGCCCGAAGGTTCGAAAACCAGCGAAGGTGTAGGAAGTGGAATCAACTCAGAAAAACTGAGTCTCAGTCTTTTCTTCCGCCTACCCGATGATTGTAGTGTGTTCCAAGTGGAAATTCTGGCGATTAATGAGGTGCTGTCTTGGCTCAAAGAAAACGTCATATCTTCCACGGATATTCGAATCTTCTCGGACAGCCAAGCTGCCCTTAAATCTTTTGCCTCTGTCCATCACGGTCCAAAATTGTCAAATGTCTCTGAGGGAGATGTCGAATCAGTTCAACATTCACCTTTCATGGGTGCTGGGGCACAGGAACATACCAGGCAACTGTATGGCAGACGAACTAGCCAAAAAGGGCACGACCACTTCCCTACGCTCAGAATGGAACAACATAGGTGTACCTATCGCTACATGTAAACTCCTACTTAGACAAGACGCTTCAAGGATAACAAACACTAGATGGACTGAGAGCAACAACTGCCTTGCAACCAAAAAAGTTTGGCCGTGTGTAGACTCAAAACGCTCGAAGAGTTTGTTGGCCCTGAACCGTCTGTATCTAGGTTCTACCATAGGTGTTCTTACGGGACACTGTCTAATAGGGAGACACGCCAAAAGACTTGGTGTGTTTTCCAATGATTTCTGCAGAAGCTGCATTAACGAGGAGGAGGAAGAAACCGTTCAACACCTTCTTTGCTCATCCCCTGCACTACTTCATAGGAGGAAAACTCATCTCGGTGAATTCTTCTTCGATGATACTAGCGACTTAGCTTACATAGACCCTAAAAGTCTTTCAAAATACATTAAAAGTTCCACGTGGTTCGACTAGCAGGTGATTAACCGGCTAGTCCCGTAATGGAAGATTAATAAGTGATCAACTCGTTAATCTTACATCGGGTTTCTGAGATCAGTAGGTGATTAACTTGCTGATCTCTGTGGAATCACAATGGGCCCTTGCGGCCTAAGTGTGTCAGGCAATGTACTCATTGACTGACAGCCACTTCCACCTAACCGGTAAAGAAGGGATCCTACTCTTAAGGACGCAAAAAGGGATACAAAAAATTTATTGTTAACCGTAGTCAATAATTTTATGTCTGCCTTGAGGAACATCCGATGAACACTTGAGGAGGCTAGATTTTCGATTATAATAAATAAATAGGGTGGCGCAACAGAGCCCCTGGGCCTAGCGCATTTCTCACAACCATGCCCTGTGAGGGAATGGAGGGGACCTACAATTTTCTACCGGTTCCGAACGGCTAATCGAGAAAGCACTTTTCATGGCTATGCATTTACTAACGGAGGACTAGCCAATTCCTCGCGAAAGGCGATACCCGTGGAAAAAACATTTTTGCCTCTGTTGCGATTCGAACTCGAACCTCTGGATTAACAGGCGGACATGCTATCCATCACACCACGGCGGGTACCATTTGGATTTTCGATTGTCAACTTTTAATATCAGATTTGTGTTTGTTTGGAATGATTTTATAAATTTTAGAAAATTCTAGAGAATGCCGAAATTGTCAACTTTTGAAGCAAAATGTTGCGAAAAACTGAAAGGAACATCTCTCTAAGGATGTTGTCATAATAAGATTTCTTCCTTTTTTATTACTTCTTTGAAGTTTGCCATTCTGTGAAACATCAATATTTTCAAGTTAGGCTTTTGGGAAGCTTTCTTGGCCTCAACAACAGTGATCAGTGACTGGACAGCTTTGGCTGATTTTTGGATTTTTGTACATCGCACCGGAGATGGAGCAAATGGAGACATTTACATGCAGACTCTTAAGTATCCATTAACCATTAAAAAAAGACTGATTAGCACCTGCTTTTTGTCTATAATTTAGCATCCTGTCGTTGGGCGGCCTCTATTAGTTTTTGAACTGAAGTACAAATTTGTAAATGATATTCACACCATATTTATTCGAAAGTTTTTTTTTGTTATAAAAGATCATTATTTGTGTGCCATTAGATCATTTGGTCAATAGTTTCTTGGGAAACAAGTTTTTAAAACTAGAAAATGTATATCAAGAGTCTGAACGAAACTTAATAGTTGATACCATTTCAAATAAGTCAAAATCCTCTGATTCACAACAGTTGCCTTCGATTGCAAACTTTTAAATTACTGCAAACTCTTAAACCACAGTTTACCCTATCCTTCAATCTAGACAAAAAAGGTTTTTCTAAATGATCACCAGTGAATCAAACAACGCAATTTACCTACGGATCTGGAACCATTGAAAATAAAGTGTTTACGAATAAACAAAAATAAAATAATTCCGTGTATTCACGTGTCGACAACATTTAGTGTAGTTCAACTTATCATACGTCTTTTCAATTTAAAAGCAAAAAACAGAAAGTATGGTGAACAAACATCAAATTCAAAAAAAAGAACAGACAAATTTTGATCTAAGCTAATTTTTTTACTTTTGAAGTTGTCATTCAATTTGGAATCATGAATTTGCACGTCGTTGGGCACTTTAATTTAATTTTATATTACCGCAATTCTCAAATATTTAAGCAGTTGTTTGGGTGTTTGTTTTGGATGTTTTTTCATGAGGAATAGGTAGTTAACGAGAAAGATCCCATTCAAACCATTTTGTTATCCAATTTGCGATTTAAAAGTTTTTTTTTTTTTCCTAAGCCGAAAACATACGCTTCATTACTTAGATCGAAAAGTGAAGAAACAAAGCCGTTGTGCTTTGATTTGCATCGGTTGCTCTAGCTATCGTCAGAATATTATTCTAAAGGAGGTGATACTATCACCGTAACAGGTGTTCTAATCGTTCCTGTGGTATTTCAACAACAACCACAAGACAATGGCGGCCAATTTCTTGGTCTGCTGCAAACTTTGTTGGCGGTTTTGCAAATACAGCTGGGCAATGTGGCTAGCGAATTTTTGGGTGGCATGTTTGGCTAGAAGCTCAAATACTCAAGCTGATCTATCTTCGGAACCTTGTACTCAAATACAGTGAACTCTAATGCAGTAATTTGATACAAATTGTGGAATTACGGCTTTTCATATAGATTGCGTGTTTTTAGACAAATGGTTTTCAAAAGAGAAGTAAAACGCATTCAATTT
Organism: Melanostoma scalare; assembly: GCA_949752695.1. Classification (NCBI taxonomy): domain Eukaryota; kingdom Metazoa; phylum Arthropoda; class Insecta; order Diptera; family Syrphidae; genus Melanostoma; species Melanostoma scalare. The sequence goes on from OX456984.1 coordinate 67,132,116, forward strand.
AATGTTATTGCCAACAGTTAAGCGCTTTAAGAAAGATGAAAATGATTTTAGGCAAGTGCCCACCACGCCTGGCTCGTACAAATATAAAAAAATGCCCAATTTTCGACAGCTTTTTGAAGCATTTAGGAACGTTTGTCAGCAAAAATACGCCGAATACTTTGTTCCAAGACCGCAATCATCTCGGGTTTATTTGCTTAGATGAGCGCCTTTCACATAACCAGACAGATTATGATCCAGCAGTGTTAAATTGCCCGATCTTGGAGGCCAAGCGCTTACCAAAGCCTGGAATTCAATAAATTGATTGTTTCTTTGGCTTCATGGCATGAAGAACTTTGTTATTGGAATCAAAGGTCGTTCACATCAACGTCCTTCAATTCAGACACGAAAACAGCATTAACCATAACCATGGCTCGATCGCCACGCGCGCCGTTGAGGGTAACGTTTCTTCCACAAGCGTCTTCGAAGAAAGTCTGACAGGGATAGCCTTTGCAAATTTCCAGCAATCAGGAAACGATGAGCTGGCTATACAAAAATTTATAATGTGTGTTGATATGGATATTATTTGAGGTAATATCATTTTCACAAACTTAATGGGAACTCCATCTTCCCCTACAGAGTTTAGAGAGCGGATGCTCATATCATAATTAATTTAAATTCAGAAACGACCTCAAAGTCAAACTCATTTGAGAAAGCGTGTGAGATGTCACTGTTGCGTGTAAAGTTCGATGCCTTCAAGCTGTCAGATGTGAAAAAATTGTCAAGATCATTTGGATCAGGGTGATTTATCAACAACAATCTTCCTGCCGACCCCAATAGAACGTAAATCAGTCCAAAGCTTACGCGAAGTTTGCTTGGTAGAAAGATTTTACATAAAATACCATTTTTTTGCTCTATGGGCTATGAAAGATGATTGATTTCGAGCAAAAGGCTTCCCAATTGGTGGTAGTAGGGCTGCGCTTCCATTTGAATACAATTTTTGACGGATTTTAATTGAACCAAATACTTCAGAAGTGAATCACGGACAATTCCTATTACGCACAGTAATTGTCTTCAAAGAAATATGTTTCTCAAATAAATCAAGGAGTAGGTATTGGAAGAAATTTACTTTTTCGTTGAGCTTGTGCAAGTGATAGAAAAAATCCCAAGGGTAACAACTGGCATCAAATTGCAACTCATTTTTGTATACAGTGGTACCCGTTGTGTGATGGATAGCATGTCCGCCTGTTAATCCAGAGGTTCGAGTTCGAATCCCAACAGAGGCAAAAATGTTTTTTCCACAGGTATCGCCTTTCGCGAGGAATTGGCAAGTCCTCCGTTAGTAAATTCATAGCCATGAAAAAGCGCTTTCTCGATTAGCCGTTCGGAACCGGCAGAAAATTGTAGGTCCCCTCCATTCTCTCACAAGGCATGGTTGTGAGAAATGCGCTAGGCCCAGGGGCTCCTCGCTCTGTTGCGTTACCCTATTTATTTATTTATTTATTGTATACAGATTTGAAATCGCGGAACTGGAAGGTAGATGGAGAGCGGATGGAGAAAAATCAATGTTGAATGTGCAAAAAATCAAATCATGATCAGAAATATACCCCTAAGGGATAGTTGGTCCATTAGAAGAACATTCGAAAAATCGGAAACAATCATCAAATCAAGGAGGCTAGGAACAGAATTGGGGCCAAAAGGAGTAGCAAAAGAGTTCGTTATAGTGATACCGGTAGCTGCAATCTCGTCTCTAAGCTGGCAGGATCTAGTATCATTACGGAGAAGGTCAGCGTTGAAATCACCACAGATAATAATTATGTTTTCATAATTCGTTGTGAGAAAAAAAGAGGTTACGAAGAACAACTTCTATTAGGGTTGTAAGCAAACGCCCAGTAAGCAGCTAATGTTGCCATCAGTTACTTCTAAATTCAAGAACTCAATCCCAAAACTATCAGATTTGGCAACGATTTGCCAATGAAGAGAGTATTTACAATAAACTGCAACCCCGCCACCAATAGTAGCCGTAATTCTATCATTGCGTATCAGATTGTAGTTGTTGATGTGATACAAATCACTAGGAGTGTCAGGTTATGTGATTATGTGTTAATGTCGTTCTGTAAAAATTTTTTAATCACCGATTAGTAAGGCTAAAGGACACCTTTATTGACACTTAATTGAGATATCGGATTTGGTAACAGATTTTCATGTTTAGGTTACCATTTTTACGCAAAGAAACAAGAATATATTAATATCGTCAGCGTATAAACTATAGTAGGGTTGAATAGACTTTTGAATTGTTGGCAAACCTATTGCCTCCAGTCCAACCTTGCTGTCTCCGTTCCAAGTAATGAATTGATTGCATAAAAAAAGCGATTGCCTCGCCACCGCTTTGTCGTTCATAAGATTGTTGAATCGGCTTTTTCTTTTACCATAGTATTTATATAAAATGGAGAAATTATGTAAACTTTAGTGTGGAAGGCTTAAAGTACGTCTTCGGAACTATGGGCCTGCCTCTGAGCTGTTGAACGGCGCGGCAGTGTAAAAGTCGTTGAAAGACTTTTTCAAGCTCAGATGAAGAAAGTAGAGTTTTCTTGAAAGCTCCAAAACCGTTTCCAGGCTCCTGAAGTGCTCAATCAGCGCATTCTTCAGAGTGAGCCATAAGGTTGCAGCTCAGAAAGACCCATCGATGAAGTGGTGGAAATGTATTGTAATGCAAACCCAACATTTAATACCATTTTCCTAATCGAAAACGTTCAACCGAAAACACAAGCGGCAACACTAGTGTAAGTGTAGAAATATACCAGGAGGGGAAATGTTTGACAGCAAAAATACTGGAGTGTGGAGACCATGTCGAAATTACTGGGACAGTAATTAGATGTAATGTCATTCGATATAAGTAGGCCGCCGAGGCAACCAGATGTCAGTTTTGATTATAGAGTGATAATGGTGATAATGTTAAGAGTGAGTAATGTAATTATTGGTAGAGTTGAAATCGATTAAAGTGAGTATCGAATAAAAGTGGTAGAATTAAATTGAAAGTAAAAGTTTTATTATTGCGAACTAAGCGCACGTTACATTGGTGTCAGAAGGTTAAATAAAACTTAAATAAAAAAAAAAAAAAAAAGGGTTTGACTAGTAAAGTGTAAAAACAAAAAAAAAACTTAAATGCAGTGAAAATCTGAAAAATGAAATGAAATCTTTCTAGAGCAGGATCGAATGACAAATGAGCGCAGCGCAACGTAAACACTTTTGTTTTTGAAACAGAAGTGGACGGAGAGAAAGTAAGTGGAAGTGTAGATATTTCTAGTATGATGAAACATTTGTTAGAACAACGAAACGAGCAAAAGAAGGCACAACAGAATGTTCTCTAACGACTCGAAGTACAACATAAGAAGCTGGAAGAGCAACGAAATGAGCAAAAGAAGGAACAGCAGAATGTTCTGGAACAACTCGAAGCACAACGAAACGAGCAAAAGAAGCTGATTGAAGAGCAACGAAACGAGCAAAAGAAGGAACAGCAGAATGTTCTCGAACAACTGGAATCACAACGAAACGAACAAAAGAAAGAGCAACAGAATATTCTCGAAAGACTTGAGGCGCAACAGAATGTTTTGTAAGGTCAGAAAAACATTCTAGAAGGCAAATTAGGCAGCATTGAGAAAAATGTATGTGGCCTAGAAAAACACATTGAATGTGTTGAGAAACGATTTTCCAAGCTTGAGAGTCAATGCGAAAGTCGGCTTTGCCACTTTGGAGAAACGCATCGAAAACATGACTAAGGAACTAGACCAGATGCGGAAAATGGAGCTACGAAAAACTTGTGGAGATTATCTAAAGCAAAGAGAAGTACAACCACCAACATTCGACGGACAGTCGTCTTGGTCAGTTTACAGGAGACAATTCGATGCAGCTGCGACAGCAAATGGCTGGGATGACGAAGGCAAGTACATAGCACTGACTCTTGCTCTTAGAGGACCAGCAGCTGAATTACTTCAAACTATTCCAGCTGGTAAGAGCGGTGATTTCAGTTCTCTAGTGGCAGCTATAGATAAACGCTTTGGAGATAGCCACTTGAAAGAAGTTTTCCGAGTGCAACTCAATAACAGAGTCCAGAAAAGGAGTGAAAGTCTACAGCAGCTCCAAGCAGACGTCGAAAGACTGGTTCACCTGGCAAACCCGGATGCTGGAGAAGAAATCATCAACCAGCTGACTGTTGAGTCCTTCGTTCGTGCCATTTCTGACAAACATCTTCAGAGATCTGTGCGAACTGCTAGAACACGAACTCTTTCTGAGACTCTAGATTTTGCACTAATGATGGAAGCATCTGAGCAAGCTTCTCAAATGGTACATTATCAAAGAGAAGCCATAGTCGAGGCTGGATCATGCGCAGGAGTTAAGCTACAAAGGAACCAGCTTTTGGCATCGATGAGTCTCTTCTTTATTGGATTAGAAACTACCTTTCCGACAGTTCAATACAATTTGATTTATATGTATATACAAGTCTGATACACATTTCATAAAATCTGGTGTGCCCCAGAGCTCCGTTTTGTCTTCGACTTTTTTTTTCTTATTTTCAACCTATTTCAATTGTTTTGCTGCCGACTAAAATCTCAGCTTTTTGTATTCGTTTCCAAATTCACATACCTGCTATTTGGATGTGGATCTGCAACGATTGTGCAAGATAAGCTCATTGAATTCAGACCTTGACAGCATTGTTACATATGGGGTAATAAGAACCGAGTAGAAATCAATGCTTCGAAAACTCAATGCTGTTATTTGTCGCTAAAGCCAAACATTCCCTCATTACCATTATCCATCAATGGTATACCTGCATGCAAGAAACCAAAAGTTGTCAAGACTTTGGTATGTGTGTAAACGATGACCTTCGTTAGAATGAGAACATATTCGAAATAACCAATAATTCTGCCAAATGCTTAGGTTTCCTAACACGATGCAGGAAATTTTTCACCTCTTTTGATATGGCAACTATTTATATAGCCTGCTTCAGCAGATCAGCTCTTCTTTCAGTCCAATTTTGGGTGTACAGTGAAATATAGCTATTCATTCTTTGACCGGTTGACCCAGCTGTCAACATCGGTGTCTCCTATCAAATCCTCTCCTTTTCCGAAATGCTCGCATTGTGTTAACAGCATTATAAAAGTTCTTGACGTGTGCGAATATTATAAAAAATTTTTTTTACAATTATTCCACCTTCAAACCCACGCTCTAAGCCCGAGCATAGCAGAAAATTTGAAATACATCACCAACATCGTATACTCCAGCTCAAACATCGAGATCCAGCACCAGCTGCAATATCGAACTCCAGTTCCAATAAGGAACTCCAAAAAGGACATCGACTTTATTCAAGCTCCAACATCAGACTCAAGAATAATAAGTACGTGTGAAACTGCACTCTGAACGAAGCAGCTTTTCAGAATGTATTAAATCCAACCCTCATTGCCTAGTGTATTGTTTTCTCATAATGTTTTTTGATTTTGTTTTTGTCGCAGAATTGAGTTGTTTCATACTTATTCTCAAGACACTTTCAAAATGCAAAATACTTTTACAGGTATTTTAAGAAAATTTAATCAGTTTATTGTATGAATCGTGTTTAGGATCAAAAAGCTTTTACCATGAATGGTTGAGATTTTAGCCGCATGATGATCGTACAGGGGTTTTAATTACAGGACGAATTGCCTGGAGAGATGGAAGACGATTTAAGATACATGAAGATGCAAGAGGCTTGATTGCAAGAGGCCTCACTGCAAGAGGCTTTAGTGCAAGAGGCCTTACAACAGGTCTTAATGCAAGAGGCCTTACCTTGACAGGAATACGGTTACCTGTTGGTGCTCGTGCAAGAGGCTTGATTACAAGAGGCCTCACTGCAAGAGGCTTCAGTGCAAGAGGCCTTACAACAGGTCTTAATGCAAGAGGCTTTACCTTGACAGGAATACGGTTACCTGTTGGTGCTCGTGCGGGTGCTCGTACTCGTGCGGGTGCTCGTACTCGTGCGGGTGCTCGTACTCGTGCGGGTGCTCGTGCAGGTACGGGTGCTCGTGCAGGTACGACTGGTCGTGCATTTGTAACTGGTTTGGTTACAATTGGAACTTTAACGACATTATTGGTACCACCATTGGAGATGTTTCCATTTATTTGAACATTGTTTGTGGCACCGTTGGTGTTAACTGTATTCGCTCCATTGACTACATTCGTATTAACAAGGAGATTGTTTGTATTGCCCTGGTTGGTTACTGTGTTACCTCCATTGGCGACGTTTGCGTTAAGTTGAACATTGTTTGTATCGCCGATGTTGGTCACACTGTTACCTGCATTAACGATGTTCGATTGAACTTTAATATTATTTGTTTCGCCGATGTTGGTATAAGTGTTTCCACCATTGACGACGTTAGTGTTTGATTCGTAGTTATTTGTATTTGATTGGTAGTTATTCGTACTTCCTTGGTTGGTGACACTGTTTCCGCCATTGACGACGTTTGCATTGAGTTGCATATTGTTGTTACTACCGTAGTTGGTTTCACTGTTTCCTCCGTAGTTCATATTTGAACTGCTGCCCCAATTGGTTGAACTGCTTCCTCCACTGACTCCACCGAAGTTCATATTTTGATTGCTGTTGAAAGAGCCAGACCCAGAGCCAGATCCTCCCTTACTTACTTTTGCAATATATATCAACTCATCATCGTTACTCCCCCCATTCAAAAAATCCATAACGGCTGCATGTCCTTGTCCTTGTGCTTGTCCTTGTCCAAAGGTATATTGGTTGCTACCTCCGCTTTGTGCACTTCCGTCATAAGTAAAACTGTGACTTTGATAGTCAATGTTTCCCATTCCACTGTATGGAGGAGGTGGCGGTGGTGGTGGAGGTCCTTGGGCACTACATGCTATGACTCCGGCGACTGTCACGAACGTGACAAATGAGAACTCAAACATATTTTAAGTAGTTACTTAGCTTCTTTTCCTTTAAGTTCTCACCTTTTACCAACAAGATTCAACTGATGAATTCGAATGAAAGCTTGGGCCTTTTTATACGCCAAAAATGCTGTCCTAAACCAGTAATAAGCAATTTTCAAGGCCGACAAACACACCACACGAGTTTATTGTGTTTTCACTTGAGCAAACAACTGCTCAAATATGAGTGAAACCCTGAAAGCTTTTTAAAAAAAATTTGCAAAAGATTGAGCAAACATTGTCAATTCCCAGGGTCATTTTATAACTTCAGTTTAATAATATGTACACAAGTGCCTAAAGACAGAGTTTCCCTTATCAAGGAAGTGTTTTTTTTTTATTTCTTGGAATCAATTTTGTACTACGAAAACTTTCAGGAATTTGTATTGAAAAATGTGTTTTGGGAAATTCGGAGCGAAGAAGGAATTTCTTCTTCCCTGCAGACTAAAATCAAAAGCAGAGATTCTGGCTTTCTACAAGAAAAATCACCACTTGTCAAGAACTGACTGCTAGGCTACAGTTACAACGAAAAACTCTGTAAATTTTCGATTTACTTAACAAAACATGATTATAAATTAAAGCCTCAGATCAGCCAGCTTCGAAAACAATAATTTTTTTTTAAATTTCAATTCAGTGTACAGCAGCTGTTTTGACGATAAAAGTTGGCAGAAAAAAGGTTCGGTTCTTGAAGAAATTTAATAAAAAAGCCCTTTGTAGTGATAGGCTATAGCTAAGGTTGGATGGGGGGTGCAGCCACAAGTTGCAGCACCTCAGTCGGATCTCATGGATCCATTATGTTCCCCACGACAGCAAAGGACGAGAAAGTTGTAGGATTGGAGAGGTAGAGGATTGGGCTGGAGGCTGGGTTGTTGGGGTAGGAGACCCCCACTGAACAATTTAGAGACCTGATTAAATTTTAGGATGCTGTTCAATGGGAAGTTAGAGATGTCGCCCAGTTCGTCGAAGAAGTATTCTCCGAAGGATTTTTTAAAGTGCTAACATCATGATGACAGTTTTTAAAACTCTAATAAATTTCCCCAATGGAGACTCGTGTCACAAGGAATTTTCAATTCCTTGATATGCTATGGGCGATCACAGAGGAAAAATTAAATTTTTTCGACTCCAAGAAAACTATTAGGTATTATAAGTCTAGGCATATGGCGGTCATATTCGTTTTACGTTATTATCGGAAAAATAGACAAGATTTTCACTTCAAACATCATTTTATTTTAAAACCAATTCATAAATACAAAATAGGAACAGAAAGAAAATTCACAAATTTTTTCATGATTTTTAACCAAAAATAAAAATAAATTATTGAATAAATGGAGGGTAAAATGGAGGGTAAAATGGCACCTGATCGAGGATCATAATATGGCATCCTTCTTTGCTTTGTTTTGCCATATTTTTTGCATGTTTTGTTGAAGGACGTACCTACATGAATCATGAGACCAGAAGTGACATAAGATATAATGCGCTTAACCCAATTATTCAGTTTTCACTGGAGTTTTCGGGTTCATCCAATTCATCATGCAATGAAATAACGATCGATAGCGGTTCATGAACAAAATGAACGTTTCATTTCCAGTATTTTTTTCCTGATTGAATTGTTGCCTAATCGCGCTCTTTTCAGCTTATCTATAGCCATATGACAAGCTTCCTTCCTGAGAGGAGCAAACTCATGTATCTTCCTGAAACTTTTTTATATGGAGATCGATTATTTCTTCTCTTTTCTCTCCTTGACAGGACATATTTAGATGCTAAACTGGGTGTTTTAGGGTTTGGTCCTTTGAGAGGCTTTTTAAATGTAGTGAAGGAAATCGCAACAGCTAGGATTTTTTCGACATTTTATTGACACGCAAAGCTTTCTGCTTAGGTGAGTGGGGCTTGGGTTCATTTGGCCCGGTTTGCTAATGCTTTCTTTATATACAACTGTCAAAAAAAAAAACAGTTCTGAGTCAAAAAACAAATAGGTTCAAAAGTAGAAGCGGAGGAAATGATACCGTTGCCAGATATATGGCGACGTTTCCATTTCCCCATGGCTACTCTTCGGTTTTTGTTTTTAACCGTATCACATCTGCTATGTTATTGCAATTAGCTAACACAAAAACATTACAATTACGGTTCGTTTTATGTTAAAATGAACACCTGGCGTTAAATATTTTTGAACTGCACGCACATCACTAAGAACTACACGAAAAACTTTAAGCCTTAAATGTTTTAATTTTTTTGTCCGTTTCTAAATTTTAACACTTTTAAACCGAGGCTTGCGCCAGACTGCACTATCTTTTGCTTTCGAAAGGTTGCCATACAACCCGTGGTACCAAATAGCCATTTAACCCATGGTGCCATATTACCCGTCATTATCCTACAAATGAGCAATTTAGCGTGTCATTTTTGATTGAAAGCTCTTTTATCTCAATTTAAATTTTCATGGCATTAAATTTACTATCCGAGGACTTACCAATTTCTCACCAAAAGCGATACAAGTAGAAAAACATTTTTCCTTCTGTTGGGATTCAAACCACGAAGCTCTGGGAACACACAGACATGCTAACCATCACACCATCAGGGGTACCATTTTGTATTGAACAAAATATCGGCCGAATGACCTCGGCGGCACACCTCCATCCGATGGTCCAAATTTTCGATGACGCTGAGCCGTTGAGTTTCTTTGCCGTTAATGTGCCGAATTATCTGGTCCTTTAGCTCTTGAATTGTTACTGGCTTATCAACGTACACCTTTTCATTCAAATAACCCCAAAGAAAGTAGTTCGACGGTGTCAAATCGCATGATCTTGGCGGCCAATTGATATCGCCATCACTTGAGATAACATAGCCATTGAACTTGTCGCCCAAAAGAGCCGTCAGCTGTGTGTCAATTGGCACTGTCGCGTCCGGTTGAAACCACATATCGTCCACATTCATATTTTCCAATTCGGGCCATAAAAGCGACCACCATTCACAGTAAAAGCCTGGCCGGCCTGATTTTAGAAAAAATTACGGCCCCATGATGCCGCCAGTCCATAAACCGCACCAAACAGTCACACGTTGTGGTTGCATTGATTTTTCGCCAAAAGCTCTTGGATTATCATTCGCCCAAATTTTTGGTCGGTTTTTCCGATTGTATACGCACATTTGGATGATGCACTATATTATGCATTTTGATTTGATCGCCCATTTTCATTATTAGCTTGAATAACTGTAACGCGTTACTTTAAATGGTTTTAATTGATTTAGTCTGAAATTGAGAAACGTCAAAAAAAACTGACGTTTAGTTGTGGTTAACATTCAAGATCGGCCCTTAAAATTCAACCACCCTTAAGTAAAATTAATCAACATGTAAAAATTAATAGGAAAAGTTTTTTCCAAAAAACTTGGAATGATTTCTCGTTCGGCTTTCTGCATTTTAGTAAGAATTCACAAGCATTGATTATTTAAGAAAAAGTGATTGTTAACAGAGCAAAATTTTGCAAAAATTTTATTTAAAGAAAAAAAATTGAATTTTTTGGCTTTGAGTCTGTATAACCCGAAAACTGTTCCTTTAATTCACTTGAACTTAGATGTTAAAAAAAAAGAATTAGCTTTTAAAAACACTTTAGTATATTTAAAAATGCTGTTGATTTTTCTTTTTTATACTTTACAGTGCAGGAAGAACTTAGACCCCAACCAAAATACATATGTCACTAATGAGTTTCTGTTCGACCTGATTCTAGCTTTTAACTTCAAATTTAATTTCTCACTTCTCTTAACTGTTGATTGGGTCACTTAATAGTTAGTAACTTAGGTTAGATAAGTTAAACCTTATGGCTTTCAGACACTGAGCCCAATATTAGATATCCGTTGCGATACAGTACAAAATATCTGAGGCAGTGCCTCAGCAAACCAAGAAATTTTAATTTAAATTTCATTGAATTGCTTGGATAATAATCGAAAAAGAAATCTCCTAAATGCAGTTTTAGTTTGACGGATGGTACAAGAAATATACAGATGAGGTGTGGGATTGTCTCTTTTGCCACCTCGTCTAAACAGCTACTAAAAAAGTGGTTTGATGGAACGCCAAGCCTTGTGGTGTATCGATTTCAGAGCCAATATGCCATCTTCATAAAGATCCAGCGTTTTAAATCCAGTTTTGCTGCCAGACAAGTAGTGGTCTTTCTTTGACTGTTATTTGTTTTATCCATGGCATCTTGCTTTAGCATTAGTTTGCACGTTGTGATTGACCTCTGCAGGTAGAGATTGGTTTCCCGGTTTCTTTTCTGGCGAGTTCATTGGCCTTGCAGCTACCTAGGATATCTTTGTTCCCCATGACCCAAGGACTGTTCAACCATCTCCATAAGAGTCGGTCGACAATTAAGGATGGTTACTAAATTCGAGAAGATGAGACGCGCAGCACTGAGTGATTTGAGGGCTGGTAAGCTGTCTGAGCAAATGCGAATGTTCACTTATGATGTCACGCTTTCTTCCAGTGGAACAAATGCACTGAATTGCATTTTCTTCATGTACTCTGTATTTAGTTAATTAATCTCGAATTCTGGTCACTGTTCTAAATAATCACACTCGCAGTAATAATGAAATTGTCAATTATCTTCTTCTTTACTTAACTTTTTTTTTAAACATACACAATTTTCGTGTCACAGTGTGAGTGTTTCTGTTTATAATTCTCCTAAACGACTTGATCAGTTTTGATAAAATTGTATACGCGCATTTTATAGGTCTGTTAAATAGGGTTATAACTACTGGATCGATTTCAAACAATCCTTATACATTAGAATGTCACATTAACCATTGAATAGACAACATTTTATCTGAATATGAACGGGAAACTGGAAACTTTCAGGCAATTTTCAGCAGCGGGTGTTCTTGACATTGTTTGTTTTTTCTCTACAGTTTTGTGTTGACAGAACCTTACATAAATTAGTCTCGAACAGTGACGGACAAGTCAGCGGGTATTCTTTATTTATTCATCATCTGTCTAGTTCATATCTCTTCAAGACTAAACATTTTTACATTTATGTAAAGAAATTATATGCTCTACTTTAAGATATAAATAGTTTGAAGCAGTGTCAGCACTGTTTGTTTTTTGTGTGTTTAGCCTTAAAATAAGTAACCTGTGTTCAGTATTTCAAAAGTATTATTTACTTTGTTGATTGTGTAAATGTTTTCGTGCTTTAAGAATTATTTATTACTAAAATTTGCTTTTTGTGCGAATAGTAAGATTGTGTTTACTTTTTTGGTTCATAACTATCCGTAATTTGCTGAGTTCTTTTTGAGTGATTTAATACCTCTCCTATCTCCGTTTATCCTGAAGTCATTTCAGTTACCCTCTCCTCGTAAAAATATTGAAATCTCTCCCTGTGCGCCATCATATAATTGTTTTTCTTATATTTATTTCTATAAAAAAAAATATTTGTTTTCTTTCTTCTTTTTTGTTTAAAATTAATTTGTTTTTAAATTCTATACAGCATGGAGTGTGCATGTGCAGCAAGTTGATAATTCCGGCGCCCCTATTTTTGCGTGTTTTTGGGCTAGTGGTAAAGTCTTTCATTCAAAATGTGTTGGCTCACACAATGCATTCTTGGATGAAGTGAATTCATCAAAAATTGTCAGTTGGTATTTTACAATAACAAAGTGCTAAGAATTCTTAATTTATTTTACAAAGACAATCCTTTCATTTTAAATAAAAAGATTTCAAATTCTAACCTTAAATTTTGATAAAATAAGTTTACGTTCCAATGTCGGCGATGTCTCTGGCTCTCCTCTGAATTTTCCTTTAGCAACGCCTTCTTCGTCAAATTTGTGGGAAAAAATAGAGACACGTTTAAGCAAACTAACAAAATCACTGACTAAGATATACTATTTTATAAACGTTAAAGAGAAAATTAAATGCAATTACACAATCTTTTAATGAACGTCTTGATGAAATTGAAATTGAACCCACAACCCGAATTAAAACGTTTGAAAAAGATAATGATGAAAGATTTGCTTCATTAAACAATTTAATTCTCAACTGCAAAACCAAATTGGAATGCTTTGAAAATCACTGCCACGAAGAAATATTTCAAGCTATCTTGTACTTCACGGTATTCCCTGCCGTCAAAATGAAAATCTATATGAAATATTTCACAAATTTTGCACAAAAATTGGACTTGCGTCGATCAGACCAAACTACGCGCTACGTATCACACCAAAAAATAACAACTCTTCCAGCGCGATTATCTTGAAACTTCCGCACGTAAGTGAAAAAAAACAATGTAGGTACTCGTATTGAGAAAAGTAAGTGAATTTTATAAATCAAACTCTCATGTAGTTCCCTTACATGACCTTGGCTTTGAAAATAGCCAATGAGTTACGCAGAAGAAAGCTTCTTCATTCAGTGTTCATCAGGTATGGAAAATTCTACGTCAGAGACGGTGCTGATAAGAAACCAGTTTGTGTCACTAGCATGTCGCACGGCCGAGGCTCCCCTGTTTTGTTCTTTAATAAGACAATCGGTGATGAAAATGGCGAATGGCTTATTCAGTCAGACAGTCTTTATTAGCAACAGAGGCAAACCAATCTCAATCATTTCATAGGCATATAGTTTGGTGAGTCGGGAGGGAGATGAAATGCGCTTTTGAGGTAGGTATACCTTAGAAATTTTTCCACCGACTCATATTCTGATCCCTCCCCATACCTGTGCACCATAAAAGAGGATTGATCACGCTACAGTTTCAAAGACATGACATTTACTACTGTGCCTTATGAATTTATTGTCGAAGCAATTTTTCAAAGTAAAGATTAATGCGATTTTCGCCAGCCTTGTCTTACCTCAGTTTTAGTTGCAAGCCAATCAGCTTTTTCAGCACCATTCAAAATTGACGATTTCGTATCTCCATAGATATTTTTGATGGCTTTGCCAAATCTTAAGGAAATTCCAAGTCCGTACAGCTTATACATTAGGGAATCCCTATCGAACATATCGAACGCTGCCTTGAAATCCACAAAGAGGACATTAAGCTTTTTGCCCCTTGCAAGGTATGAATCTGCTATACTTTTGAACACTAAGATATGATCAATTGTAGAGTAATCCGATCTGAACGTCGCTTTTAAGCCGATTCTGTAGTAATAAGGTGTAAATTTTATAAGAGGCACTTAGAACGGAAATTCATCTATAGTTCTCAGGATTCTTCGCACAACTTTTCTTGTAAATAGGGAACACTAAGGAGGAGTTTTATCCCCGCTACTCTGGCTCTTAGTAGTTAACCAAATCCTGGTTAAACTTGACATCAGCGGAATAAAAGCCGTAGCCTATGCTGATGACATCGTCATCATGACTTCGGGAAAATTCACAACAACCCTCTGTGAACTCCTTCAGACAGCTCTAAACAAGCTCATCAGCTGGGCTAAAATCTGTGGGCTAAACGTCAACCCTACAAAAACAGAACTTGTTCTGTTTACGAGAAAACGTAACATTCCAAATATACTTCCACCCACCATTAATGGTATACCAATAAACTTATCTGGTACGGCTAAATATCTCGGAATTGTCTGTCCTTGGTCGTAAACTTAACTGGAAAGAAAATTTGAAGGAAAGAGAAATGTAAACGTTCAGTTGTTAATTTGACCATTCATTGATCATACTGTATAGACTATAGATAGAGGGATGAAAACCTTATTTTTCGTTTAGCTAAACGTAGAATACATTACAATAAACGCGTAGCTAGGATAGTTATACTGTGGAGAATACATTGGTATTGGTATTCGAAGCTCAATTGAGTGAAGCTGGAGGTTGAGTTTAACTACGGATTCATTCCATATCAACGGTTACGAGCGCTCGGTCGAGTTCGCGAGATTTTTCCTTGTTAATGGTGTTTATATATAAATTCATATCGTCTAGGTTTACAGAAAGGAAAGCTCAAATCACTTTCTACGTTTGTCGTAGAATTTTTGGGAAAAAATGGGGGCTGGTCATTTAAGCTACCTCATCCATTATCACAAAATCAGCTTTCTACAAATCAGATTAGTAGAAAGCTGTCGCAGTAGTCTTAGACTGCTCAGCGAAACAATGAAATGGCGGAATGAAATGGCGGATAAGCTGGCTAAAACTGGGTCAGCACTCGAATCCAGCGAAACGAACACCTCTGTTTTGTTTCACTAGAACAAGAAAAAAACAGAATTTCTATTTCACCCACAAGATGAGAATGGGCAGTTACGTCTGAGACGTCACCCAAAACCACTATCCCGTTACCCCACATAATCCCCTTTGCCTAACGGCTTTTCCCAGTTCCACAACGGCTTCCCACGCCATTTTTGCTGAACATGCAAAACGTGTCGAGAACACCTTTATTTTGCTGTTCATCCCAACGCACAACAAAATACTCATATTTCACTAACGACAACGAAATATGAATATTTTGTCAACAAGTGCATTCCTTTCCCTTTCCATAATACAGGAATACAGAGGTTACCTCAGATACAATATGATTTGTAAAAGTCAGTTCTAATTCACACACAACTGGTTCAAGAAGTGCAGCCTCGCTTTGGACAGCGGCTTCTCGTTCAAGTTAATAAACAAATGTAGATAAGTTCTAATTCTCATCTGGTTCTAGGAGTGCAGCCTTTGCTTTGGACAGCGGCTTCTAGAACCAGCTTAATATAATAATAATTAATAACGTATTACCAACCTGTGTATATATGTATAAGTAACGAATAAATAAAGAAAAATAATAATAAAAAACAAGAAAAACAACTACGTATGTTGTTTTTTTTAAACCTGCTCGGTACTCTGGACACGTAAATGGCGCAGTCGGTAAACAGTTCGAACAATTAGCAAACATTCGATTAAGAATCTAGCTAAACGTGTGTAAACGGTTCGAACAATTAGCAAACAATCGATTAAGAATCTAGCTAAACGTGTAAACGGTTCGAAAAAGAACAATTAGCAAACATTCGATTAAGAATCTAGCTAAACGTGTGTAAACGGTTCGAAAAAGAACAATTAGCAAACATTCGATTAAGAATCTAGCTAAACGTGTGTAAACGGTTCGAAAAAGAACAATTAGCAAACATTCGATTAAGAATCTAGCTAAACGTGTGTAAACGGTTCGAAAAAGAACAATTAGCAAACATTCGATAAAGAATCCAGCTAAACGAGAATTAACGATTCAAAAAGTTAATAATCGACAATTTAAGTTAGCAAACGTTCGATAAAGAACCTAGCTGAACAAGTGTGAATGTAAAGTACAAATAAGTACAAAAGAACAAAACGCGATCAAGTGTTCGACAAAAAGTTCGACAAAGAACATGAAAATATTTTCTAACAACGCGCGATTAAGTGCAAGTAGTTAAAATATTCTCCAAACAAAAATATAGTGTGCATAAGTGCAAACAAGAAAAAAAAAAGAACAGCTCTCGAACAGTATCAAGTGCAGAAAATCTATTTCAAAAAAAATATAACAACTGTGCAACTACTCAGGAAAATAATCTACCTCAGGAAACACTGGAGGAACTAACATCTTTATTCACAAGAATGACGACATCGGCAACAGCGGGAGCAACAACATCAACAGCATCAACAGCAGCAGCAACTATGGCGGTAAATACTAACTTATTAACCCTAAACTTAGATCCCATTAAATATTTAAATAACATACCTAAATTTAATGGTAATATAGAAGATCTTAGCAGCTTTATAGAATTATTAGATAGGGTCCAACCCTCACTAGCCAAATTTGACGGAAACAGTCAACTTATTTTCCTAGATATAATAAAAAGTAGGCTCACAGGTAGAGCTAGGGAAGCCTTAGAAATTAATAGTTTAGTACAGAGTTGGGAAGAGATAAAAAAGGTCCTTTACCAATATTTTGGTGATAAAAGGACGATAGAGGAGTTATATGACGACCTCAGAGGTCTCAAATTCACTGACAATTTTCAGAATTTTTACGATAGGATAAAAGTTGCATTAAGGCGACTTAATAATAAGACCAAGCTTGACAAAAACTGTATACCATCAATCGAGATAAAGAGAAATTGTGACATGGCACTACGCCTGTTCACAAATAAAACCCCTGAACCGATGAAGGGCATCCTGACTTGTATGCAACCTAAAACGTTGGAGCAAGCCATGGATATCCTTCATGAGTCCGGGTATGCTTATAAAAAAATCTTTTTCAAAAACAACTATGACAATCAAAGACAAAGTTTTAGGCCCTCAGAAAACACAAGACGAAATTACAATAACTCAGGGCAATACAGTAATATAGTTAGAAACACTGACCAAACACAGCATAGGGACACAAGAACTTCAGGCAAGGAATACCAGACAAAGCTACAACTCAAACAATTCGGACACATTTCCCAATAACAGATCTGGTCAGTACAATTTTAACAACAGAAATAATTCACAACAATATAGGAATGCGAATCCATTCAGATCGCAATCAAATGCAGCTGAACCAATGGATACGTTATCAGCATCATACCAAAGAGAGGTAAATACCCTCGATGATGTGACGGATTTTCGGGAAGCCAGCCCAAAAGCAAACTTCCCTATATAATAGTTATTACAGAAAACAAATATAAACTTAGAATATTAATAGACACAGGTGCCGACACCAGCATATTAAATCCCGGTTTATGCCATCCCAAATGGCACGTGCTTCTTGATAAACCGATAAAGGTACAAACAACGAGCATGCCAATATTTGTCAGGAAAAAAGTTAGAATTCCATTCAAGGAATTTAAATTAGATAAAACCGCCGAATTCTTGGAATACAAATTCCATAACCAATTTGACGGACTAATAGGTAATAACATTTTATTACCTTTACAATCAATTATCAACTACAAAGAAAAACTAATTGTCACTGGGGACACAAAAATCCCATTTTTTTTCAATAGACTAGAGGAAGATGCTAGTCTATATGAAAAAAACCTACCCGAACTTTCTATTTACCACACTGAGACGAGCAAGGACCCAGTGTCGGAACAAATAAGAATTAACCACCTTAACGGTGAAGAAAAAAAAGAAATAATAAAACTAGTAGCCCAATACTCAAGTATTTTCTATCAAGAAGGGACCGATTTGACATTTACTAATGCGATTAAGCATAGTATAAAAACGGTAAACGACATCCCCATATATACCAAAAGATATAGATACCCTGAAATACATAACTCAGAGGTATCTAGACAAATAAATGAGATGCTTGACCAAGGAATCATTCGCCCAAGCAAATCTCCTTACTCTGCTCCTATTTGGGTCGTTCCGAAAAAGGAAGACGCCTCTGGGAAACGGAAGTGGAGAATCGTCATCGACTATCGCAAATTGAACGAAGTTTCAATAGATGATAAATTTCCAATTCCGAATATAGAAGATATATTCGATAAATTGGGAAAGTCGATGTATTTCACAACCCTCGATTTGGCCAAAGGCTTTCATCAAATCGAGATTGCGGATGAAGATGTGAAAAAGACAGCGTTTTCAACTGCAAATGGTCATTACGAATTTGTTCGTATGCCATTCGGATTGAAGAACAGGCCCGCTACTTTCCAAAGACTGATGAACTCTGTTTTATCAGAATATATTGGAAAGATTTGCTTTGTATATCTTGATGATATTATTGTTTTTTCGACATCTTTGCAAAAACATATAATATCACTTAGTAAGATATTCAAGCGCTTGAAAGAAGTTAATCTAAAAGTACAATTAGATAAAACAGAATTCTTGAAAAAAGAAACGGAATTCCTTGGACATATAGTTACAACAGAAGGTATTAAACCCAACCCCAACAAAATTTCAGCCATACAGAATTTCAAACTACCTTCCTCAACAAAACAAATTAAATCATTCTTAGGCATCACCGGATACTACCGGAAATTTATTAGAGACTACGGCAAAGTAGCCAAACCTATGACTAATTTCCTAAAAAAAGGAGCAAAAATAGACACAAAAAATCCCGATTATATCAATAGCTTTGAAAATTTGAAAACTTTAATTACATCTGACCCGATACTTAAATATCCTGACTTTGAAAAAAAATTTACACTAACCACGGACGCATCAAATTACGCAATTGGTGCTGTCCTCTCGCAAGAGAATCATCCAGTTTGTTTTGCCAGCCGCACGCTAAACGACCATGAAACAAAATACTCTCCCATCGAAAAAGAGTTATTAGCTATAGTGTGGGCAACAAAGTATTTTCGACCTTACCTATATGGAAGGAAATTTTTGGTCAGAACTGACCACCGACCCTTAGTTTGGCTAAGTTCACTTAAAGAACCAAACGCTAAACTGCAAAGGTGGAAGGTTAAACTGGAAGAGTTCAACTTTGATATAGAATACATCAAAGGAAAAGATATCCAAGTAGCCGATGGTTTATCTCGATTAGAAATTAACTTCCACGAAAATGATGACAATTTAGACAATCAGTCATTAATAGCAACTATCCACAGTGCGCACGAAGACAGCAGCAAACATATCCCGATTGTAGAAACACCCGTCAACATCTACAAAACACAAATAATATTGAATACCACCAAAAATGCAAGTAATCATAAAATTTACAGTCCTTTCAAAAAGAAAAGAATTGTTATAGAATTGAAAACCTTCAACGAAAAAATGATCATTGATATCTTAAAAAAATTCATTCCTCCTAAAGGAATAGTAGGAATATTCGCAAGAGACGATCATTTGTTTGCCCAATTTCAGGAAGTTTATATAAATTATTTTAGCAATAACAAACTCTTAAAATTCATTAAGTGTAGCAAATTCTTAGGAGACCTTGAATGCGAAGAAAAACAATTACTGGTAATTTCAAAAACCCATGATTCATTAAATCATAGAGGAATTAATGAGACTTATGAGGAAATCAAAGATACATACTATTGCCCAAACCTTAAAGATAAAATTCAAAAGTTTATAAACAACTGCAAAACTTGCAATAAAGCTAAATATGAAAGAAAACCTAACAAAATCCCATGGAAACTTACCGAAACTCCTATAAAATGCAATCAAATCATACACATCGATATTTGGTATGCAAATATAAACCTAATGTATGTCACAATGATTGACAAATTTTCAAAACATGTCACAGCATACGAAATCAAACATAGAACTTGGCCTTCCTTATTACACACATTAGAAAACAGATTCGCCACTTTAGGAATTCCTGAACGAATAATAACAGACGGAGAAACAGGTTTTTCATCATTAAACATTAAAGAATTTCTAAACGAAAATAATGTAGATCTACACATAACCACCCCATATAATAAAACTGGCAATTCGGATATCGAAAGATTCCACTCCACTCTTAACGAGCATATTAGAACCTTCACCGCTGATGAAAATAACACAGACACTCTTAGGCAAAAAGTCTTAAAAGCAATAACTATCTACAATAAAACAATCCACTCCACTACAAAAAAGAGACCAATAGATTTCTTAAATGAAACCATATCTAACGAAGAATATCCAAAAATTACAGAAATAGTGCAAAAGAACAAGGAAAATTATATAAATAAACTAAATAAAGACAGGAAAGATATTGATATTACTGAAAACAAACAGCAATACATATTTGAAAATCAGAGCAGGGAATAAGCTCAAACCAATATACAAGAAAACCACCATACAATTGTCTGACTCAGATCATGTTAAAGATGAAAAAGGAAGTAAATTCTACAAAACACAAATAAAACGTAACTACAAATACGAAAATACTTAATTTTTTCCAGACATTATTCATCACCTTTCTGACAGTTACTAACGGACAGAAACTAGACATACAAAATCTAAACAAAGGAAACGGATTTATAACAATCAAAGAACAAAACTTAAATATTATTGAAAACTATACGAAAATACTACACATTATTAATTTAACAACTTGGACAGAAAACCTTGACATTTTAGAGCATAATGTAAATGAATTGAACGAAAATAATGAATTCGCAACAATAAAACACAATTTTAATAGTCTAGTATTAGAAATAGAAAATACTTTAGGACATCACCATCATAAGACAAGAAGAGGTTTATTCGACATAGTAGGAAAAGGATTAAAATATTTAACAGGTACGATGGACCATGAAGATGAACAAGAAATAAAACAGAGCTTAGAAATTAATGAAAAGAACAACAAAAACCTAATAGACGGACTGAACGAACAAATAAAAATTAACAGTAACTTTAACGAAATCACAAACAACATTACAAACCAAATTAACAAACAACAACATGACATTAAGAAACAGTTTGAGAATTTAGGTAATATTATAAACGAGGATCATATTAGAATCATAAGAATGCAACATGCATTTCAAGTTAGTTATGACATAGAGCTATTAAGAGATCAAGTAAGAAAAGTAAAAGAAAATTCGATGCTAAGCCAACTAGGAGTTCTAAGTAGAGATTTATTAACTCCAAAAGAAATTCACAAATTTAATGTTACACTCAACAAAATACCAAATATAAAAAGTTCTGCCATCCTTCATGAGGATCAAATAATATTTATCTTACTTTTACCTAATTATTCCAAAGACATTTTTTATAAAATAATTATTGAACCGATTCCAAACAAAAATAATCTTGAAATTGTTATACCAAGCAACCACTTTATTACAAATGGAAAACTAATGTTTTATAACATGGAAAATAGTTTAAAATTAAAAGACTTAAAAATTGTAAACGATACTTGCCTATCAAATCTATTAAAAGAAAATGCTGAATGTGAATTTAAAGAAAATAAAAACACAGAAATAAAACAAATGGCAAACAACATTGTAATAACGAAAAATATTGAACAAACAGAGATATCACATAATTGCCACAATTACAAAATAAATATAGTCGGAAACAATATTATAAGATTTGAAAACTGTAAAATTGAACTAAATGATGTTAAATACGAAAATTTTATTTACTATGATAATTTTATAATACCAAGTTACAAAAATATAACAATTAAGAAAATTGTAATGAATTATAACCCTGAGGACCTCCACTCAAATCAATTAGAAAATCGCAAAGCTATAGAAGAGATAAATGGGAAATATATCGCTCACATTTCTACGAACATTGGAAGTTCACTTATAATTTTCATTATTTTGTCAATCATTTTGATGTTCATTTTTAAATACAAAACAAGTTTTAAAGTAAATGTAAAAAGTTATGATTCTCCGGAGAAGAATCTTAAGGGGGGAGGAGTTACGTCTGAGACGTCACCCAAAATCACTATCCCGTTACCCCACATAATCCCCTTTGCCTAACGGCTTTTCCCAGTTCCACAACGGCTTCCCACGCCATTTTTGCTGAACATGCAAAACGTGTCGAGAACACCTTTATTTTGCTGTTCATCCCAACGCACAACAAAATACTCATATTTCACTAACGACAACGAAATATGAATATTTTGTCAACAAGTGCATTCCTTTCCCTTTCCATAATACAGGAATACAGAGGTTACCTCAGATACAATATGATTTGTAAAAGTCAGTTCTAATTCACACACAACTGGTTCAAGAAGTGCAGCCTCGCTTTGGACAGCGGCTTCTCGTTCAAGTTAATAAACAAATGTAGATAAGTTCTAATTCTCATCTGGTTCTAGGAGTGCAGCCTTTGCTTTGGACAGCGGCTTCTAGAACCAGCTTAATATAATAATAATTAATAACGTATTACCAACCTGTGTATATATGTATAAGTAACGAATAAATAAAGAAAAATAATAATAAAAAACAAGAAAAACAACTATGTTGTTTTTTTTAAACCTGCTCGGTACTCTGGACACGTAAATGGGCATTAGCACATCCGACATATGTAGAGGATGCCAAGATGAAGAGGCAGAAGAAGGATCATTCCACTTCCTCTGTGAGTGTCCTAGCTTGGCTCACACTAGGGAAAAAGCCCTCGGAGAATACTTCTTTGACGAACTGTGTGACATCTCTATAACCTCCCATTGAGCAACGTCCTGAAATTTTCTCAGGTCTTCAAGTGATTCAGTGGGGGTTCCCTACCCAAATAAACCAACCACCAGCCCAACCCTCTACCTGTCCCATCCTACCACCTCGTCATCTTCTATTTTCCCGGGGAACGCAATGGATCCTGGAGATCCGAGTTAGGTGCTGCCACTTATGGCTGCACCCCCCATTCAACCTAACTTAACCTAAGACTTCATTAAACTGCTCAGGTATTATACCATCCTCCATAATGTTGTTCATTAGGCCGTTCAGAGATTGAATAAGATTATCCGATCCATATTTGTATAATTCAACTGGTATTCTATCTGATCAAAAATATTTTTTGTATAGTTGCTTTTTTTATAAAAATTATTAGATATTTTATTTCCATATTCTGCCAAAAAAGTTTCTTTTGATACTGCATTTGTTATGCGTTAAGCTAACTGTTACGTTCAGTTTAGGTATGACAAAATTGGTTTGATTTGCTCTTCTTTATGGCTTAGGCCTCGGCCACGCTGTAAGCGGCTGAGCGGAAAAAAAAAATTAAGACATATGAAATCACACAGAAGCGGCCACGCAATGAGCGAGCGGCGAAACAAAATTCTGAGCGTCTAAGCGGCGCCGCTCAGCAACCAAACCTGTTTTAATTTTCTGAGCGGCAAACAGCATTTTATATTTATATATATTATAGTTATATATGTTTTAACTCCTAATCGCTCAAAAGCAGTCGCTCAGTTCCTGGCCATACGTCGCTTAGAGCCGCCGCTCAGCCGCTAGCCGCTCAGCCGCTTAGCCGCTCAGCCGCTTACTGCGTGGCCGAGGCCTAAGTATATGCCTATTCATTGCTCGAAATAGTTTCTAGTAAAAAATTTGGAAATAAATTTTTTGGAAACTAAATTTTCTTCGGCTTTTGAAATCATTCAACCCTTATCACTGGTTCACTGTAACTAGGCCTGAAATTACCGGATGCAAGAAACAATTAAAATTTAGTCAACTAACCAAATGTTCTCCTCAAACTTTCTCCGATAAATTTATCTTTCACTAAAGAAGTTTTGATGGCCATCTATTATGTAAACTGTTCTTTTCCACCAAAAATTCCGCCATTTTGTGGCTAAGTTAAGAAAAAATTTTTTTGTCTAAGCGTTGGAAAGTTTTAAATGAAAATATTAGTTTTGAATACTCAAGTGTTTTGTTACGATCGGCTTAAAATTTTAGGGACACATTCTTGAAATGTTAAACAATAAGATTAGACAAAAAAATTTGGAAAGTGAAAAAAAAAAAAACAAAAATATATTTTCAAAAAACTTTATTCAAAATTGAGCTTTACAATTATGAATAGTTAAGTTATCATCCTTTTCTATGGGTAACTGTACGTCTGACATTCTTATGAGAAGAGGATTGAGTTATTACGGTTACCTTGTTAGCAGCAGGAGCAGGAGCAGGAGCTGGAGCAGCAGCAGCAGCTACATTTGCTACATTGTTAGTTGCCGCATTTGTGTTTGAATTTACATTTGTGTTGACGTTATAGTTCGTGTTGGATACTACACTTGCACCTCCTACGAGATTGACATTTCCGTGGAAGCCTCCTCCTCCTCTTCCACCGTTTACGTTTCCACCATTACCATAGCTTTGGCCATATGTGTTGAAAGTCTCTCCTCCGTAGCCCATGCCCGTGTTCATGCCCATGCCCGTGTTCATGCCCATGCCCGTGTTCATGCCCATGCCCATGCCCGCGCCAGAGTTATAGCCAGAGCCATAGTTATAGCCTCCTCCGCCCATAGTTTGGTAACGAGTAATTTCACCAGTCATGCCTTCATTATCAGACCCGAAGCTTGCCGTTTCATAATAAGCGTTACAGGTGAATATTCCTGCGACAGCCACAATGGCGAATAATGCGAACTTGGACATAGTAATTATTGGTAGAAAACTTTCACCTTTCAATGAACAAGACTCAACTGGTGAGTTTGAATGTAAATTTTCGTCTTTTATAGATGGAATTGTTTGCTCGAACTTGACATTGAATTTGTTCTCAAGTTTAATAAACATGTAGTTACACGTGATGAATGTAAACAGTGTCAATGTCGGAAAGCAGCTGCTCAAACATAATAATGACGTTAAATATATTTTTATAATGAAACGGAATTCTTTTCCCGTTTAAATTAAACAAAAAAATAAAAACGGAACGCGAAGTAAAAAGACCGAATTCATTTATTAGATCATTTTACGACACCAGCCGACCAGTTCGGTACTGCTCCAACTATACCGAACTTACCAAAGTTTTGAAAAATATTGCTCTGGGAATTTAAGGCATTGGTTTTTGGATTAGGCGGAAATATTTCTCATGGAATTGATTCTCTTCTGCATAACCTTAACGTTTCTTCTCTTAATTTTTTTTTTGTCGATATTTGCATATTCCATCATCAATGCTCAGACAAAATACCAAGAATCAGATTGCTCAAGAATTGAATTGATTTATCGTTTTCTTAAAACAAACACCAATACATTAACAAACTTTTATCGACTTAATTTTTGGCTGCTCAGAAAGGCTGCTGATAATTGATAGATTTTATTTTCAAGTGAACATTTCTCAGTCTTGTTTTAAGCGTTAAATAAATGAATAAATCCTTAAATTTTACCACCACTAACGCAATCACTCTAAATGTGTTGATTTCGCTTAAACAAATTCCAAAATTCCACGAAAATGAAGTGAAATAGTGAAAATACCTTTGGAAAATGACGAAGAAATGTGTGCACTCTCTTTTATCAATTCCGCAATTGTGAAAATGTTTTTTTTTTTCGTTTACAGAAGTAGTGTACCCACGGATTTCAAGTCGTAATTTATAACAAAAACTCAATCTTGAGATATCTCTGGCTTGAATTTCACTCAGTGTATGCTTTCCCCTCAATGCCTCAATATTCGTATCTACTTCGTCAAGAAATATAAATATAAATTACATCAGCTTAGCAATTTGTTGGCTTCAGACATGGGGGAATTCAAAACCTTTACTCTAGACGAAGCTGTCTGGGATCAATAATCAGCAGAAAAATAAAAGCAATATCCTCTATTGATATTTTCAGATCTATTTAACTCTCTTACTAACAACTCTTCAAGCTTAAAATTTTCAACGCTCTTGCTATGGAGATTTCAAGGCGTGTGTCTAAAATTTCGATCGAATCTATTTACTTTGCGACACGTGTGGACAGCACTATAAATATTCCTTTGGCTTAGAATATTTTCACATCGATTAATAGTCAAAATGTATTCAATTTTTATATAATTAGGAAGCCTCGTGGAAAGTTTTTGAAAAAAAAAAAAACAGTCTGATTACTCGTGTTTTCCACACAAACAAATGCTTTCAATTGGTGTCACCACTCACTACCATCGAGGTCTCTATCCCACTCTCAATTGGTCTTGAACATACTCTTAGGTAAATTATGGTTCAGTGTTTTAGATTTTCATATTGCTTTATTTACTTCACTATCAGTTTCTCCTTAAAAGGATTTCATACATTGGCGAGTTCACACCTGTTTTAAATCAAAGTTGAGCATGATCTTACACGAGTGTCCTACAACCTTCTAAATAATACAGTTTCGTTTCTGATAGCTTTCACTGCAACTGGCGTTATAAGTCCATCATACATTTGTCTTCATTAAAAATGCTTTCACTGCGCTCATCTTTTAATTTTATTTGTGAGAGCAGCTCTTGGCTTAGGGGCAGCGTTGCCGCTGTGCCACTTTAGTGTCAGATTGACACTTTTTTTTAGGCTGTGCCACCGAGCCACCACCTTTCGGTCTGTGCCACTTTTTTAGCATTCCCCACAAGTAAAACTAGAGTTAGCACTTCATCATGCCATTTTAACATACCTTTTCATATCTTTCATGCATACAAAAGTTACTCAAAGTACTCAAAGTTTTAAAGTTCAACATAACACACACATTTGAACAAAAGTCATTTAAAAAAACGAATCCCGAATATTTTACAGTGTAAGTCACTCCTTAGCTTAAGTCAACGAATCAGCGGCCGAGGCTTTGCCGCAAAATATAGAGGAATTTCGTCGAAGTGTTTCTGATGGTTTTAGGCAAGGTGACAAACTGTTATGCGATTTCTTCAACATCATACTTGAAAAGATTGTAAGAAACTCAAACGTCAACACCAGAGGAACAATCTCTCAAAAGTCTGTACAATTACTCGCCTACGCAGACGATATGGACGTAATGTGAAAAAGAAGCGTGATGTCATAGATGTTTTTGCTATTATTGAAACAGAAGCGGTAAAAATGGGTTTGATGTTCAATGAGGGCAAAACGGAGTTTATTTTGTCATAAAACAAGGACACTGAACATCGACGAATTGGACAAAACGTCACAACAGACAGACATAACTTCGAGGTAGTACAGGACTTCGTCTACCTAGGATCCGCTATAGACACGGACAACAATATCAGTGCAGAGATCAAATAATTCTTGCCAACCGTTGCTTCTTTGGGTTAAGAAGGCAATTGAGAAACAAAACCCTCTCCAGAAAAGCAAGGTAATCCTTAATCATCCCAGTCCTGCTTTACTGCGCGGATCCTTATAGAAAACGGGATAATCGAAAACGGGATAAAGTGCATGCTTCCGCTCCCGTAAAGTCGTAAATCCTTGGTCGTTTCGAAAGAAAAATTCTGCGAATGATCTTTGGTCCCGTATGCGGAGACAATGTGTGGAGAAGAAGATACAACAACGAGCTGTATGAGCTGTACCGCGACATGGGCATAGCCAGAAAAGTACGCATCGTGAGGCTACGATGGTTGGCCCATGTAGAGCGGACGGACCCAAACGCTCCGGCTCGACGCGTTTTCGAAAGATTATTGCAGGGAAATCGCGGAAGGGGAAGACCTCGTATATATACTTTGGTTCTGAAGCCGAAAATTGTGTTGTAAGTCAAGGATTAAGGGAAAGTGAACTTGTTGAAATTAAGAAAAATAATCTAAGCTGTTATAAAATACTTTGGGTTGAAATATTTAATCGATTTGACATCAAAAATGAAAAACTTTCTATTTGGAGGCATTAAAACCCCAAAGTAATCAAGTCGAAATAAGAGTTCACTTATTTTAAACTAGTTTCCGTTCTTAGTAATTTTACCATAAGTCCCGAAAAGGTAATCGAACAATATAAATTTTTTGGTTTGAAATAGGTAACATTAAAAATTGTTTGAATGAATACCTATTTTCCGACTTATATGAATTTGTTGCAAAAATATGAACCTTGCTTCATAGCAGTGCCTGCGCTGAGAATGTTTTTTCCAAGATAACTTTGATGAAAAGTAGACTCACCAACAGATTAAAAACTGAAACTTGCGAAAATATGTTGGATTCCTTAAATTTAGTAAGCAAATGTGACACAGCTGAATGGAGTCCTGATGTGCTTCTTATAAAAAGATATAGGGAAACAACCATCACAAGAGAGTTAAGTGTAATACGAATTCTTTTAAATAAATTATTATTTATCTCTTTTTTATTATTTATTCAAACTTTTATTTATTTATTTGTGTAAGTTATCAATAAAAAATGAGGTGTTAAATTTTTAGTTTTTATCTTACGTTGCAATAAATCTTAAAATGATTGTTAAGTTTATGTGTTTTCTTCAACTCCTATGAATTCGTTGGGATGTGTGAAATTTTTTCATACATTATTATGGTGTTGTTTCGCTTTTAATTTCAAGTGCCACCTTTTTTTCTCGAGTGCCACTTTTTTTGCTACTTTTCCAAAATATCCAACGGTAACGCTGCTTAGGGGTGTTCTTGTCAAAAAATCATCCACCAAAAAGAAAAGGTTGTGAATACTGCCGCAATCACCTTCATATGTATACGTAAGTAAATTTTCACTCTTTTGTTAAAACAAGAATACGTTTTTGCTTTGACTGAAACTTCGCTCTATCGAAGTCACCTGAAATTTTGATTCTTGAGTTTTCTGGCGATCGTAAAGGTCATACTGTAGTTATGCGAGATAATTTGGAAGATGGTGTATTGATTTCAGGCGGGAGTATTGATATACTCTTTCCGTTTCATCTGATAATTGATTTCCTTTTTGTATAAATGACTAAAAATATTTAAAAGAAATATTTATGCAGGAGCTTACCTTAATATTTGACTAGGTTTGTTAACTATCTTATAAATTTTTTTTAATTAGGTCACTCATCAAGGAGTTATGAATACCTTCATAACGTTATAAAACACAGTGCGAGCATTTAGAAAAATGGTCCTCTTCAAGAAGAAACACCGATGCGATGTACATTGCTTTTAAGTTTTTGTGAATCGATTCCACGGTCAATTTCAATGCTCTGTTTTGTACACTACCACTACCATCACGTGAGAAATAACTTCACCTCAAGTAGGAATTTATCTCACTTTTCTGTGGTGAAGATATTTCCCACTTTAGGTGGGAACAAACGATAGATAGATAGATAGATAGATAGATAGATAGATAGATAGATAGATAATGCGATTTATTTACTGTATCTATTATTACAAAATATTTCAAAAAGACAAAACAATCGTCAAAGCTTGGCTATGCGCCGTCTGCCCGATTAACATCATTTAGATATGTAGATAAATATTGTGATATTATGTACATTTTTTTTTGTATTTGTAGTTAATTTAGTTTTATTATTAAAAGGCTTCATTAATAATTTGATTTCAGTATAACATTGCGATTTTATAGAATTTGTACAATTGGTTGTTATTTCTTTCGCAGTTTAGAATGGGTAAGACTTCTTGTTCTGGTATGTAGTTGGTGTTAAAGATATCTCGTCTGATTTCACACAGAATAGGACATTTTCCTAGGAAGTGCAAAACATCCTCACGTTCGTGTAGATTACAAAGACTGCAATAAATTGGTAAATCCTCCCTATGAGGTCTGAAGTGAAGACTAATCAGCTCACCTCTCATTTTAAAGATGGTTGAAATTAAATTGAGATCGTTTTCGGGGCGGAAATAGTTTGCATCACAAAGATTATGGTTGAGCCGGCTGTAGGTTTGTCTAAAGATAGAAGATGAAGCTTCGTTTATGAACTCAGACCTTAGCTGTTCATCCGTCATGGAAATCATTTCACGCAGCTGTTTTCTATTTTGATTTTCATTTCCATCAAATAATCTAAGACTTAAGTCGCATCTGTTTGCAAGCTCCTCCCACTTCTTATACCAATGATTTCGTTTTCGAATTGATTGAAGTGCCAACATTTTTGGATACCTTTCCTCTGGCATATTCAGAACCCTTACGATGTATTCGGCATGCAAAGTTAATGTTTTTATGAAAAGCGGTGACAATCCTGTTTCAATTGGAATCATGTAGTTCGGTGTTGTTTTTGGAAGTCGGAAACATCTTTTAATAAAATACAGCAATAGTTTTTCAACTGATTCATATTTTACGAAGCCCCAAGCTTGAACTGCATACAACATTATAGATTCTGCTACTGAGACAAAAACATTGTATTTCACTAATAGCTTTGTTAGAAAAACATTTATTCCAAGTGGCGTTGATTGCACTCTTGGCTTTCATCAGCTTGTCCTTTAGATGAGTTTCCATATTGAGGTTACTGGTAATAATCACTCCCAGATATTTGTAGCACTTCACGATTTCGATCTCTTCTCCGTTGAAATGCCATTTTTCATCCTTCGCGTTTCGTCCTGAGCCTTTTCTAAAGATCATCACCTTAGATTAGATTAGGTGGGAACAAACGACAAAACTTACAAAAACGAAAAATTTGTTTTTGAAATACATACATACTTACATATAACATATTTAATATATTTATCTTTCATTTAATATATAAAATAAGTGCAATATATGCAGTGAAGGATCTGTTTTTGAAAATATGTTTATAATTTTAATTGACGCCTTTAGCTACGCATATTCGCAGCTAAGTAGCCTTATGCTGGATTTACATGCATCTGCAAGTGCAGACGGAATAGGTCCCTTATTAAGTGTACTGTGTAGGTTGGGTCGTTTTGTTGAAGCCACATGTCACTTTACGCAAGCGTGTTGTTATTTTTATGTCAAAAAATTTAGATTTAGTGCAAAATTCAGTCACGATAGCACGAATAGCCAACGATTATCTATCGTTGATTATATTTGGGTGTTTGAGAGACTGTTTGTGTACCTGTCTTTTGTCTTACACCGAACACCAGAGTCGAACTACAAACATTATTATCATAATGGAACCCTTTTGGGTTCATATAAGTAGAATCCATAGTTTTATTACCAACCTCATTCGCGGTCACACTGCAAGATCGATGCATTCGACCAATGGCCTGATATTTGGGGCTTATTACCCTGATGTAGATTAAAAAAAAACAACGCTTTCCAGTAAGATTTTCTCTATATTTTGATATAGAAGGACTGATTAAGGGCGAATTGGCGGTACCGCTAATCTAATCTAGCCATAGGTCCGTGCTCCGTGCAGCGTGCGTCGGCCCTTGAAAAGCGCAACGTCATTGCAGTGGGTGGAGATGGCGAAGAACTTCTTCGGTTCAGTAAAGTGGTTTCAGATCGCGATCGTCTTGAAATTGCAAATTGTAAAAACCGGTTGTGGTGGTTGTCGCATTCTTACAACGTAGAAAGAGCGGTTGAAGTTGTAACCGAAAGCAGGGATAACGAGTCACTAATTGCTAACTTACACAATTTCAGTGTGTCAAGAGTAAAAAGAAAACCAAAAAAAAAAATTATTCAAAACTAATTACAGAATTAATAAATTTTCTTATTTATTTATTTATTTTCTTACACTGTAAGACAAATCAAAGTGCAAATGCACTAGACTCTCTATGCAGAGAATAAACAATAGGAAAGATTTGTCAATTTATTCTATGTTCCTACGTATTAATTATGATATCATTTCTCATCAAACAGTTAAAAATACTCCTCTATTTTTGGTCTCTTTTAAACAAGAGCTGTATTATCTATCCAAAGTTATGGTCTTCAAAAAGAACTCCGGAAGAAGCGCAGGAAATGAGCATTGGTCTTTCAACAATCAAGCCATAGAAGTAGTCAGAGAGAATATAAATATCTTGGGGTATACTTCACGCCAACCCTCAATATGGAGAGACACCGTAAAGAAAAACTGGTGAACGCCAAATCAGCAATAAGCTCAACTTGGAATAACTGCTTCGCAAACAAGCATGTAGCTCACAGCAGTAAATATCGAGTGTTTGAAGCTGTATCGGAGTCTGTGTTATTCTATGCGGCGCAAGTGTGGGGTGCCAAACAGTATGAAACAGTAGAGAAACTGCTGAGATATTTTGTGAAAAGGATCTTTCAACTGCCAACTTCTACTCCAAAATATGCGATAATGCTCGAAACTGGACTATCACCGCTCTTCATCAAGACCCTTAAGCTTCAGGTGGATTATATCCTAAAAGTGCTGAATATGCCTGACGGAAGACTACCCAAGATAGCTGCACTAAAAACAATCAGGAGCAAAACCGGATGGTTTGGTGAATGGATGGATCTGGCAAGTGCATGTGGTACCCCGCTGAATCTTGACATTGAACAACATACCCTATGGAAGCCAATTCTCTATGGGCTGATCAAGAAGGTTGATTGGATGTGCAGGGATGATTTCCTCAGAGAAGCGTCAAGCTCGGTTAACAGAGCAACGTATAGTGTGCTTAACCACAACTTGAAGGAGTCAAACTACTTCCGAGACGAATATAGCAGCCAACAAATGTCAATGATGGTTAAGCTAAGAGTGGAACTAATTAAACTCAATTATATACCACACCGGGAGGATCTACCAGTGACAGCATTTGTAACCAAGGAGTTCGAGAAGATGTTGTTCGTTTTTCGGGAAAATGCCCAACACTAAGAGAGACAAGAAGATACTATTTCGGCGTAGACTTTCTAGACGAAGAAGGTATTACTTTTTTGCTAAATGAAGTGGATGTGAAGAGATTAAATAACTATTGTAGAGTAGCTCTAGCTTACCGGGAAAAAATAATAAATGAAAACTTTTAAGAAAAATCATGAAAATATCGATAGAAGCAATAACTAATTATGCAATTTAATAAAATATGAAGTACAGTGAGTATCAAAAGTGAGTAAACAACCACATGATTTCTAGAGTTATATAGGATTTAAACCAAAAAGTAAACAAAAATTGGATTCCAATAATACACAGAAAAAGATTAATTAATTAACAATAAATTAAAACGAGAGAAAAAACTATAAATAAAACTTATTCATTTGTTTTCATATTAAAACTATACTTTCCTTATTTTTTACACGTCAAATGTAAGTAAACACCAAACAAAGTTTATTAAAATAATATTATTTAAAAAAAATTTGTATTTAATTCGACCACCTTTAGAGCTTTTAACTTCTTTAAGTAGGCGGGGCATAGATACTACAAAGTTATTGGTAACATCGGAAGATTTTTGGGACCATTCTTCAATTAAAGCCTTTTTTATGTCATCTTTTCTCTTAATGGTCCTTTTCCGTATTTGCCGGTCCAAATGATTCCATAAAAATGTTCTATGGGGTTGAGGTCAGGTGATTGTGGAGGATGATCAAGCTGTTTTGGAGTCCTATACAGCAACCACTCTTTAACAAGCCACGAGGTATGCTTATGATCATTGTCTTGCTGAAAGATCCAATTGCTAAGCATACCTTATTTGTCTAAGCTCGGTTGCAGGTTATTCCTTAGGATGTCAAGGTAGTTTTCCTTCTTCATTGTACTTTCAATGAAGACAAAATTCCAGACTCCTGATGCCGCCATACATCCCCACACCCACACCATCACCGAACCTCCCCCATGTTTCACTGTGCCTCTTATATTTAGTTTAGTTTTGATTGTTTATTTAATTGCTTAAATTTTATTCAAATTCAAAAATCATATGGGTGTTTACTCACTTTTGATACTCACTGTATGTATTTATAAAATGGAAATTATGTTAATCGGCAGACGGCAAAGCCATGTCCAAATTGATTATATGTATTGTACACACCAATGTTTATAATGTTTGAAACCTAATAAATAATCTTGAACTAACTAACTAACTAACAAGAGCTGAATTAGTTTTCTAGCAAATGATATTGACCTTTGACAAAATAAAGTGCAAATATTTTATTTATGTACAAAGTATAGATAGCAGGAATTAAAAAAAATTAGCGAAAATAATTAAAAGGGACGGTTATCATAAGCCGGTTTGCAAACAATTTGCTTCAAGATGAAGTTTTGAAAAGGAAACATAAGTTTTGACATGAAACAACTTTCATCTGAATTGAAAGAATTTTTAATTTCGGACCGTGTCGCGTCGCGAAGCGTCGACGTGGGTTGACGTTCCGCAAAAAAATATGTCTGTCAATTTCTGGAGCCAGGAAGGTTTATTTGAACTTCAATCGACTGCCAGTTTTACAAGTCAAGGTGGAAGAAAGAGAAGAACAACAGCAGCTGATGACCGCAGAATCAAAATAGAGGGCAGAAAAAGAAGAATTATCCTCAGCTGAAACATTAAAGAAGAACTACAATTAGAATCAACACCAAGGACAGTCCAAAGGTAGCTTAATGAAAGTGGGCTAAGAAACTATTTGGCAAAGAAAAAACCCTTGCTACGCCAAAAAAACATAAAAAAGACTTGTTTTCGCAAAAAAGTATTAAACCACTTTCGTATTAAGAAAGCATAATTTGGTACGATGAGCGTAAATTTAAGTTAAAAAATTCCAAATCAAGAAATAGAGTTTGGTGCGAGCCCATATAAAGACTCGACCAAAGATGCAATCGAAAAACCGTGAAACATGGGGAAGGGTCTATTTTGGTTTGGGGATGTTT
Organism: Melanostoma scalare; assembly: GCA_949752695.1. Classification (NCBI taxonomy): domain Eukaryota; kingdom Metazoa; phylum Arthropoda; class Insecta; order Diptera; family Syrphidae; genus Melanostoma; species Melanostoma scalare. The sequence goes on from OX456984.1 coordinate 67,166,798, forward strand.
TTCTTTTGGTGGCGTTGGGAATATTGTCAAAATTGACACTAAAATGATGGGTTCTCATTACGTCAACATTATTAGAGAAAACTTAGCTTCTTCGGCATCAAAAATATCGCTGGAAAATTTCACGAAATATACCATTTTTTTGCGAAAGCCTCCAATTAGAATGGGAGTGGACTCCATCCGAAATTTTGAGAAATCTGGTTCACAGCTTACCAAAGCGACTTGCAGCTGTTATTCAAAATGAACTGGGAATCCTCAGTTACTGATTTCCTATGAAAATATATGTTTTTTTGTTGATATTTTTAATTTTCACTTAATTTTATCTTTTCTTTTATCATGATTTGCTATAACACTTATTTTTCTTAATTTTAATTTCGATTATATTTCGTTTATGAATACTGATACATATACGAGGGTGGAGTGATAAGTTTCCGGTTTGACAAAGAGATGGCGCCACTAGGCCTACCTTTGTGGCAACCATAAACACTCTACACAACCATAAACACTCTACACATAAACATAAATTCAAATTAACTACATTTATTATCATGACAACCGAACTAATTGTTATTTTTTCCAAACAATTTCATGACAAACAAAATGATTTTTTCAAAATAAATCTAACTTGTTCATATCATTATTATTGTGACACCAACCGAAGGAATCAAAAATAAATAATAAAATTAATACATATGTAGTTAAATACTAGTTTTTGTTTTATTTTACATTTGTGTGGTTAAAGATAGCAATCAACCACACCTTGAGGTAGCGTTCTATAGTACCATCCTTAGATAGCTTGTAGCTATAGTTTCAGTCCGATTGCCATGTTAGTTTAGGTTTGAGAGCACACTGAAAAAGACGCCTCTGTGTTTTTCTTAAAAATGAAAAAGCTGGAAAATCGTGCTGTCATCAAATACTTTTATTTGAAGGGGTTTAAAGCCGAAGGAAATCAAAGAAGAGATGGACTCAACACTGGGGACATCCTCCCCATCATATTCAACCACTAAGCAGTGGGTTTCCGAGTTTAAAAAGGGTCGTGTGAGCACCTCTGATGAGCCTCGCTTAGAACGCCTTGTTGAGGTCACAACTGCAATCAATCCATCCATTGATTACCTTGAAAAGAGTAAAACTATCACTGGTCAATACTACGCAGACTTATTGCAACGTTTGAGCCACGAGGTGAAAATTAAACGACCTCATCTGGCGAAGAAAAGAATCTTGTTTCATCACGATAACGCACCAGCGCACAAGTCAATCATTGCGATGGCTAAAATCAACGATCTGAAGTTTGAATTGATGCCGCACTCTCCCTACTCTCCAGATCTAGCCCCGAGTGACTATTATCTGTTTCCTGATCTCAAAAAATGGCTTGGCGGTTAGAGATTTGCGGACAATAAAGAAATAATCGAAGCTGTAAATGGGTATTTTGAGGAGCTTGACGAATCAGTCTATAGAGATGGCATTATTAGACTAGAACACTCGTATGTAGTAAAAGAACTTTAATAAATGGAAGAAAATAGTTTTTTGAAATATAGTTCATGAAAACAATACAAAAAAATAAAAAAAATAGTGCGTGGAGTCCCTCCGCGCGGAAGAAGTGAAACTTCCTAATGTGAAAATGAAAATAGGAAGGGGTAGAAATTGATTTTTAGTGAGCTCATATTGTTTTTTTAAGACGAACTTTATTAACATTGGTTACAATTCACAACTGATCGCATCTTTTAATTATCATTTTCGAGTGGAGAAATATCCAAATCTATAACATTTACAATGTTATTATGATAACTAAAATAAGATACGAAATGTTTGAGTTCTATTTTTTCAATATTTCTTGCAAAAACTGCATCAATGGTAGTTCACCTTTTGGTTGTTGGATCATTCCCACCATTTATCATTTCCAATCCAAATTTGTCTTTAAGGAAGGTTAATAATATTTCAGCTTCAGGTAACGAGAAATTCACATTAAAATCTCATCAAATCAATGTATTAATTTTAATATATATTACTAGCTGTGCCGCCCGGCTTTGCTCGGGTCTGTAGTTTCAAGGTTCCCGTTCTCGTTTTTCCTCTTCCGTGGGAATTTAGGGATGAAATTAATCTTTCTTATTGTGGGACTATGTGGCATCCTAATGCTCAAAAAATTTTTGAAATCTGTCAAATAGTTCCAAAGTTTCCGTTTCCAACCCCGTTCATGTGAGAAGCTTCTGTTCCCATGGAAGTATGTGAATGAAATATAAGTCTATGTCACTGAGGAATAATGTAACATCCTAGAGTTGAAAGAATTTTTTAAATAGGTCAGGTATAGGTTTTTAAATAGGCCGTTTCTGTTCCTGTGGGATTAAGGGGATGAAATATAGTCTAAGTTACTGATGAAGGGAGATAATGTAGCACCCCTAGTGCTGAAAGATTTTTTGAAATCTGTGGAGTAGTTTCTATTTCTCCGTTCCCAACCCCATTCCTGTGGGAATATGGGGATCAAACCTTGACAGGAACCATCTCTGGACTAAACTTTGTCTACACTGAAAATTTCGTAAAAATCCGTTGGGTGGTTTAGGAGTCTACACCGGACATACATACATACATAACATACATCCTATTTAATATATAGATCTTGCAAGCACAGACACGATTTTCACACACACGGCACAAATTGAAAACTAAGAAAGAACAAAGAACTAGTTTCAATAATGTCGTTTCATTAATACAAATGTCATAGCAACAAATTGAGAGCAGTGCCGAAAATTATGCAATCGATAACATTCCGTGTTAAACGTATAACGCTTTCATGTTTGAAAGTCGCATAAGAAGTTTCACTTCAAAAATTAGTTATCATCTTATAAATTAAACAATAACAAAAAAGTTTTGTTATTGTCGTGGTTTTTTGTCCTGGAGTTGTAATTTGTTTAAATACAAAAACCTAAAAAGAAATAAATTTCTTTAAAGGCATGTTAAATGATCGTGAAGATCAACCTTCAACTCCAAACTTGCGTTTCGCCCAGGTACGGCAAAGGGCTCATCAGTTAGATGTTGCCGTACCCTTCTAAGACGCAAACTTTGTTCGGAATACACCGACACTTATAAAATTTACTGCGCTTACACGCAGTGAATTTTATATCCAAGTGAATGAACAAGTCATATTGCACTTGGAAAAAGTAAACAAAATGTTTGCCATGGTTTGGCTTCAAATTATAAATTAAACAATAACAAAAATCATCTTATCTCTTATCATCTTAATTCCGGTTTACACTTTATTTTGTCTGGCAGTGTATTTATTTATATATTTATATAGAATTTTAGCCTAAACAAGAAAAACAGGTTAAATATAATACTATTTTTCGTTACTAAGAAAGAGCTATGACTTGGAGAACATTTTTGGTTGGCAGCTTAAGCTTTGTTGTAGAAACCCGAAATATTTAAATTGGCAAATCCTCCGTTAGTAAATTCAATGTCATTAAAAGCGTTTTCTTAATTAGCGGTTCAGGATTGGCAGAAAATTGTAGGTCCCTTCCATATCACCATGACAAAAATATTGAGTAAACTTAATAAATTGACAATGACAATTCGATGACTAGTGAAAGAGTGCGTTCACAAGTTGAAATCATTATTTATAAATTTTTTTTTTGTTTTTTACAGGACTTCCTTTTTTTAACAAAAATTTTGGGGAAGCGAAACAAAATGGTAAGTTTTTATTGTTTTCCTTCTCTAATTTTTTTCATTTACTTGATAATTAAAGTCTGAAATTGCATGACATTGGACTTTTTGATCCTTGATGTAGTCTAACTGTCGACAAAAACGAATTTTGCTGGCATTGCCTAAAGTTATTTCTTTGGAAGTGTCTATATTATGTACCAAAAAACATTCATGTAGGCTGGTGTTGGTACGATGAACACCGCATTATTGAGAAATCTCTCACAACATTTGACAGAATCAAATACTTTTTTGTTGCCTTAATCCGCATTTTGTGTAATTTGAGTAGAAAAATGTGGTGTAGACTGATTTGTTTCAGTTCGCTCAAGATCGTCATTTTTGATAAGAAAATGTTCCTATTCGTCAATCTTAAATGTTTTCAGTGCAGTCGTTTCAGATGAAAATCTCCTGACCAGGGGCGAACGCAGAAAAATTTTTCGGGGGGGGTTTTGAAATATATTAAATATGAATGAACCATTTGTTTTTAATATTTTTATGCTTTTTTATACTCTGTATTGATTTGTAGTATGCAATGTATTTATTGCTAGGAACAATCCTTACAAATATTATAAATGTGAAAGTAACTCTCTCTGTCCGGTTTTCTATGTAACCGTCTTCAGCCCAAACTACTGAACTGATTTGAATGAAATTTGGTACAGAGGTAGTCTAAGACCTGAGGAAAGATATAGTTTTTATGTTTTATCCCAAACCTGAGGAAGGACATAGGCTATGCATTTTATCCCTATATTCTAATGAGAACGGGAACGTATACAGGAACCTAGAAACTACAGTACCGATTTTAAAAATTTTTCGACCGTTAGAATGCCTCACTATCCTCAAGTAACATAAACTTTAACTCATCCCCAAATTCCTACAGGAATTGGAGTCCTTACTACTATAATAAGTACGAAAGAAACTCTGTCTGTCCGTCTTTCTATGTTACCATCTCCCACCCAAACCACTGAATCGATTTAAATAAAATTTTATACTGAGATTATCTAGAACCTGAAGAAGGACATAGGCTTTATTTCATACGAATACTCTAACGGGAACCAGTCCTTACTAATATTATAAATGCAAAAGTAGCTCTGTCTGTTTGTCTTTCTATGTTACCGTCTCCCGCCCAAACAACTGAACCTATTCAAATGATATTTTGTAAAGAGGTAGTCTAAGACCTGAGGAAAGACATAGTTTTTATGTTTTATCCCAATTCTTATGGGAACGGGAACGTAAGCGAGAACTTAGAGACTACTGGACCGATTTCAAAAATTCTTCCACCGTTAGAATGCTTTACTATTTCCGAGCGAGTAACATAAACTTTAACTCATTCCCATATTCCTATAAGAACGATCACCATATTCCCACAGGAACGGGAGTCGTTACTAATATTCCAAAAATTCCAAAATTAAATCTGTCTATCTATTTTTTTCTTTGTTCCATTATTCCCGTACTTACGGCAAAACATTTTTATTTGGCAAAAGATGAAAAAAGTAAGAACATCGTGTGCAAAAATGTACTTAGGTTACTGAAAAATTAAAAATACTGCCGAAAGTCACTATTCCACGCTGACGAAGTCGCGAGCACAGCTTACTTACTTACTTAAGGTGGCGCTACAGTCCGGGTCGGACTAGGGCCTCAACCAACATGCTTCTCCAGCCAGCTCGGTCCCTAGCTAGCTGCCTCCAGTTTTGCACGCCAAGTTGGTTGAGGTCCTCTCCTACTTGCGTGCGCCACCTGAGTCGCGGTCTTCCTCTACTGCGCCGTCCCTCGGGATTGGATTCGAAGACTTTCCGGGCCGGAGCGTTGGTGTCCATTCGCTCTACATGACCCAGCCATCTAAGCCGCTGGACCTTGACTCGTTTGACAAGGTCAGTGTCGCTGTACAGCCCGTACAGTTCGTCATTAAATCTTCTTCTCCACTCTCCATCTATGCAGACGGGACCAAAAATCACCCGAAGAATTTTTCTCTCGAAGCATCCTAAAGCGTTCTCGTCTGCCTTTGACAAGGTCCATGCCTCTGCGCCATATATAAGAACCGGGATGATAAGTGTCTTATACAGGGACACTTTAGTTGCTCGAGAGAGGACTTTACTACTCAATTGCCTTCTTAGTCCGAAGAAACAGCGATTGGCAAGAGTTATTCTTCGTTTGATTTCAGCGCTGGTGTCGTTGTCTGAATTAATAGCGGCGCCTAGGTAGACAAAGTCCTTAACTACCTCAAAGTTATAGCTGTCAATCGTGACGTTTTGTCCAAGACGTCGGTGTTGGGTGTCCTTTCTTGATGACAGCATATACTTGGTCTTGCCCTCATTTACCACTAAACCCATCTTCTTCGCTTCCGTCTCAATGCTCATAAACGCGCCATTGACATCACGCTGCGTTCTTCCAATTATGTCAATATCGTCGGCATATCCGAGCAATTGAACGGATTTTTGAAAGATTGTGCCTCTTGTGTTGACGTGGGAGTTTTGCACTATTCTTTCAAGAACGATGTTGAAGAAATCGCATGACAGTGCATCGCCTTGCCTAAAACCTTTTTTGACATCGAATGTATCGGTGAGATCTTTTCCGACCCTGATGGAGCAGCGTGCGTTCTCCATCGTCATCCTACACAATCGGACAAGTTTGGTAGGGATGCCAAAACTAGACATGGCTCTATATAACTCCTCTCTATAGATGCTGTCATACGCGGCCTTAAAATCGATGAAAAGGTGGTGGGTATCGATTTGAAGCTCCTGGGTTTTTTCCAAGATCTGCCGTAGTGTGAAGATTTGGTCTATGGTGGACTTTCCTGGTCTAAAGCCGCACTGATAAGGACCAATCAGGTTGTTGACGAATGGCTTCAGACGCTCACACAATATGGCAGAGAGGATCTTATATGCGATGTTAAGAAGACTGATACCTCTGTAGTTGGCGCAGTTCAGAGGGTCTCCTTTCTTGAGGACCGGGGAAACAATGCTAAGGTTCCATTCATCGGGCATGCTTTCTTCCGACCATATTTTGCAAATGAGCTGGTGCATACTCCTGACCAGGTCATTGCCTGCCGCTTTAAACAATTCGGCAGTGAGGCCATCAGCTCCAGCAGCTTTGTTGGACTTTAGCTTGGATACTGCTGTCTTCACTTCGTTCAGGTCGGGTTGGCGGAATTGTTGGTCTACGTCGCCTAAATCGAATGGTTCTATCTCTCTAACAGCGGAATTGGGTTCATCATCGCCGTTATAGAGCTTGGAAAAGTGGTCTTTCCATATCCTCAGCATTGACTGCGGTTCCACCACGATGTTCCCTTGGTCGTCTTTGCAGGCTTCGGCTCGGGGCTTATAGCCCGAAGCTGTTGTTTTTACCTTTTGGTAAAACTTCCGAACCTCATTCCTGCTGTGGCACCCTTCTATCTCCTCGATCGCGCGCTTCTCATGCTCTCTCTTTTTCCGTCTGAGAAGCCGGTGTTCGTCTCTCCTCTTCTGCTTGTAGAGCTCGTAAGCAGTTCTAGTCTTTTTGTGCAGCGCCGCTTTGTATGCTTCCTGTTTAGCTGCATGTGCTTGCCGGCATTCGTCGTCAAACCAGGGGTTTCGTTGTGGTGGCCGTGTGAAACCCAGCACTTCAGAGGCGGCATCTCTGATGGCTGATTGGCAGTGCTGCCACTGGTTCTCTATACTTGATGCTGGCGGCAAAGGACTCCTTAAGAGGTTGTAAGAGACTCGATCGGAAAAGGACTTGGCGATCTCTTGCGATTGTAGTCGTCCAACGTCGAATTTTCTCACAGTATTTCCTTGTGTTGGCTTGGATCGGGATATCCGCAGTCATACCTTGGCTACAACAAGGTAGTGGTCCGAGTCAATGTTGGCCCCTCGGAATGTTCGGACATCCTCTATACTGGAGAAGTGTCGTGCGTCGATCGCAATGTGGTCAATCTGGTTGACGGTTGATTGATCAGGAGATTTCCATGTCCCTTTGTGGATATTGAGGTGCTGGAACCGCGTACTAGCTACCAGAACATCTCGCCCCGCAGCGAAATCGATCAGCCTGAATCCGTTATCGGAGGTGTTGTCGTGCAGGCTGTATCTTCCGATTATTCCACCAAAGATATCCTCTCTTCCTAGCTTGGCATTAAAATCTCCTAGAACAATCTTAATGTCATAGCCAGGGCACTGCTCATATGTTTTGTCCAGGAGCTCGTAGAATACGTCTTTGGTGTCTTCATCCTTTTCCTCTGTGGGGGCGTGTGCGCAAATGAGGCTTAGTATTTTATAAAATAAAATTAATGAGCATTGGAACTTTTGCCATTTTTATATTTATAACGTCGTCATAGTCAACCTCAATACTGCCATAGATGTTCAGCAACATCAAACCGTTCAGTCGCTGGTCGCTCTTCGGTGGTTCTTCCGCGTAGATAAGTTTTTAATCTGCGCAGACATGAAAAGGATCGCTCGCTTGAAGCCACGGATACCGGAAGTGTCGCACCGATCTGCATAAAACAATGAACTCTTTTATATAGGGACGAATCGCAAACATTTAAGGTGTCTATAAAGTTGTTGGACAGTTTTTCGTTTGGCATACTCAAGCAATGTTCATGGGTATGCATATGCTTATTCATACATAAGTATACCCTTTCCTAGTTGCCGTTGTCGATCCCTTTCTCTTTCTTATACAGAGCCAGAGCGACTGGCTTTTAGTATGTGTGATGAAAATTTTAATTTTCGTAGATTTCGGTCGCGACTGCCGTTAGTTTTGAAGCGACCAATGCAATGTGTTTGCGCAAGTAAATAGGAAAGTGAATTCATATATTTCTATCGCAGGTCCCGTTGTATACGACCCAATACTACCTCCACATCAACATATCAAATTTACTTACGGCCATATTATTCACCCAATAAACCCAGGTTTAAATTTACATCCGGATGTAAAATCGCATAAGCCCGATTGTCAAACGCAAATCCATATTATTCACTCCAAATAAACCCGATGGATTTAAACCGCATTGCGTTGTCGGGTTTAAATTTTTACATCCGGATGTATTTTCGGTTCGTTCGCATACTATAGGGAAATTTCAAATATTGCAGCCAAATCAAGCAAACTTACCTAGATTTTGACATAAAAAGTGTGCTTTATATATGTTACGCGAACAAACCCAATCCATCTGTCAAAAGTAAAAGGTGAATTAAAAGAAATTATTTGTTGTATTTTTGTTACTTGCGGACAATCACTTTATTTACACAGCCAACAAATAAATATATTACGAGTCTCACAAGTCAATTGTTGCTAAGAAAGACTGCGTTATATTCCTTCTATTTATCATTTGCATTGGCGAAGCATTTTGGTAGGTAAGTACATTTGATAGATTCTTTGAAACTCAAATCGGAATTAATTTTGTCTTTCGATTAGACGACTCAAGATACCCAAGTGGCAAGGGCTCCAGGATCAGAGGTGGCCACAATGATTTAAAAAACACAGCAGTCACGCGTGGACAGTAACTAGAAGAAGCCAACCCAACCAATAGCAGCCAACAACAGTATAGTTTTCTTAATTTTTCAGTGTCAACGTGCTCTCAGAAAATGTCTAGAAATTCAAAGATTCTTTTCGATAGACTCGAAGAAAGTGATCCTGAGCTCACAGCGTTGATCAAACAGGAGAAAGTACGTCAACGATGTGGCCTAAAAATGATTGCAAGCGAGAATTTTACCTCGGTAGCTGTATTGCAAACTTTAAGTACCTGTGCACACAATAAGTACTCTGGGGGTTTCCTGGTAAAAGGTATTATGGTGGCAATTCATTGATCAGATTGAGGTTCTCGCTCAAAAACGTGCACTAGCAGCCTTTGATTTAAATCCTGAAGAATGGGGTGTGAACGTGCAGCCCTACTCACAACACGAGGTCTTTTAGAAGGAGACACGGATAATGTTATCGATTTCATTGATCGTGCTCTGCAAATTGCAAAGGATGCTACCACTGCCGCTGGTCCTAAGATAGTGCAACATTCCCAATACTTGGTATAGGAGATCTGTAAACACAAAAAAAAACTAAAAGACGTAGTAATACGTGTCGAAATATTTATTATTGATTTTTTTTTACATAAACACAAAAATGGATCACTGAATAGTTTTGTCAATAAAAATTGTTATTTTTTTTCGGGTAGTTTGTTCATCCGCAATGCAGAAACATTTTGCTGGAAATATTTTTTTTTTTAGTTATCTAGAAGACGCATTGAAACGAAGCATTTTCAAGAGTCTACCGACATCACGGTTGTGCCAGAAAGCAGACAGTATCGCCTATGCCAAGGAGGTCATGCATATCAGCATTCAAAGCAGCTATAATAATCAATCACACACAGAAGCTCCACGATCGTTGACCAATCGGGACATGGACTGCCCCAGCCAACGCATCTTTCAGAAGGAGTTGTTTACGCGTCCTTAATTCCCGGAATGCCTATGCATCCAAGTGTGATGCAAATGAAATGTTAATCCAGATGTTCGTGGATCGAATCCCAACGGAGGCAAAAATGATTTTTCATGGATGTGGCCTTTCTCGAGGAATTGGCAAGTCCTCCGTTAGTAAATTCCTTGTCATGATGGGCGCTTTCTCGATTAGACGTTCGGAACCGGCAGAAAATGTTGTCGATTGTCTGGTGAAGCAGCAATTGGTGGAATTTCCATTTCTTGAATCTTTAACATCATGAAAAAGATAGAATGTAAATTTAATCGACAATGCAAGATATAAATGAAAAGTATTCTTACAATTTCTTCAAACAAAAATTTATTTACCAGCAGCACTTTCAACAATTTGACGTTTCTCACTTTGACAACTGGGTTTATTTTAAATCTGGGATCAAAATTTAAACCCGGGATCAAATTTTGACAACTGGGTTTATTTCTATTGGGTTTAAATTTAAAGAGTGAATAATATGGCCGTTACACTAGAAAAGAGTGAACATGCGAAAAACACTAACTTATCGATAGAAATGGCTTTCGCATTTGTAGGGATTTTTTCGTTGACAGAATGAAATTTTCAGATGAATTTTATGTTTCCATGTTTTATATTTTGGTTTTTGTTTTAAAAAACTAGTGGTTATTTTTTATTTTACAAATTTCGGTGGGGGTTTCAACCCCCAAAACCCCCCCCTGCGTTCGCCCCTGCTCCTGACGTTGCCAAAGTTCGCACGATTTTGAAGATGTTATTAGGTTTGTCATTGAAATGCGAATTTTATTTTGTAATAATTTTATTTTATTCAGACGCGAAACTCAAGGCATTATTTTAGCAACAGTTAATCTGGGTCAACGGATCTTAAGCCATTATTGTTCATGAAGACACTTGAGGTTTTCTTCGATGCTGTTTTGCTAAGCGTATCTACTTTTTCGATGGTTTGCTGGATCTTATTTGTGATATGTTTCATTATGTTAAGAGCCTTAGGTTTGCGGATGATACCGTGCTATTGTCATACTCTAAATAGTCTCAAACTAATGAAAAATTCACTTGATAATTACTGTAGGCTGTGCAATTTGTAGTCAATCGGAAAAAAGTTTTTTCACAAACAGTGCTCTATTGAAGTAGCCAGTTGCATTCCTCCCCTAAACCATTTTAGCCGCAACACCCGCCTCGCTAAGAATGCTCATCAGTTTTACCTTGAGCCCAACTTCGGGCGTACAGTCAATTATAGAGATTCTTATTTTAGCCGCACCACCCGAATGTGGATTGCTCTACCTGACCCTGTGTTTCCCCTTCATTACGATTCACAAAAATTCGAAAGCAACGTGCATCGTCGTCTCCTTTCAAATCCTCTCCTATTTTCCTAAATGCTCGCACTGTGTTTTTATAACATTATAAGGGTAGTCATAACCCCTTGATGTGCACATTAATTATAAAAAAAAAAAGTTCAAGTTCAAAAATTTCACAAAATGCGGTTTACTATGAATCCACAAGGAAAAGTAGCGTCAATTGGTAAAGAACATCTTGTGGATAAACTGCTAAACCAAGATTGCAGTCAACTCAAATTGGAAAAAATGTTTTCTTTTCGTCCAATACTTGTTTCAAATTGACAATGTTTTTGCAAAAGTGTATTTTGATTGGCTTTTAAGAATGGTAAAGAAAATAAAAAAATAAAAATAGTTCTCCTAACTCCCAATTCTTTTATGATGACATTAGCGGAAGATTCAATTATACCCATGGTGATTAGGCTGGCTGAATATATTTAAGATCTGAACTACACGCCACAAAAAGGAGACTTTCCTGTTGTCTCGAGCTTTTAGGGGACGAGAAAACGTCTAGAGCTGTATTGGAGAATGCTTGATACTGATGGAAATGGGGCATAATGTGTTCGGAAATCTTATCTTTCTGAAGAGAGAGAATTTAAAAGTGCTAACGAGCTTGATGTTAAGAGTAAGTACATATATGCATAAACGTGGTGATGCAATAGAGCGGGGGGCCCCATCAGGGTCCAGCGCATTTTGCACAACCATGCCAGAATTTTAACGGAATGGAGAGGACTGATAATTTTTTGCCGATTCCCAACGGCTAATCGAGAAACCGCTTTTGGCAATGGAAGTTCTAACGGAGAACTTGCCAATTCCTTTTGAAAGGTGATACCTACCTAACCGTGGAAAAACATTATTTTGTTTCTGTTGGGTCTCGAACCATGAATATTCCGCATTACAAGGAGACATGCTAACTATTACGCCACGGGCTCCAAATAGCATCTTTTATATGCTCCTTTAAAAAGAAACCAAAAAAATATTTTTGAAATATTAACGGTTGACTGTTTTTGTAGTTTTGAAATATTTCTTACCATCTCCCAGCTCATTACAAGATGACGATGACGTCTTACCTGTCAACAAATGAATTCATTGTACTGGTCTTACCTTATTCTCATTGAAGCGCTGAATACACATTCAAACAGTGTTTTCTAACCTTCCATTCTCATCTGAGCCCTTGGACTGGCTTATCTTACTTCCAATCAGCATGCCACCTGTCGGAGGAAAAAAATACACTTCTGCTGCATTACAAAAACAAGCCAGCGCATTCTACGATGACATTACGAGGTCATTCATAAATCTCCTCCACAACCAAAATAAAACAAAGATTCTGACAGAAAAGCGTTTATTTTTATTTTTCTCAAACATTTCATCCCACGGGGGGATGAACGCTCGTCGAGTATTTCGTTAATTCAGTTTTCTTTTCGTTGAAGTAAGAAAGTATAAATAAATAGAAAACAAGACAGACATCACGCTTCATACCTTCATTGTGCCATAAGAATTAAAAGAAAAAAGAAATGATAAAACCAACGATTACGTTTGTTTTCTTTTCCACACATACTCTGGGGGTTTTGGTGAGAGATTAAGCAACTCGCGGAGCAGAGCATATTTGATATTATGTTTCTGAAAGTGGGATGTTTTTATTCCACTAATCTTGGTTGTGGATTTTTGAATGAATGAACCATTTTCAAGTTAAATTTTTTAAAGCTCTTAAGGGATTTAATTACAGATAGAACACTCAATCAATTTTGGGTTGTGGATGAATCTTTTTTAGCTCTCTCGTCAGATGTTTGTTTATAAATGGCACCTATACATGTGAAAACAGTTGGACTTCAAATAAAAAGATATTTGTTAATTAATTAAAATACGTTTAAATTCATGAAACTCAATTAAATGTAGTCGCTCCCATTTCCAAAAGAACCCACCTATACTGTAATATCTAGCTTTGAGGGCGTTTTTGTTTTTTATTTCAAAATTATCATTGACACAACAGTGCATTTGTATATTATTTACTCTTAACCACTTTTCTTTTCAAAAATTTACAAAATACCCACAGGTGTTTCCACGAATGGGAAAAATAGAAGAAAAAACATAGTAAATATAAAAGGCAACGCGCTTTAATAAACTGTTCTGCGAAACAGTAGACAAGTAGCTTTGCATTCGGTAAACAATTATCATTTGGATTGGATTTATTTACCTTCAATTTAAAATTTAAATTGATATTCTGACAGAAAATCAAATTGAGTCTAGCTCTATGTGCCGCCAAATGAAATAGGATTAGGGTAGGTGTACCAGTACCCGGCCAGTCACTAGTACCCGGCCACTTTCTATTAAATACGAAATAACAAGAAAATAACACATTATTTGCATGAGCAAAAACATTGTGACAATTATTCCAGGCCCATGTAATGCTTTGGTAAAGTTTGTCTGATCTGCGCTTGAAAGATCCATGGCAAAAAAATATTTAGTTTGTGAAGTTCGTTGTGAGAGCAGGAAGTGCTAGTTTGAGTTCGCGAGTGCTAGTAGAACCGATACGCAAAATAAGTGAGTTTCAGCGTTCCTTGTAAGTATACAAATCAGTTTTGTGTTTTTTTAAATAAATATTATGTTTATTGATCGTAAACTCAAAAAAAAATATAATTTTTTTGTTTTAAATTACTAAAAATGTGGTGGCCGGTTACTGAAACATAAATTTCTTATGATGTTTTAGTATCCGGCCAGGGTGGCCGGGTACTAGAACTTTACCTGAAATCGAATAATTTATTTTTTTCGCGTTTAAACGTATAATAATACTTTTGCCTGCCTCCACAATTCAATAAAATGTATTAAATATGTCAAGTTTTAGTATCCGGCCACCTCTTTATGTCGAAGGTTTACTATGGCCGGGTTTTAGAACAAACCGGCCACCTTGCTAATTGTGAACAAATTCATACTATTTGTTATAGAAAATGAGTCAAGAAATAGTTGAAGGAGAATCACAAGAACTTTCACGTACTTAAAGAATCGAACTTGATCTAAAGTAAGTCTGGAAAAAAATAAGCCATAGAAAAGCCACTTCCAAGTATGAAAAAAAGAAGAAGATGAATGGAAGCTCAAAAATCATCTGGACGCAAGAGAAATTCTTATAGGTAAGCGATACTGAAGAAGACGGTTTAAGAACACAGGTTGCGATATTTGTCCCTTGTGGTATCATCTTAAATGCTAGGGTTAGGTTAGGTGGAAGTGGCTGTCAGCCAATGAGTAATATCTACGTACATTGCCTGACACACTTAGACCGCAAGGGTCCATTGTGATACCACAGAGATCAGCAAGTTAATCACCTACTGATCTCAGAAACCCGATGTAAGATTAACGAGTTGATCACCCATTAATCTTTCTTTACGGGAAACGGGACTATAGCCGGTTATTCACCTGCTAGTCGAACCACGCGAAACTTTTAATGTATTTTGAAAGACTTTAAGGGTCTATGAAGTAGTGCAGGGCATGAGCAAAGAAGGTGTTGAACGGTTTCTTCCTCTTCTTCGTCCATGCAGCTTCTGCAGATATCATTGGAAAACACAATAAGTCTTTTGGCGTGTCTTCCTATTAGACAGTGTCCCGTAATAACACCTATGGTTGAACCTAGATACAAACGGTTCAGGACTTACAAACTCTTTGAACGTTTTGAGTCTACACACGGCCAAACTTTTTTGGTTGCAAGGCAGTTGTTACTCTCAGTCTATCTAGTGTTTGTTATTCTTTAATGAAGAAAGTTCCTATTTTGTTTTGTTAATGTTTAATAATAACTTTATTTATGAAATAAATTTAACTAACAAAAATTTCAGCCAAATTGTAGAAGATTGAAATCTTCTACCTATTTATCGTTCATATAAAAAATAACTTTTTTTTGCTTTGTTAGTTTTAATTTTATATTTAATATTTTAAGCAAGCTAGGATAAGCTTATGCGATAAAACTTAAATTTAATGAATATAAAATATTTTTTGAAAAAAACCTAGTTATTTATTGATAAAAGTGTTTAATTTCAATGGTTTAGTTAAGATTTGCTACAAAAGAAAAGACCTGGCCGGATACTGGATCAAAAGTGGCCGGTTACTGAAAATTGGTGGCCGGGTACTGGCACTTTTTTTATTTAAGTTGTTCCAGTTTTAATATTATTAAGTTTGCAACTTTTGCATTATTTTTGTTTGATTGAAATTTTAAATAAGATTAGAAAAAAACGGACTCCAAAATCTCATATCATAAGACGAATTTGCTATAGGGCCCCAAAGTGAGAAAATGCGTTAGGTGGCCGGATACTGGTACACTTACCCTACTTCATAACTGGCTGGTGATAGTGATGCAGGTTAGTAGAACCACATTTACACATTTTAGTTTTGTTGTTCATCTCGGTTTTTCTTTTCATAGAACTGCTTTTAAAGCTGAGGTCTTACAGATGTAGTTTCGTGGTTAAAAAAATTTTATTGGTTGATGAATATCATATTTATAGTATTTGTTGACGGAATGGTTACATAAAGCTACATACACACATGATTTTTTTATATTTTTAATTTTTTTTTTTTTTTATACTATGGCGCTTAGCCGCCGTGAAGGCTTCTGTCAGCAAAAGGCATAAATATGTAGACTCTTCCAAAAAAAATCCATCTTTACCCTTGCGGAACCGAAATGATAGAGCGTATACATTTTTGCGTGTACATGCACATACACAATTTAATCTCATTTTTAAGGACTCTGGCTCCTTTGCTTATTATTGAAGAAACAACAAACCAACGAAATACTACGAAAAAAGTGGTGGCACAACAAAGCTATGGAGAGGAAACTTGTTGGTCAAACGCTTTTGCAGGACTTGCAAATTTATGCCTATTTCGAACTGTTATTTAGAAAGTGCTATGTTCAGGTTAAAATCGAAATTGGTATCAGTCTTGCGGTAGAGCTATAGCGTTTTGCATTTTAAAGTGTAGTGACAACTTCATGTCTCTTAAATTGGTGATACATTAAAAGCAATTAAATAATTTGGGTGTGGTAGAAGACAGATGACAGATTATTGATACAAGTAAACAGATAACAGGTGACAGATGACAGACGATAGACGACAGGTGACAAATGAGAGATGACAAATGACAGATGACAAATGACAGATGATAAATGGCAGATGATAGATGACAACGAAGCAGATATTTTTCCGTACTCGCTCGATGGTGAGAGTCCTGAACGATCATAAAAAAAATAAATAGGGTGGCGCAACAGAGCGAGGAGCCCTTGGGCCTAGCGCATTTTTCACAACCATGCCTCACAACCATGCCTTGAGGAAATGGAGGGGACCTACAATATTCTGCCAGTTCCGAGCGGCTAATCGAGAAAGCGCTTTTCTGGGCAATGAATTTACTAACGGAGGACTTGGCAATTTCGTGCGAAAGGCGATACCCGTGGAAAAAACATTTTTGCCTCTGTTGGGATTCGAACTTGAACCTCTGGATTAACAGGCGGACATGCTATCCATCACACCACGGACGGGTACCACGCGATGAACGATCATAATAAACATAAATCCGCTGGTCCAGATGGTATCCCTGCTAATATCTTGAAGAAGTGTTCTTCTACGAGGGTAAAGCCTACGCCGTGGCTGTTCTATCTTTCCTACCTTTTTTCTAGGCTCTTTCCGAGCAGATGGAAAACTGCATTTGACCAGCCCATTCCTTGAAAAGGCGAATCATTCCTCCTTTCTTTCCAATGTAATGAACGTTGAGTAATCATCAACCTATGAAATATCTTGAGGGCCGAAAGCTTCTAAATAACCGACACCACGGTTTTCGTAGCAAAAGGTCAACTGATTATTTGTTGGCATATCTCACCGAAAAGTGGAACCAATCTTTACACTGTTTTGGAGAAAGTAAGATTATTTCGCTTGATATTTCTGAAGCATTTGATAGAGTTTGGCATCAGGCTCTTTTATCGAAAATGCGTGCTTTTGGTATCGATGAGTCTTTTCTTCGTTGGATTAGAAATTACTTTTCCAACCGTTCAATACGAGTTGTATTGGACATGGATGGCCATGGCTTCAAGTCTGATACCCACTTCATAAATGCTGGTGTGCCCCAGGACACCGGTTTGTCTCCGACTCTCCATAAACGATCTCTTGTCTGAAGCTTCTACTCCAGCAGCAAATAACTAAGCGTGCATTACGATGATAAAGAAACCATTCGACATCAAAAAAGCTATCACTCTCAAATTTTTTCACAGTCTTACCGAATGTTTGGTCGAGTTTGAATGTCATAATAACTCCGTATTGAACAAAAAGTGGCTAAGTATTAAGTTTTATAAATTTTAACGCGTAGCTTCATAGTTATGGGTTGCATTATTGTAGAGGGGAAACATTCTACTGCCTTCAAACATAAAAATGAATTACCTTGTATAATCACTTGATGCTTAGACAGTTGTCGTTGTTCGTTTCTATTCCAATAAAGGTCTCTCAAACCGTTTTGCATTTTTCGGCAAGAAATTGCAATCAATCATAGCCAAACGATGAGAATATTTATATCTTGCTTGACGAAGAAACACTTCCTAAAGCTTTTTAAGTGTGTCTGAAAACTAGCGTTTCCTCTTTTTATGAGAAAAAGAGCACTTCCATTGAAGCTGGTCGTTTTCTAAACTCGTTTATTCGTTTCTATTTGACTTCGTATTACTGCCAATATTTATTCTTAGTAAAAATTTACTGTGGATCTATGGAATACCTATAGCTAATTCCGATTTTAGAAACTTGATTGCAAACAAAATTTTAATACGTGTATGTCGTGTTGAAATACAAAAATGAACTGCCAATGGTGCTAGCCTGTAAGTGAAACTCCGCACTTTTGACACCATTTTTTCTTACTATTTAAATGACTTTTAACTCAATCATATCAAAGGGATTTTACTCATGACCAATCTAATGTCTCGTTGACTCTTTGATGAATATATTTTTCATCGGTGTCACTTTTTTCTCCTTGAAACACGAACCGAAATACTTTATTTAATATAGTCAAACTGTTTTCGTTTTTGTTTACCATGACAGTTACATAAAACTATAGGCATTTAAAACTACTGTAAGTAAAAGACTCAACAGCAAATAAGCAGTAGGTTTTTTAAAAAGAATTTTGAACACAGCTGAGTCAAGTAAAATCGTAAGATATTTTGTTTTTAATATCCTATAATAAGAAACACAAATATTTTTTGCACAAAAAACTATGGTTGTTTTTTGTCAAATAATTTAAAGTATACATCCGTGTTTATCTCTGTCAAACAACTTGCCTGCTGTATAATTGAACAAAATACTTAGGTATCTATAAATCAAAAAATAAATAGGGTGGCGCAACAGAGCGAGGAGCCCCTGGGCCTAGCGCATTTCTCACAGCCATCCCTTGTGAGGGAATGGAGGGGACCTACTATTTTCTGCCGGTTCCGAACGGCTAATCGAGAAAGCGCTTTTCATGGCAATGAATACTAACGGAGGACTTGCCAATTCCTCGCGAAAGGCGATACCCGTAGAAAAAACATTTTTGCCTCTGGTATCTAAGGTATCTAAGGCATTTTAATTACTAAATAAAGCACTTAGAACTAAATCCTATGGTTTACACTTAAAGATATTATAAGATATCTTGGCACATATTTATAGGAAATCCCGGTCACACTGCATTGCATATAGCCAAGACTCTCACTGTTTCTGCTCCGAGTGTCTGAAACGTAATTCGAGAAAGTTCACACTCTCAGAGGACGCTGTCCGTACTGTCATCATTATCTGAGCAGGGTTCACAAAGAGGAGTATTTAAATGTGCTAGAGTAAATACCTAAGCGCCAAACTTTTGCCTTCTTCGGGTGTTTTTTGTCAAATCAAATTGTTAATAAAAGCCATTACTATGAGGTCATGGGAAAGCTATCTTAGACACTTTCCTGCCAAGCTTGATTTCAAGAATAGAGAAATGTCCTAAAACCCAAACAATACTCATTGTTGAACCAGTTCTTGATAAATGTAGACATCCAGATCTAACGCTGAGGTAATTTCCTCGAATGTAATATCCATTATAGGAGAGAGCTTTTACATGGGACTTTGAGCTTCGATTCTCAGTAGTATTCAAAATGCTTTTCTACCCTCGTATCACCCCCACCCCTTTATCTTGGTGGGATTAAAATGTTTACTTTTCTTATCATAAACAAATAAATAAGTTGGCGCAACAGAGCCTGGAGTTCCGGGACCTAGTGCATTTCTCACAACACGCTTTTTTAACAAAAAGAGGAGGCTTAAGCTAATACAGAAATTAGTAATTATAGGTCCATCTCACTTCTTTCTGTCTTCAGTAAAATTTTTGAAAAACTTATGAAAAGTAGAATTTTGAGTTTTTTAGATAAAACCAAGTTTTTCAATCCAGCACAATTTGGTTTTTTAAATGGCAAATCGACGGAAGATGCTCTCTTACAATTTTGTTCATTAACAATGTCACAACTAGACGAGAAAAAATGTGTAGCTGGCCTATTTGTTGACATCACAAAAGCATTTGATATGGTCAACCACAATATATTGCTAAGGAAGTTGGAGAAAGCTGGTTTTAGGGGTTTCATGCTTCACTGGTTCAGGTCTTACCTTGAAAACAGGTCACAAAGAGTGAAAATGGATGATACAAGAAGTGACGTAAGATTTCTTAATTTGGGTGTACCACAGGGCTCTGTACTGGGCCCAATTCTATTTTTAGTTTACATCAATTCGCTTTTTGCTCTTAGTTTCAAAGGTTTACCAACTGCTTTTGCTGATGACATTGCGTTCTCATACGGCACTTACAGTCCTTTAGACCTCGTTTACAATTTTAATTGGGACTTAGACCTATTGCGACTCTGGTTCTATGAACATAATTTAGTAATAAGCTCTAAGACCAAGATAATGTTTTACAGTTTATCTTCATCTACCATGTGGAATGCAAATTTTTTCTTCCATGCTCCTGAATGTTGTAGATTCAAACTGTTTACTTGCCACTGTTCGTCTGGTTTCTCTCCTCCCTCTTTTTATAGTGATATGAACTGTAGTGATAAATGTTTTCCAGTTGAGAAAGTCAACGAGTTTAAATATTTGGGACTGACTCTAGATTCTCGGATGAGTTTTGCTAATCATGCTGAATCCCTGAAGAAGTATTTTCGGTGTACACTGCGACATTTTTATTATTTGCGTAATGTATGCTCAACTAAACTGTTAATGACAATTTATTATGGTATTTTCCATTCTAAGTTACAATACGGAATTGCTTGATGGGGTGGTGTATATCGTAACAAAGTACAACCACTTTTGGTATTGCAGAAATATGTCGTTAGAAAAATCTGTCTTAAAGCTGGTAGGCACTCGAGTTTTCCTTTGTTCTGTGCTCTTAAGATACTTCCAGTTCGTCATTTATACTGTTTCAAGGTGCTAAAAACTTTTTATATGATGTCTGGGAATCTCAATTTTCGTTTAATTTCGAGATACAATCTTCGTGGAAACCTTTCAAACTTATTATCTGTTCCTTTTTTCCGTACCACTGCTTATCGTAACTTTTTCTCTATTATGTCTCTTCGGTTGTTTAACATTCTTCCACAATCAATAAGGACTATAACTATACCTGGAAAGTTTTTTAAAAGCGTTAAAATTTGGCTTCTTTCCTTAGACTATCTTGCTCTGGAGTCTTATATTTTTGATGTTTTGGGTTAATTTTCATTCACATTTCAATTTTTTACTACATCTGTTATTGTTGCTTACATCTGTTACTGTTACTTAGTGTTTTTGATATCAATTTTTGCATTATATAAAAAACAAAAAAAAAAAAACAAAATTAATTAAAATTTTATTATGTGAATTCTTCAAGGGTCACCCCACCCAATTACTTTAATTTTTGATATTTATAGCTTTTGATGTGGCACTCAACTCTATTTTTTAATTTCTTTAAAATAATGAATGTCACCAGCCTTCCTTATATTTTTCTTTAAGTTAAATGGAATGTTTTAATTTTTCTATTATTCAATAATTGTTAAGAAATTTATATGAAACAATAAATATAATCTAATCTAAAAAAAAAAAAAAAAGTGCCTAATCACCCGTCCATTGTACTACCAGTAGTAGTAGTAGTAGTAGTAGGGCGATTCCGCTTTAGATGACTTCCGACATGGTTTTTTTATAACGCTATTTGTTGTTTTTTTTTACTAGTGCAAAGAAGAAAGTCTAAATATAATAATCAATTTATTTTTATTTGATTTTATACCATATCTTCTTTTTTGGCGCGTTTGAAAATATTACCATCCGAAGAATTGGTATAAACTGTGAAATCATAACTAGCAACACTGGCGCGAAACAGTTGTTGTTGACAGTTTGAGGTTATGTTTTACCAGCTAAGCGTGAAGTGGCAATATTCATTTATCTTCGTCTGTCAAAAAATGTAAGTATTTGTTGTTATTTATTAAGAACAATTGATTGCTAGAATACACTGTCAATTTGTTGCACCCGCGATGCAAAAGGTATAAAAGTTTACTTTTTCCACAAAAATAAAGAGCTAACGTTTTGAAACTTTCCAAAAGTAAGAAGAAATCAAAACCAAACTTAAATTATTTGTTTTTAAGAGTGTAATGAGTGTAAGGTTAAAGTTAACGATAACTTAAATTGGTTGCACCCGCGATCTCAATTTGAGATCACGGGTGCAACTTTTTTTCACGTAACGTTTTTGGGTGATTAATTTATACATTTCCTTGTTTTGATAAACCTTTACTAATAATATATGCTGAAGACGATTGATGATATATATTTAATATGTGTGTCTATATTATATTCTATATTTTTTACAGAAGGGTCATTCCATTATCGCGGGTGCAACATTTAGACGCCTGTTTTAGTTTAACCTAATGAAATAAAAAACATTTTTAATTTCATTAGTCAATGAAAGACTACATTTTAATATGTTTATTTTATATTAATTAACAAATTTTTTAATATAGTACTCGAAAAGCTAGGAGAAAGGTTCAAATTGCCATCGCGGGTGCCAGATCACAAACAAAAAACACAAATCTGTTAATTCTTACATATTTAATATATTATGCCTTAATGTTTTGAAATATAATAAAGTAACAAAGAACATAAAATAAAAACTCTAAACAAAGCAAAAATAAACAATGAATTATTATTTTTTTCAATAATTGCGGGTGCAACACTAAATTATCGATATTATCGATCGATGACGTATTTCAAAAGAAATAATAATTAATAAACGACAAAAGAAGTATAACTGTTAGTAATTAATATGATTTGATCTCTTATTTGGTTCCTATATAAGTAAAATTGATGTTTATGTTCACTTAAATTAGACTGGTTGCACCCGCGATAATTTAGTGTTGCACCCGCAATTATTGAAAAAAATAATAATTCATTGTTTATTTTTGTTTTGTTTAGAGTTTTTATTTTATGTTCTTTGTTACTTTAATATATTTCAAAACATTAAGGCATAATATATTAAATATGTAAGAATTAACAGATTTATGTGTTTTTTGTTTGTGATCTGGAAAGGTTGGGCCAAACTTGTTGCACCCGCGATGGCAATTTGAACCTTTCTCCTAGCTTTTCGAGTACTATATTAAAAAATTTGTTAATTAATATAAAATAAACATATTAAAATGTAGTCTTTCATAGACTAATGAAATTAAAAATGTTTTTTATTTTATTAGGTTAAACTAAAACAGGCGTCTAAATGTTGCACCCGCGATAATGGAATGACCCAGTAGTAGTAGCAGTAGTAGTATTAGTAGTAGTAGTAGTAGTAGTACCCTAGTAGTAGTAGGGTAGTAGCCTTACTTAGCAGTGTAGAAGATGGAAATATGGTGGTTGTAATTTGTTATTTTGCATATTCATTTAAATGCATACAAATTTTCCAAATA
Organism: Melanostoma scalare; assembly: GCA_949752695.1. Lineage (NCBI taxonomy): Eukaryota > Metazoa > Arthropoda > Insecta > Diptera > Syrphidae > Melanostoma > Melanostoma scalare. The sequence continues at coordinate 67,190,132 of OX456984.1, forward strand.
AAAACCTTTTGATTCTTCCTCCTTTTTCCGGCATTACAAGCATCGTGATCACAAAAAGATCACAATTCTCCCAATGCTTTACGCTAGTAAAGCTTGCCGGCTTTAATGGTATGGGGTTGGCCTCAAAATGCTTCGTCCCAGTTTTGAATTGTTCCATGCAGACGTAATTATTTTGCTATGAGGAAAGAGGTCATGAAGAGTGGTGATCTGTTCGAAATGAACTGATAAAGTTTGATAGAGTCTTTTTGACAATTACAAGTCACATAAGTAATTTTTCTATCTAAGCTCCTGAAACTTTCTTAACAAACTTAATCATACCTCTATCAGTAAAATAACTAAACAAAAAGATTTGAGTTATGGAAGGTACAAAAAGCATTTCAGTAAAGCTTCATCAAACAGAAGAGGTCTTAAACTCTTCAATCGAATTTCTTAACGTGTTACAGAAGACAGATCACTTATAGTGGCGAACCAAAGAGAGGATTCTGAGATTTACTCGAGCATTGCAGATTAGTAGGTATGTCGTCAGTTAAGCCACTGGACTTCGTAAGTATTTTAAACATTTGCAGAAATCGCAAAAAGATATTTTAGACTTTTTTCTTTTTTAAGTAGTGTTCAGAACAACATAAGTAGAAGTACACTGAAAATGCTTAAAGGTGGGTCTGATTTGACTTATTTCCATGTCTATATATTTTTTGTTGAATTTTCGACTTACAAGGTCCTGCATTTTAACTGCCGATATGTAACATATTGATAAGTTCCTCCAGCCAGTATAAGCCCTTTATAAGGGAGAGTTCGCTCAAGGGAATCCGTCAGATTGAAAAAATGGATCATCCGGAGCGCTTCAGACAAATATAAGGTGAGTTAATTACATGCTAAAAAGTGTATGTTCCGCTTGACATGCATGCATAACCAAAACTAGCTCGTCGGAGCGGGGTTCTTGCGTCAGAATCATGGACGGCCGTTTCGTTTTCATGCCGTTAATGTACGTAATTCGAGTTAAGCCTGAATAGTCCCATTCATCCTGAATATTCTTATAAGAAAATAAAGTGAGGAGAACAACGGTGTTGAAGCTCGTCTGAGGATTTTCCCTCTTTCGGTATCACACAAAGAAAATTTTCCGTATGAAACCAAACTGGGTTACCATGTCCTCATTTTCATATTATCCTTTAATATTTATAAAAAAGATATGACGTCCTACGTCATCAATTTATTTTCCGTCTATAAACTACTCTACACCCCGGATATCTTTGGCAAAGTCACACTAACAAAAAAATCTTTTGTGAGAATCTGGCCGAAATATCGAAAATTCGTCTATAAAGCTTAATGCCTGCAGCTGTGTTTGCCTATATTTCCCTCTCTCCGTTTGTGTTCCCCTCTCACTTTTTCTCTATATACTACTCACTCACTCCGTCCCCACTCTAGTTTCTGTTGCAATCTTGCAATGATGTCATCATAGTTTTTTTTTTATTACAACTTCAAAAACTGGGACTCAGCTTAAAATTCTTGAAATGGTTGAGGTCTTATACTTAACAAACCGTAAGCAGGTTATTCAGATCGATGGTTTTCGATTGTCTTTTATCAGAGGACTCAGGTCTCCCACAAGGAAGTCATTTGGGACCTGACGTTCTTCAATGTTCGGAATGTTTCATGTTTGCGGACGACGTTAAATTATTTCACGAAGTTGCTCCCATTCATGACTGTCTTAAATTCCAGGTAGACATTAATTCCTTTTTAAATTGGTGTAATTATAACCATTTTAAACTGAACATCTCAAAGTGTAAAATCTTAAATGCCATCAGAACTTTTTCACCCATAAATTTTAGCTACATGTTTGGAGTTGAAACTCTCACAAAAGTCAGTGAGGTCAAACCCCTTGGTGTTATTTTTGATGCCAAACTAACTTTTTCTGCACATAATGATTACATTACATCAAAAGGAAATTCGCTGTTGGGTTTTCTCCGACGGAATTCTGGTGTTTTCAAAGACGTGTACACACTTAAAGCTATTTTTATGTCCTTGGTGCTGCCCATATTAGAGTACTGCTGTGTTGTGTGGTCACCGTTTTATGAAAATAATATTAGTAGAATAGAAAGAATTCAAAGAAGATTTACGCGTTTTGCATTAAGAAATCTGAGATGGTCTGATGAATTGCCTGATTATTTTTCTAGATTATTTTTATAGACTTAAAAACTCTTGAAAGCCGTTGAAAAGCCCAATGCGTTGTTTTTATTGAAGACTAGCTGAGCCATCCGGCGTTGCTCGGGTCTGTAGCTTTAAGGTTCCCGTTCTCGTTTTTCCACTTATGTGGGAACTTGGGGAAGAAAAATAATCGTTTTTACTTTGGGATTATGTGGCATCCCAATGACGAAAGAATTTTTGAAATCTGTCCAGTAGTTTTTACGTTTCCGTTCCCAGCCCCGTTCCTGTGTGAATCTTCCGTTACCGTGGAAATATGTGAAATATAAGTCTATGTCACTGAGGGACAATGTAACATCCAATAGTTGAAAGAATTTTTGAAATCGGTCAAGTAACTTTAAGGTCTCGGTTCTCGGGGATGAAATATAATCTAATTTACTAATTGAGGTGGATAATGTAGCAATCCTAATGCAGGAAGGGCTATAGAAATCTGTCCAGTAGTTTCTAAGTTTCCTTTGCCAAACCCGTTCCTGTCGGAATATCTGCGTTTTTTTTTATTTCCGTTCCTGTGGGAATATGGGGAACAAACCTTGACAGGAACCATTTATAAGTCATTGCCACTGAGGGATAATGTAACATACTGGAGTTGTAAGAATTTTTGAAATCGTTCAAGTAACGTTAAGCTTTCGGTTCTCGTTCCCGTGGTATTATAGGGATAAAATATAGTCTAAGTTACTAATTGAGGGGGATAACGTAGCAATCCTAATGGCGAAAGAATTTTAGAAATCTGTCCTGTAGTTTCTAAGTTTCCGTTCCCAACCCCGTTCCTGTGGGATAATATGATCAAACCTTGACAGGAACCATTTATAAGTTGATGTCACTGAGGGATGAATGTAACTCCCTAGAGTTGAAAGAATTTTTGATATCGGTCAAGTAATTTTAAGGTTTCGGTTCTCGTTCCCGTTTCTGTTCCCGTCGGATTATAGCGATAAAATATAGTCTAGGTTAGTGATGGAGGGGGATAATGTAGCACTCCTAATGCCGAAAGAGTTTTAGAAGTAGTTTCTAAGTTTCCATTCCCAAACCCGTTTCTGTGGGAATATAGGGATCAAACCTTGACAGGAATGATTCATAAGTCTTTTTCACTAAGGCATGAATGTAACATCCAAAAGTTGAAAGAATTTTTAAAATCTTTCAAGCAACTTTAAGGTTTCGGTTCTCGTTCCCGTTTCTGTTCCCGTTGGATAATAGGGATGAAATATAATCTAAATTACTGATGGAGGGGGATAATGAAGCACCCCTAATGCTGGAATCGTCTTAGAAACCTGTCTAGTAGTTTCTAAGTTTCCGTTCCCAAACCCGTTCCTGTGGGAATATCAATTTTTAAATTTTGTATGTCATAAAAACCTTCTCCTGACAATAACAAACACAACAAAAAAAGAATTGGCCAAATTGGTCCAGGCGTTGTTGAGTTATGCGCTTACCAACACATTTTGCGATTCATTTTTATATATAAGATATTCTGAGTAATAATATTAGATCTGAGGAACTGCTCAGGTTAATTTCTTTGTACGTCCCTGAAAGAATTCTTAGAACTAGAAACTATTTGTTCTATGTTCCCAATCATAGAACAAACTATGGCCTAAATAATCCAATAACTCGTTCCTTAATGTTGTACAACTCCATATATGCAGTGAAGTCGACCTATCGATGAAAAAGGATATTTTAAAAAAAATTGTTCTCTAATTGTTTAACTCGTGAGCATAAATTATTTTTTATTATAAGTTATTAAATTTGCTATCAAAAGATGGTATGTATCCATTGATGAATGAATATATAAATAAATAAATAAATAAATAGTTGATCGCAGAGACTCATTTTTGCCTGTCTACAAAATTTACTATCGTTACCCATGTCTACATATATATATGCGGTTATCATGTCAGTGAATATGGGACACCTGCAAGCAAGATAAGAAGTTTGGATGGATCTTCTAGTCAGAATCGACTTATTCACTATGTACCAAAAACTATTCCCAAAAATTTTAAAGGCGCATCCAGATTTTCTGAACGCATGAAAATCTGGATGCGCCTTTGAAATTTTTGGGAAGGAAAAAGGAACCTTTGGATTTTCCGATGAATATATGAAATATTAAATAAAAAGCACATAATGTGCAAGATTCTTTTAACGTCATACAGTCTATTACTTGACACTTGTATGTGCTGAAAAAGTAGGACTGACATCAATCAAATTATTTTGAGGATTATTTGTTACAGACATGTAAGTTTAGGATGTAACTAACCAGAAGAGGATGATGAATCCACTGACGAATATGAAGAAAAAATTGAATTTTAAAAAATGCTTTCCTTGAATTATTTTCTTATATTAACACAAGAACTCAACTTAAAAATCATTCACATTTTTATTTGCATTCTATTTACTGAGCTTCAATTAATTAAGTTCAATGGTTTAATTTCTTTTGTCACATTATCTATACATACATACTCACCTAGATAATCGTCAGATTATGGCACAGCACATCTAGGACATAAGGACGAACCATATATACATCGTTATCTGACGCTTTGTATCTTTTTAAAAATTATTGGAAAATGGCATATATTTTTTTTTTTGCACGTTATAATAATGGCCGCGAGTTTGCGTCACATCGAAATCGTTAGATCATTGAATTTTGGGTTCACGTCATACCTCCTATAAAAATCTGACGAGCTCGATTAATTTGTCTTTGCATTTTAAATCCTAACGTAGATTATTAAAATTACGTAGAACATTAATGTCTATTCAACAAAAATATTTTTTTTAAGTACTTAAATAAATATAGATGCTTCCCCCACCGATGAAAAGGTCAATTATATAATATTTTTTTCTTTTTGCCATCTAAGCTTTGAAACCTAATTGGTCTTTTCGTTCGAGTAAGCCCCCGCTTTGCTTCGTGGGCTCTTCTACTATTAAAAATGATATTCAAAACGCTGCGTTTGAAAACTGTTGTTATTCTGGTTCTGGATTTCAACTTTTGGCAAACGAAATAGATATTAGATCAGTAGATATTATATCAGATATTATTTCAGTATGCATTTTGGGATTATGACTGAGTGCTCAATCTAAAAATGTGGATCATTCTTTTTGGAAAACTTTGGACTATTTAACTCTTGTTTTCTCCTGTTCTTGCCAATTAGACGAGAAAGGCAAGCACTGTTTATAAACAGCTAAATGATGTTTCTGGGACTAAAACCTTGAAATCCTACTGAACAAGCAGACATGTCACAGAAAAAAAGGAAAACATGGTTTTCAAATACTTGAATTGAATAAATAAATTTGTTAGAATATTTTTTATTTGCTAATTTGCATTAACTGCCTCGCTTAAATCACATAAAGCCTTTTTGTAGACTTGATCCTCAGCCAACATGAAATGCCATTGCATTCTACTTCGTTTAGAACATCCCTGGTTTTGTACATTTTGTTGGTAATGATTATTTTCACCTAACATTCTGGGAGTCTATGAAAACTTTTCCAACTTCGTTCATTCGGCTTTAAGTCAGTTTAATCGGAATAAAAACGGGGGTCTCCTTCTCTCCCCTTCCAGTATAGGATTATCATTTCACTTCAACCAGCTTGAGGATAATGGAACTTAGATCCTTCATAAATATTATGTGCTATAGTTTTTAATACGCGAATATGCTAAACTATCCTCCACACCCCAGCCCATTGATAGTAAAAAAGAAGTACTACAATGTTTCTATCTACGTATTGTGCTTAATTTCAACGCCGAACCATTATTTTTTCTTGATTCCCCTCACTTAAACGACTAAGCGCTTGGAGGATAAAAGCGGATAACAACAACGCAACAATGATAGCGTACAGAGTCTAGTTGTAAGTAGGTAAGTTAGGTAGATACGTTGCATGGTTTTAAAATTGAAAAGTACCAGCGCGCCATTAAAAGGGTCATTGAATAAACTTTACAGTAATCCAGAGATCCTTTTGCGTTGGCTCGGGGAGCCAAATCATTATTATTATCCACCCAAAAATGTACTGCCACAATAAAATCCACAATTCCACTTTCTAGTTTGGTATAACCACTCCCACTTTGGTCCTATTACCCTTCCCTTCATCCCCTAACCACCCAACCACCCAATCACCCCACCACACCTCCTATTTCTGACTCGCAAATCTGAAAATAGATTTATATTTTTGCTGTACGCTGATACGTATGTATGCAGGCAGGCAAGCAGTGATAGATACGCTTAAATGTGGAGGGTAAAGTATGAGAGTAAGTAAAATATCCTGCACAGGATTCAAATAATGTGCTTTTCATTGGCAAAAATAAATTCCGCTTGGAAAGTTTTTATTGCACTGCCACCCGCACGGCAAATTTATCTGCTTGCCGTCATAGTCTCAGCACTCAGTTTGCTAGTGTAGTATAGGAGCCTCTAAAATAGCATCTTACCTCAGACCGCTACCAAGCTGACTAACTGTGCTTGTGCCCGACCGTTCTCGTCACCATAACAACAAACAAAAAAGAAGAAAATATAAAACTCTCTAGCAATGTGCGGAAATATTCGTTTTTGTATATACATATTCACCAATGTTGGTGTTATTTTTAACACTTTTTTGTATGTGTGAGTGAATTTGGAAGGGTATAGAGAGAGGGGGCTTTTTTTTGGTCCATACCGTGTTCGGTCCTTTGGTTGATTGCGAAATGGATTTACTTTTCAATTCGCTACTGTTTTAGAGTCGTGGGTGCATTATTTTAATTAAAGTTCAGAAGTTCCGCCAAATGGAAAGTTGCTGACGTTGAAATTCAATGTTAGGAAAGCAGCCATGCCGGAAGCCCTGGCCCACAATTTTCAAAATTACACCAAATGAAACGGAATGGACTAAATTCATGAAGGACATTTCCAGACGATTAGATAACTATAATGCTTCGCGTGGCAATTTATTTTTTTCTATTAGTTTTTAATTTTGTTGATATGAATCAGTCCAACTATACGGGTGTGCATTACCTTTCTACTGTTACTACCAATCGCCAAGCATAACCGCTTTCTATGTTCAAGAGAAAAGTATTTGTTGGCCTTAATTGGATTGAATTTGTTAAGTGAGGATTATTTTTAAGCGTTTTGAATTGAAAGTTCGGGATTAAGAGAGACAAACGGAATTTAATTTTAACCAAGTTGTGGTCTTATGTCACAAAAATAAGAGTTTGCTCACCAAAAAATAAGTATCAACTATATTGCCATTGTTTTCTAAAAAATTCGTGAGGAATTTATGCTTGTAAGGCACTTAAAATCACATTTCTTGATTTATTCGTCGTTCGTTGGTCGCACTCATGTGAATTAACCTTTAAGGGTTCTTGGCACACAGCATAGCGTTAGACTCTGCTCTCTGCTGGGTTCCTGGTCATAGTGGTATACCGGGAAACGAAAAAGCGGACGAACTAGCGAGAAAAGGATCAGCACTTGACCGTTCTCTCATTGATCAATCAATCAGGATCCCACCCTGTGAAATTAAACAGACCATTGCATTGGTAACAAAATAATGCGAAAATCCAATCAAAGATGGGAATGCCTAGATTCCTGTGTTACTTCCAGTAAACTATGGCCGAAATACGATAAGAACGGATCTGAAAAGCTACTATCATTGAATAAACCTTCATTGCGAATGCTTATCAGTATCGTAACTGGACACAACCTACTAGGTTACCATCACGAAAAGAAAATGAGCCTTTGCACCGATGGCCTGTGCAGAGGAGCAATGACGAAGAAGAACATGAGTATACCACTCACTTCCTTTGTCAATGCCCAGCAATCTGCCACATTAGAAAAAAATTTCTAGGAAATTACTTTTTCAATGAACTAGAAGAATTATCAAACACTTCAAGAAGCAGCCTGTTAAACTTCAATAAGGCCACAAAATGGTTAAAAACTAACCAAACATAAACTCATAGGTTTCTAGGACGTTACAATACTCCAGGGTATCACAATGGGTCTACTTTGATCTAAGTGTGGCGGTAATAAGATCAACCGTCAGCCCATTCTACCCAACCTAACCTAATATTAGAGATACGAGAAGCAAAGAGACGTAATTTTGCAGATAAGTTGAAACTTTCACTTCACAACCTGGGCGAAATCTGTTGAACAATTTCCGAGAAATCGGCATTGACAAGCATAAAAAAAATGTGATTATGTTGACTGCGAAGAACTGAATAGCAAGTTTTTAGATCTTCCAAACTCCAAACTCGTTAATAAGACATCGAACATTCCAATTGAAAATGTATCTTTTTCATATCCAAGTTTTAAGGTCTCACAGGTAAATGAAGCTGACGTTTTAGAAAGTTTCATTAAAGTAAAGTCCAACTCGATTGGATTTGATGATATTCACCCTGTCATTGTTAAAGCGATTTGAACTTATATTCTTAAATACATAACGATGTTTAATGACCAAGTTGAATTGTAATTGATAAAACAAAACTAAAAGCACAGCTCCTGTAGAGAACAACGGGGAAAGTAGATCGGGGGTTTATTAAGGTGTTGTTTATGTTCCTAAATTATCGGAAAATTTTAAGAATGTCATGAACCAAAACACCAAAGACATAAATATAGCGTATAGGTCAAATCATACGGTTGCATCGCTGTTTACCAACTTAAAACCGAAAACAGAAAAAGATCGGCGAACAGATGTCGTTTACAAAATAAATTGTAATGGAAAAACTAATGAAAGTTGCGATCTTTGCTATGTTGGAACAACAAAACAACTTCTTCGACAACGAATTTCCAATCATAAATCTGATATAAAATCAAAAAACTCGGGGAAGACAGCACTGGCTCTTCATGCTGTAGAAACAGGACATGTTCCAGATTTTAAAAGACTGGAAATTCTTGAAACGGAGAGACATGCATCAAAACGTTACACTCTCGAGACGCTGCATATCATCAACAACAAAAACAACATGAACCGAAAACAGGACACACAGAACATTTCAGCAGTATATTGCTCACTGGTTTCCAACAACAAAACCCAGAAGAACAGTTGACACTAAACTGTCGAATGACAAAACCTCTCTGGAAGTGGTTTCTTCATCAAATAATTTTTTTCAATAATAAAATCTTTCATTTTAACGTATATCAGTCAACTTTAGTTTAAATTTCTGTATTTGTTAAATTAAATGTAAGTCAAACAACAAGCCTTATTTGTACAACATGTATGTATATTAATATCTACCTACTTTCTTTTTGTTAATAAAGACTCCCCTGAAGAAGATAGCAACTACCATCGAAACGTTGGGAAAAGAATGAAATCGAGTTTTTCTATTCATTATAACATTACGACCAAAAAAGCCGATGAAAAACATTCACAGTTTTCTTTTATCAATTAAATACATAACACACCTTTACAATACGATCTTATTTCCATCAGATTGGAAAAAAGCTAAGATTATTCCAATTCCTAAAAATGGAAGCTAGTTTCGACCGATCGCGATACTACCATTTCTTTCAAAAGTCTTAGAGAGGATAATGAATTTAAAGATAAGAAAATATCTAACAAATAATTACTTCCTTTGTATCAATCAATCTGGTACGCCCAAGGCACAGCTGCACAACAACACTTATTACCGTTGTAGAAAGTATTAGACAAGCCGTTGATCGTGACGATGTAACCTATTTAGTTCTGTTGGACTTTTCAATAAAATACTTTTTAATAAATCAATAACTCAGTTTAATTTTTCTACGTCTTCGGCTATGCTAGTAAAATCTTACCTGAGTGTGCGATCTCAGTCAGTTGTTTGCCAGTTGCTCTATCTCAGATTTTCTTACAGTGAATAGAGGTCCCCAAGGCTCAATTTTAGGACCCTTATTTTTCTGTATGTATATTAATGATTTACCATTATGTATGAAAAACTGCCAGTAAGATATACATATATGCTGACGATGTGCAGTTGCGCAAAAGATTTTCTCTGGGAATGGTTGAAAGTGCTACTGTTGAAGTCAATGAAGACCTTGCGAATATTCAGTTTTGGTCATAAGAAAATGGACTCAGTCTCAATCCAGAAAAATCAAAATGCTTGGCGATTGTAAGAAAAACCATAGACACGTCAGATTTTTCCAAAATTCTTTTAAACGATAAACAAATTGAGTTTGCTGAATCAGCTAGAAACTTTCGTGGAACACCCACATTAGATTGACAATAGGTAGAATTTACTGAAGTCCTCGCCTCCTATGGATCAACCGAAAAATAACACCTCTTAAGACACGTATTATGCCAGCCAAAACATTATTTGTGCTTATAATGCTCTACGGTTGTGAAATCTTTTATAACTGCGACTATGAACACAAACGAAAACTCAATGTTGCCTTCAATAGCATAGCTAGATATGTTTTTGGATTAAGAAGATTTGATCGTGTTTCTTGTTTGTCAAAATCTCTCTATTACATTAGCTTAGAAAATCTTTTCATGTTTCGCACTCTAATTTTACTTAATAATATAATACAAATACAGACACATCAACCTCCATTCCTTTATAATAAAATACGCCACTCGCAGTCTTCTAGAGCTTTATATCTTGCACCTTCACGATAAAAAAAATCCGTTTTTATTTTCAATATTAAAATTGTTTTAACTTTTGAAAAATGTGTACTAATCTTTTGTCTATTAGTTAAAAAAACGTGGATAATTTCAACTATAAAACTGATCGATCGATTGATATTTTTTTGCAAAATTTTCTCACAGACTTTTGACAAGGAAGAATTGAAATTGATCTATGCCTTTTACTGTTTTCCAAAGGTCCGGATAAGCTTTGGACATTAAAATAAGTGATGTAGGGCAGCAAAATTGACAAAAAACAATTATTTTAAGATTTGGAATTAGTATTATCCCGACCTACTGCACTTGATCTAATAGACAGCAAACTTTGAAAAATACCTGTTGTATCTACAGCGCGAAAACCATGGCCAAGATGATGTAAGAAACACTTAATTCTCTTGTGCTCCACACGGGCAAAGTTGATTATATTGAGACAAATAATTCTTTTTTCTTTCTTTTCTTTTGATTTAACATTAACATCACGAGCTAGAACGTTTTTGAATTTCCAATACCAACCTTACGCAAGTTCCTTCACAGTTGCCGTCCATTCAATAGAGTACTCATTTGTTTTGAGAAAACTACTCGCGATTATTTGGCTAATCGAATTATAGCAGTAGCTTTGCTCTGCAGCGAACGATATATGCCTTGCAACTCAGCCATCCGATATCGCTTAATGTTTTATATTTAGCTGATCATAGAAAAGCTATTCAGGAAGGAATATTTTAGGAACATCCTAAAATCAGGCTTAGCGTTTCAATATACCCCAAGATGACTAAAGGAGCACTCGTGAAGCTGCTATACGAAAGAGCATTTAATTTCTAAGTACGTTCGTGTTTTAAGAACAGATGTCAGCTGCATCATGTATAGTTTGAAATATAAAATACATAAACCAATAATAAAGACGTAGACGTAGTGTTTTTTCTTTCAACGACTAGAGCGAGTTCGTGCAAAACGAAGCAACACGAACTATACGACCAACACCATAGGTTGTGCTCGTATTGCATAGCCCAACAGAAACCATACTCCAGGCGATGTTTTTTTATCCTTGAATAAATCCTGTAAGCTTATGTTCGCTATAAATGTCCAAAGCTTCTTACAAAAGTGAAAAGTAAAACAAACTGGTTCAAAAACAGAATAAAAAATTTACAGTAACTACTACCATACAAAGAAGAACTCAAAACCTTTGCATCTGTCCTCTTAAGTAAACAGTGTTTTTGTACACAACCAAGTCCTTTTCACACTTTTCAGATTACATCAGAACTCGTTTGAGCAGAATTTATCAACATAATGTTCAGACACTTCTCTTCATTCGTTCTGACATATGTCAATCAAGATACCTCTTCAAAAATGTTTAGTTTTTCTCTTTATATGTACAACAACCTCCGGAAAACTAAAAAAAAAAAAAAACTATTGTGGTTCATCATGCTGAGCACCAATTAGTTGAAATTTTGTTTTCGAAAATCTGTTGCAAATATAAAAATTCTTATTTAAACGCCAAATGATAACTTTAATCCTAAGGGAATGCCAAGAAGTAGACACTCGCATAACACTTGTTTTTCATAAAAAATATCCAGATACACTGTAAGCAGCAATATAGCCTTGAGCAAATCGATAAAAGTATATCAACATCAACAGACATGAGATCCAACCGAATAGTGAATTGATTCTATTTTGTTGGTTTGTCCTCTTTTCGTAAGACAAAAGCAGACATGAATCACTGTCTGAAGTTTTGGCGAATTTATTGCTCAAATAAACAGGACATATTCGTCTATTACCGAGAAGGACAGTGAAGAAAGCCATAGCTTGGTGCACTAACTTAGATGTTGCCAAAGGAATAACTTTGATTCAATATTAGGGTCGCCATTCACCATGGGGCGGCCATACTTAGTCCTTAATATTTGTGTTGCTTTTTATTGAAGTTTTTTTTCATTGTTTTCTTTTTCTCTCCCTCTCGATCTCTCTTTCTCTTAAGGTCACACGTCACAGGGTAAGTATTGGCTTCGTGAATGAAAAAAACGATGTCTCAATTAAAACGAGCAAAACGATAAAGAGAAGCTCAAAAAAGTACCTACTTCTCATTCCATTTGTTTTGAAACATTATTCGAAGAGAGTTCATACAAAAAGAAGATCAATAAAAGTGTAAATAAAAATCTTTCTGTCCAAAATGTATCGACATACAAAGCAAGAACTATTAACACAGTCGTGCAATTTATTCGTACTTCGTTTGACCTTTTTTTCAGATTTTCTTTCGTGTCGTTCTCTGTTCAAATTTGTTTTTGGTTCCTATGGGATTCAAAACCCAAGGAAATCTTCGTATAAGCCATTGCCAGACGGTGATTATAATAAATTTAAGCTTTGACATAGTCCATTTGTGTTAGGGCCGGGTATATAATACAGACTGTCTCCGGTCGATGCATGCTGAGAACACACAATGTTAAGATGTTCTCTTTACTTTCCAAAGAAAGCATTACATTTACACACAAGAAAATTTCATAAATTGTTGTTCAGCAATAAAACTTAAAGAAACGAGGCCAAATATCCGTTTGTTGGAAAAGGTAATACATTTTGATTATCTCGGGTCGGCTATGAGTGAAAATGTAATGACTTGCTTTCTCCTCAAAATCTCATACTAATGCATGGGCGTAGCCAGGTAGGGGCAGGTAGGGGCAAATATCCTCGAAAGATTCTGCGATTTTAAGAAAAAGTTAATCTTTGTTCTCGAGGACATTTGGAGAAAATGCTGAAACAACGAGGACTTTTCAAAGAGTATTCTCGTAAAAAACGATCGTAAAAAACGAGGACAATTTGGGAAAAAACGGAAAAAAGGAGTATCAATGAAAATTTTTATAAAAAATGAGGACAATTCGCAAAATTGCCAAAAACGAGGATTTTTCAATGAGATTTCTCTAACATCTAGAAATATTACACGAGCATATATTTATATTCACCCCGATTATAGAATCCGAAAAATGGACTGCTGAAGCGATCCGTACGAGTTTGGATATTTTTACTACTATCGAACCCGCATTGAATCCGACGTTGTGGAAGTGAAAGGTTGTTGATAATACAGGTTAAAAAAGTCATTACCGAATCCGTTGCTCATCCGCAGTCCATACAATTTTTGACGTTTCTCATCCGCACCAAAATTGTTGCGGATAAAAAGCGAATGTTCATTGTTTTGAATAAGAAATGAATTTAATAAGGCTTGGTTTAACTACGATTTCAAACTGGGAACCACTGAACACGAAAATTCACGAGTTCGAGGCTACCGAGGAAGTTTTGCCAGTTCCAATGGAAGAATAAGTTTTTGGTGGGAGAAGCTGGCCACGAAGAATAGATTTTGATAGTAAAATAATTTATGAAATTTAATATACTGGGAGTGAAATGGTTTTGTCTTTATTCTATAAATTTTCACCGTTTTTCATTTTCTTACGTCTTACGAAGAACTTCCCAGTAATATTATTCTTTATATGGTGTGCGTTTGGTTTGTTTTGGAAAAAAAAAACTTTGTAAGAGAAGAGAACAATGTGGTTCGAGCCACAGAGTTGAATCTCCTACGTAGCGCAACCGGCAAACAACTAAGCACTGAATAGGAAGAGTCCAAGCACTTAGTCCACAATTCTTAGGAAACAAACATATTGACAAAATATACAAAAAACTAAAAAACTATAGCCACAATTACAAACAAAGTTTTTTTTTAATAATAAAAAAACAAGACAGAAAAATTTACATCCTCATCTGTATACTGTTCCATTGGTACTAATTCCTTTGCGTTATCACATTCCATTCCTTCAACGTCGCGGCATACAGCAGACTGTAATTCTCGTTTAACCTCGGGTGCTATTTTTGGATGCGTGTGTGTCCTAATGGAAGAAAAGGAATGTTAGGACTGAAACAAAATAGTTTTAGCTCACTTGAGCAAATTCAGACATCTTCTTTGTGGTCAGAGGATATGTCGTTCTTGTGTCGCTGGGCAAATGTTAGAAGACTTTGATGCCACAAAACAGCCATCACTCGTTTGTCTATTTCGGATCTTAGGAAATGGAAGACAGCAGCATCGACAACTCGGTATGGCAGGGCGTATCTCTTTTCGAGGAATATTCGAACGAAAATCGAATTGGCGCCTGTGTATTCCATTTCGCAGATTTTCAACAAACAGGCTGCATAATGGAGTACAGGAATTCTGTTCATAGCAACTACTCTTCCAAAAATAATGGCTTGCCGCAGGGTACAGTCACCGGATTCAAGCAGAGGCAGCTCAATCATAAAAGCAGCGGGTTTGAAAAGCGCTCTCTTCAAGGCGTTGTACAGATGTACATTGAGCTTCTTGTATTCACTAAGACCATCCCGAACTCATGGTAGAAGAACCAAGTTATAAAACCTCTGCGCCATGGCTTGTGACAATAGAACAGAATACCCTTAAAAAAAACGAAAGAACCTTTGGATTATTGAAGCCGAATATACGAAAATATGATCCTCACCTTGTTCCTTGAAACATTGCAGCTGCTACTGGATACTCGTTTTTGTAAGTCTAGCCGTATAGAATCTAGACCAAATAATGTCACAAGAATTCGAATTGGTCCGGCATCCAATTTATTAAGAATTTCTTGGGTCTATAAAAAAAAATTTTGCTTTCTTTATATTTAAGCACTTTACGTACCGAAATCACCGATTCATTTGAGAATTTGAATAATTGACAAACTGTTTCTCTTTGATGAAACTATTTTTACTTTTAACATTAAAAAATGCATATTCCTTCTGTGTTTCGAGCCAACAACATGATGAATTTATACATACCAGTTTTTTTATTGTATGGAGAATGACAAAAATGTCCAAAAAAAAACCAGCTGACAAATGGTTTAGGGTAATGGTAAGGTGGTGTTGCGGATCGATATTGCAGTTCATCCGCCGGATTCAATAATTGAAATCAATGCGGATGCGGATGCCTTGCGGATCGGATGAAATCCGCGGGAATAGATTATTGCGGATTCCATAATCGACATGATTTATAATTCTTCGAATCAAAAAATTCTCCACAAATTCTGAATCATCTGATTGCGGCATTTTGAATGCGTCAACAGAAATTAGTTGCGATTGATCGTTCTAACGGTTCGGCCAAAAGCCAAGCAATAATGCGAGAAGAATCCATGGGAACTAAATGCGATGGACGCTCCAACAATTGCAGATGAAATTGATCGCGCAGTCGTGAGCTGTGAACTTGAACCGAATAAATACGTTGTTCAAGGGTACGATGGCTGCAGTGCTATGGCCGGAAAAGAAGGAGGCGTTCAAGCACATATTGTAAAAAATACAAAAAAGCATTGTTTTCCACTGCGCAAGCCACAGACTAAACCTTGTTATTAATGATTTGAACACGGTCCCGGAAGTACGAAACACTATTGGCACCATCAAAGACATAATAAGATTTTTCCGAGAATCAGTGCTACTGCGAAAGTTTGCTTCGAACACACCCGCCCTTTGTGAAACTCGTTGGTCTCAAAAACACAAGAGCATTGCTGTTTTTAAAGCCAATTTCGTTGAGACCGTGAACGCATTACTGACTTTATCCACCGAAGGCAATGAAAAAACGCGATCAGCTGCCTACAATCTGCAGCAACCAAACCTGTATTTATCATATGAACTTCAATAACTGCCAAATATTCAGATGTTCTGGAGCCTATCGTGAATGGTCTTCAATCTAAAAGTCTTGACATGCTCAAATGCAAAGACCATCTTGATAGAATATCAACTGTTATCTCTAGCCATCGAAATGCTGTAGATACCGTGATTGATGAAATTCTAGACGAGGCAAAAGAAATAGCGAACTGGATTGATATTGAATTGGATATGCCTAGACTAACCCAACGACAGCAGCATCGTTCAAATCAACCTGCATCGAATCCAAATGATTATTGGAAAATATCGTTGCTAATTCCGTATTTGGATTCATTGATATCATCGCTTGCAAATCGATTCGCGCCATTCAATTTGCCTGCATTTTCACTACTCACATAGCATCCATACATTATGTTGAAAAAAAGTATTGGCGATTTGAAAGAAGACATCAAGCTGTTTTCAGAATTTAATGAATTGGATCTAAGTGCAGAAATTGAATTATGGTATGACACTTGGAAAGACAAAAAGCTTAGTGAAGAAGCGAACAAAAGTTGGTAAGTGTGCGACGTAATCACGGAAGCGGACACCATTTTTCCTGCTGTAACACATGCATTGGAAATATTATTGGCACTACCTTGCACGACTTTCACCGTAGAAAGGTCGTTCGAAACTTTGCGGCGTATTACAACCTGGCAAAGATCAACCAAGGGTGAAAATCGACTAAATAGGAAGTAAGGAAATAAGGAAAGAAAATCCGAAATAGAAGATGAATTCCTCAGGAAATTTGCTGAAAATCCCAGAAAATTGGTTTTATAAAACGCGAAATCAATGGTCAAAATTTATAAAATGAATTTGATTCATTTCATATACTAACGATGTTTCTCTTTTTTGAGAAACCAAAAAATGATACTTTTAAGGTTCTTTTTCAAAAAAAACGTCCTCGTTTTTTCACTGATTTTTGAGAAATTGTCCTCGAAAAAAGACCTAAAAAAATTCCTGACTACGCCCATGTACTAATAGGATTTTTGGCAGAAGGTCAGCGAAGAGAGGGCGGTTTATGTTCGAAATAGCTTAACGTTGCATATTTATGGCAATATACGTTCTTCGAGAATTATTTTTGGATATGTCGTTAAAGGTCCTGCATTAACGGAGGGATTTTGGTCTGGTTGAGCATTGCTTTTTTGGAATATTAACTTAATTCATATAAACTTAGTTTTCAAATGACAGAACAAGTAAGTTAGAGATGCTTAAATGCCATTTGATCTAGCAAATATAGAAAATATAAAATGCTCTCCAAACATGTAAATAGCATGTGAATCATATGTGAATTTAGAAAAAGCATCAAAGGCATGAGGTAAGCTCTCAGTACTTTTCAATGATTCCATAGCAAATATGTTTCATGGATTTCCTTGGAGTTAACCAAAGGTTATTGCTTTGCTTTTGCGAAACTCTTTTTTGCTTATCAAATTTGAGTCAAAATCATGGAACCGCTTTTGTGACATTGACTTTTCACTCTAACGCACGACTGAGCATACGAATTCATGCAGAAAATATTGATCAACATCAACGTTAACAAGGTTGTGAACACGATTCACTTGGTTTTGGTGGAAAAAATTAAATGGAAAATTAAATCACAATAAGCGGCAGGTATATGTACACATGTATTCCACTTTATCAACACAGAAAAAAAAAATTACCACAAATTGTCAGTACAATAAAAGTAGAAGAAATTGAGTTCGAGAAAAGGACCCTTAATAGCATCTAACCATTCGAGTGGGTCTATTTGCAGGCGAAAAGTTAATTTCTTTCATTTTATTCCTCATCACAGAATCCTTTGAAGAAGCGTCTTGGTTATTTAAAATTCGTTCGCAGATAAGAGGAGCGTGTCTGGCTGAATGTGACATGATGTTGAAAGGAGCCCGCACCTCCTTCCTCAACCTCGCAACAGGTCTACGGCAATATTACGTTCGACGTCCATTAAAGTATTTGAGTGGAGTGTGTTCGTTTATTTCAGGGGCTATGCCAGTGTAACAGATGAAAAATTAGTTGATTGTGAGGAATTTTTTTTAATAGCAAAAGGTTTGTGCTCAGCAATATTTTGATATTTTTTTTAGAAAATTAGTTGCTCTACAAAAAAGGTTTCTTATCATTTTTCGACAAAATCACTTCTTCAAAAGTTATTCGCACAGGCGGGTTTTAAGCCATTGTTATTCTATCTGCATGTTCTCTGATTGTTCAAACCCAAACATCGCATTCAATATCATTTTTTGAATACTGCTTTGTTATTATATTACTTTTAGATTGACAAATAAGACTTTTGTGTCATATTTTACATATGTACATAAACAAACAGGCATATGTAGTTAAGTATAAAATATAATGTTCAATGTTCTGTGTATTCTCTTCATCTTGATCTAAAAAAGGCCTCAGCTCTTTCATTTGACTGTTTGAGACTATTGATCAGTTTGTTTGATACGCTTCGTCGACCTCGACATGCGTCTGCCGGTTTTGGATTGTTCCGTGCCTGAGGACAACCTAAAGCAGATTTTGTTACATTTGTCTGTACCATAAGTGTTCTGCTCTGCCTTTTTTTGTTTCTTTACGGCCGAGTCTGCATGCTGAAAGACATTGCTTCTTTGACGTCATTCTCTGGATATCTCCTTTGAACATGTCAATACCAACAAAGCCGGTTAGTGTCCTATTTTTTCGGAAGTGGTATTTTTGACATGGAAGCCCATAGATCTTCGTACTTTTAATACAATAAAGGTTTGTTTCTCTCGCTGCAGGGATTTGGGATTCTCACTTTTATTGACCCCATCGTCATCAAAGAACATGATAAGCTTTAGTATTCTTTGCTTTATTTCCCACCTACTGTTTAAAACGACTGACTGCAGCAAGGCATCTAACCTTAGTCACCGCTCCTTCATAAACATGTATACTCGATCATACAGTTGCTGTTACAGTTAATAAAAGAGAAAAGGTTGTAACATTTGAATTTTAAGCTAAAATTGAATAAATGTCACATTTACAGATTTTGTTACATTGTGGGATGAACATATTACAGATACAATTATACAAGAAAAAAACCCTTGGCGTGATGGTTAGCATGTTTGCCTGTTAACCCAGAGGTTCGTGGATCGAATCCCAGCAGAGCCAAAAAGTTTTTCCCCAGGTATCGCCTTTCGCGAAAAATTGGTAAGTCTTCCATTAATAAATTCATTGCCATGAAAAGCGCTTTCTCGATTAGCCGATCGGAACCGGAAAAAAATTGTAGGTCCCCTCCATTGCCTCATAAGGCATGGTTGTGAGAAACGCACTAGGCCCTGGGGCTTCTCGCTCTGTTGCGCTGCGTATGAACGCATACATGTGCATGATTTTTGGTTATCACTCCTCTCCAAAAATCTGTTTCCAGCTCTTGGTCTATCTGGAACTCTTTGGTGTCTAAGTTCCACAAATATGAACATCTACTTTTAGTAACTAGTTTGCGTTAAATTTTGTTCACTTTAAGTCGAAATTATTGTATTATTATATTATAACTATTGGTTCAATCCAGCTATTACCACCGCAATTTGCTTCATCTGCATTTAAAATAACAAACGTTGTGGTATTTTATTTTATTTTTTGTCGCAAATGGGACTGCCAAAAAGAACAAATCCGTATCCGGATGAATAAAATACCGTAAACAAGTTTTTTTATGTTTACGGTATCATAATTTTATAATTACCACCAGAAGCTATTGAACCTATTGACTCTAGAATTAACCAAATGCTGGAACAGACACGCACGTGCTTGGTTGAATTTCTTTATCATTTAAACAGCTGATCTAAAACAAATGAAAAAAGTCTTTGTTTGCTTTATTTCATATTATCATAGATTGTGTTTGAGTATTTAAGATCTTTATTGAGAAAGGTGAAAGTTTAGGCTTAGGCTGATGCAATAAAGTGCGTAAATAAAGAAGCTCGTATAGTTAGTTGATCTCTTCCAAAATAAACGGCTAAAGCCTAGTATTGAATATAATACTAGGCTTTAGCAGTTTTTATACTGTACTGTATACAGTGGAAGTATGAACTGAACGCTTAAGCTTCTGTTCAACTTATTTGGTTTCACTGAATTAATTAACTGAACTTTAGTTCAATAACATCCAATAAATGAACCTACTTAAAGACATCACTAAAGAAGAGTTTTTATTTGTTGTGTGGATATTTAAAAGTAAATGCCGGAACGAGTATTTTGTAGGCAAGAGATGCCGTTCTGTGAACCATTCTAGTGAAAATTTCAATATGTGGCATATGCAAGTCACACGGTTTCATTATCCCGAATTCCATGTTTATCAAACAAGAACGACAGCCCGTTTCTTACAGCAGTGGTTTCAAATTTGACCCAAATTGACTGTAGCAAAACTTATGAAACCTCAGGTGAAAGACGACGGTTGGTATCAGGCTGTGCCCACCAACGCCGTATTCTCGCAAGTTGAATGTAAAAAAAAATTTTTTGAAAGGGTGTATGAATTGGGAGCTGAAAGAAATGTCTGTCTCAGTTGCAAACAAAAGCAAAGCACAAATTCCAAAATAAATAAAAAAAAACCGGTATCGAAGCCTCGCCACTTTTATACTGATTCTGAACGACTAAGTTAGAAAGGGCTTTTCGTGGCTATGTGTAATTGATTTTGGAAATGAAAGGCAAGGAATTGACATTCGATCCACGATCATTCCACTTAACAGGCAGACACACTAACAATTACGCCACGGTCACGCAGGCAAACAAAACAGTTTGAATAGATAGCTGCTCTCAAAGAATCAGATATGCTAAGCAAATTCCTTAGATAATTCCAAAGACAAAAACATTAACGTGATTCCTGGACAGTTTTTTGTGAGTGAACTTAACTCTGCATAGATGGTGGCAGTATCCTGATGGTGTATTGAATGAAAAATTTCCTTGAGTGCGCTTTACAAAAGTTGAGCCTTAATTTATCTGAAAAAATTGAAGCCACACGACCCCTGAGTACGTTTTCTCGAAGCGAAAATCGCTGTTAAAGACGATTTCTTCATAATTTCGAGTTTTGAGCCTGGGATTTACGTCCAAGATCGACCGATTTAGCACCGGATTATTTTTTGTGGGATTATGTGAAGTCGTTTGTCCACGCAAGTAAGCCCGAGATTCTTCCAATATTAAATTATATGCGTTTTATTTCTTCTTGAAAACAACTCGTCTTTAAACAGGAACCTTCACCATACAATTTTAAGAAATAAATATGAGGTATCGGGTTTAGATAGCTCTCGGCTCTCATCTTTAAACTTGGAAACAGATAGGTTGCTTAAGCAATGAATGAAAAGTCATATTAAACAAAAGAAGAAGCTGAAGAGATACATGCAACTGTGATAAATTGGATACTGTTGCTGTATTGCATTTTGAACTCTGTTAACAATGTATCAACTAGCCAACTAGAAAATTATGTAGGCTTTATGCTTAACATAACTAATATGGTTGAATAAGAAATAAACAATAGATGCAATCCAAAATACATAAATACAAGAATCATATGGAAAAACTTCAAGATGTTTTGTTGGTTGACTTTGAAAAGGAGTTCAATCGACTACCACAATATTGGATATCGGTGGCCATCAGACAACGAGGATTTAGAGAATATATACAAAAAGTGACCGAGGCAAAATGCCGCCTTAAGTCACAAAAGCATTTTAAGACATAGGAAGTGTACATCAAGAAAATGCCTCCAGTCGTCTTAATTGTAGGTTCGTTCGTTGAACTTTACCTAGGATTGACCCAGGTTTTCTTGAGTTGTCAAAAAAACCTGGCTTTTCCGGACCTCAAAAAACGCTTAGCCACAAAATCACCACACATCCCAGCCATTTGTATAAAAACACATGCCATTTGAGGGCTCTAAAATGGCCACAGCAAAACCCTAGGACGAATTGAGGGCAAACCCAGGTTAACCCTAGGGCTCAAAAAACACGCACTTTGACATTCAGGGCAACTTTAGGTTTCTCAAAAAAACGCCTTGTGGCGACCCCAGAGCGACCCTAGGGCTTCAACGAACAAACCTTTATTTTCTTATTTGAATGGAATTGTTCTTTTCAAGTGCGTATAGCAGACCAACATATGGTGACCACATCAAACAACCAATACACCCAAGGTGGATAAGAAGGCGGGAAAACTCCGCCATACTCCGTGACTAGAAAGTGAACTCCAATTCAAAGGAAACCTTTACTCAGCGGTTGTTAGTCCAGTCCAGAACTCAAATACGATCAAAATGTTGGACAATGTTTTGAAATCACAACAGTAGATTGACGACAGTTGATCTGAAAATGCTTCGTATGACAGCAGGAGTAACAAATCTTGGTGGCATCAGAAGTTCCTAGATCCTAGGAGTACTCCTTATTCGAGTGAATTTCATCATTCACTAAAATACTTCGTTACACTTCTGCGAAAGTTCTTTTATAGAATAACAGCACGGTATCCCACCGCAAAGACTCACTTTAATAACTACGCAATTAGAAACGTTATGTGTTAATAGCTCCAAAGCTATCCTCAACCGCATAATATATAAAGTGGGTCCAAGCTTTACGGCAAACAAGTGTATCTTTGTGGTTGCATAGTTAAGTAGAAGTTTGTGTTTTTGAGCAGATTCCTAGTTCAAACCAAATGGCATTAAACTTTGTCTCTCTACTTGATGCTACTTTTATTTATAATCACTGGTCGCCCAAGCCCAACACACATTTGTTTTGGGCCATTATTTTAAAAGCAAAAAATTATAGTATACTTACTCGTGGATTTGAGTTTGTTTTGTGCTTCTTTGCTTCGGTGGCTAACATCTACTGGTCTTTGTTTATGCTAAATAAACAAAGTGGTTGTTTTCGCAACATTTTAATGTATGGGAAACTCGAGTACATAAATAATGAAATAGAAGACCGAATTTTGTCCCTCCGAAGAACTTCTTTTACTGTGAAAGTGACAACGTTGTTTAATTTATCTAAAATGTGGTTGAAAATGTGTTAAAATAGAATATTAGTCGTGGTTCTGTTTTTCATTTGAGTATTTTGGGGTGCAAAAAGTTCCCTTGAATTGTGTACTTGTTATATTAATTCTCTGTTTTGTTACCTCTTCACAACGGTGTAGTTCATTGTTTACGAATTGTGTTTTCTTTGGGGCTGTGTTGCAAAAAAGGATGAATATGGAAGAGCGTAATCCTCTGCTATGAGAAAACTTTTATAAAATAGACTTCGTATATGTTTACCCCAGGCATTAAACCCTTCCTATTAAAAACGCAAAGACCAGTTTCATGGTAAGGGACGATGCAACAAGCGGGTCTGTTAGAAGTGTACTTACGATTTGTTAGAACTTCCGAAGAAAGGGTATAGATAATACTTTGCTATTATGCATGATTCAAAGTTATAATTTTTTATTCCATAAGAAAACAGATTAAAGAGAAGAAAACGAAACACATGTGGGTGCGGACTTTGATCCTTCAGATTGTCTCCTTGCTGGGTATAACTTATTGCTGTTATTCTTTTCTACTGATGGCCTCGCCGTATATGTGCGATACATTGTAGGGGAGCCCAGGATGCTAAATTTGCAGTTACTAAAGCGTCATTGGGATTTATTGGATTTGTGAAATTTACGTTCTAAAACGAAATATAGTTTATGTCAAGTTTTCAATTTCAGTGGGGAGAGAGCGTGTATGAATTTTTAAAAATGTAAAAAAAATCTGTTGCATAAAATACTCGAGAGCTACAGACATTCATAGGGTAAACGCGGCAAAGTCGTAACTCAAATCTCACACCGGTGAGGTAGTACGGTCAACTGAACCAGATTTTTCCATAAAATTCAAGTTTTTTCACAGTTATCTCGTAAATAACAAGAGATATGGAAAAAATGCAAATAACAAACTTGTAGAAAATTTAATTTTCTACGAAAAAGGTTTTTTGAACCATATTGCTTATATCAATATTAACCGAGATATTAACCATCATATGTTTATACTTTTTATTGACGATTTTATCTAAATCCTCCCAAGAAAACTGTCAGATTATATGTTTTCCGTTATCCTGATAAGATTATCTTCAAAAAAAAAAAAAAAGTTAATCGCGCTCGAGTATTTTTACACCTTTATGTGACTCGCCTACTTACTAAAGCCACGCTCAAATTGTCAGATTATTGAAATATACACTTTTCTGGATATAATTAACTTACCTTCTATTACTTTGACGCGCTTGAATTTTTCTGAGGATCGATTTTTTTTACTAATCTGATATATGGTAGCAGTACATTACAGGGTGCAAGGTTTCTCCCCATACGATTTTCGCCCATATGATTGACGCGCTCGAGTAACTAGCGAAATCTGCTCTTGGACTCCCCTACTATAATACTGCTTACCAACTTTTACAACAATACGGTCTCTATTCTAATACGAACTTCAATTTCAAGCAATAGCTAATGTTTTATTTATAGAAGACCCAATTGGGGTAGTATGTCAACTTTTAACGAGTTTGATGAGCTATGTAACTCCATTTTTCGAATTGTTTCCCATTACCGTCACACTGTAATCACTATCGTGGGCGATTCAATTGTACACAATTCTGGGTGGTGTGGAAACTCTGGCCAGACAAAAACCGAAGCTGAGAAATCTTTGCTGAATTAAATCTTTCAATTCTGATCGTTGTGGGTTCCAGATATTTCACAACACATTAAACTGGTTTCTCATTTCTCATCCTGAAAAATAAAAGGTCAAAGTGTCATCATCTCTAGGCAAGTAAGACCGCTAGGTTATATCGGAAAATTTCACGTTTTCCGCCACAGTAAAAAGATAAATACATAGTCAGAAAAGAAATTTTCAGGTAGTCTCAAAGCCAATTTCTTTCAAAAGTTTAATTGGTCGTTCTGCTTTATTGACTTAAATGCTGACGCATCAACTAGTATGATATAATGCAATTCTCAACGGCTTGAGAAAGTTTGTTCGTCGCAGATCAAAAGGGATCATCCTCAAAGAGAATTCGTGGGTTTATACGAGCTTTCGAGCTATAAAGAGGCGATTATAGATAAAGAAAGTATATTTGAAAGACAAGTCTGCAGTAGAAAACCGAAATTTGTTCACTTGAGCCAGAAATATCAGAAATGCTCGAGTACAAAAGGCCAAGTTTTTCCATGAACATAAAGTAAGACCAAAAATAATTTTGTGTCCAAAAGGAAATATTCAGAACATTCAGAACTCAACCACGTCATCGGTCCCAACGCTTGTTCTCAATGACTCTCCGTATGTCAGGCCAATTTCCTGCAACTCAATTCGCTGCTAACTCGACACTTCTAAATTTTTCTAAGACCTTTTGAAAAGTATGTATGTACATTTGGTATTGACGAATCTTCTGTTCGTTTGATTAGAAATAACCTTTCAGTTCAGATCGTTCTATATAAGTTGTATTGGACGGTTATTAGTCTGATACTGACCATATGCTGATGCGCCCTATACAAACTTACTTAGGTGGACATTACAGTTCGGGGTGAGCCTGAACCTCAACCAACATTTTACGCCAACAATTTCGCTCTCTCCAGTTTTGCATTATTAGTCGGTTGACGTCTTCTTCCACTCGATTGTGCTGGTTGTTATATCTTGTTCTCCTCACACTGTCTTCATATACCAAAGATCACTCGCAGTATTTTTCTTTCCAAACGACTAAGGGTTACTTCAACCACTTTCAATAAAATTCAAACTTCCGCTCCGTAAATCAGGACTGAAATAATCAAGGTCTTGTAAATGGTAAAATTGGATTTTCTTGAGAGAGTTTTATATCTCAATTGCCTTCAATCTCAGAATAAACTCAGCGATAAGATAGAGCAATTCTTCGTTCCATATAAGTTATCGTCTACAGTGTTTTGTCCAATTCTTCGATGTTCGCTGTCCTCGTATGGTGAGAACATATACTCCGTTTTGCCCTCATCATCTTTTAACCCCATTTTGCCGCTTCGGTTTCAATGAGCCTAAAAGCACCTATGACATCACGTTTCCTTCTTGCCATTACGTTAATATCATCTGCGTAGGCGAGTAATTGCACAGAGTTCCTGTGGTGTTGACATTTGAGTTTTGTACAATCTTTTCAAGTACGATGTTGGAGAAATCCTATGATGCATTCCCTAAAGCCTTTTTCGACAGCAAAGGCCTTGGTGAGCTCTCTATCGACCTTAACGGAGCAGCGTGAATCCTCCAAAGTCATATCCTACATAATCGTACGAGCTTTGCAGGAATGCTGAAACTAGACATGACTCTGTACTGCTCGTCTCTGTAAATACTGTCATAAACGGCCTTGAAATCGATAAGAAGATGGTGTACACCGATATCATATTCTCGAGTTTCTAATAAGATCTGCCATAATGCTTAAATTTGGTCGATTGTAGACTTTTCTGGCGTGAAACCACCACCACCACCTTCCAAGACGTGGGGTTTCAGACCTTCACATGTTACAGTAGACAAAATCGCATAAGCAACGTTAAGGAGGCTTATTCCTCTTTAATTTTATCTAATCTAATTAACGCAATTGTGCGGGTCTCTTTTTTTTAACTGCCTTGAAAAGTTCGGGATCAAGGCTATCTGCATCTACAGTCCTAATTCCAAGTTGAATGGGGCTGGTGTGCCCCAGGGCTCCGTTTTGTCTCCCGCACTCTTCTCCATCTTCATATATTTCATCATGCTTGAAACAGCTAAGACATTACCTATTTTTGCTTTTGGCTCTTCTCTCAGTTTTTCATATTCGTTCTAAATTTTACTTTCCTGCTCTTCGGGTGTGGAACTGGAATTGTTGCGTATGACTAACATTTTGAATTCTTTCTTTGACAGTATTATTTCATGAGGAATCATTAGTCGTGTCATTATCAATGAATGATTGGAACCGGTCTTTTTGAGTTATTCCTTTCCGTGGTTTTGATAACACGTCGAACCGGATTGATCTAAATCCGCTCTACATGTCCCAATTATCGTAGTCTCATGACTTGTACCCCTCTATATCTATGCTCAGGTCGCACTTAGTTCATACAGTTCGTTGCTTTAGTCTTTTTCGTAAAATGAACCTGCAAATCAAAAAACTTATAAAAATGAATAAAAAAAGCATTTAAGTTAAAAGAATATAAAAAAAAATAATATAAGTTGAAATGATGTACACATAGACAATGTACCAATATCCTCATGCATCTCAGGCACTGATCAGTCTATTTACGCACCTTCATCACACTTTTTTTACCTGACCATCCTTGTATCTTTCCATCAAATGAGAAATATTTTTCACGTTTTGTAGAATAAAGTTTGAGATTTTTTTGTTTTATTGCCTTGGTATAGCTTCGGTATGGTTTTTGAATCATGGAGCTGTCAATGTTACTATCTTTGGTATTAATTATCCCAGAGATACAACCACAAAGCAATTACATTATGTGACCTACTGGTGAATTTAATTTCCTCAGGATGTGTCCAAAAACCGTTTACCAAAGTAGACATTAACATTTATGTCTTCTTTTCTTTTTGATTAGCTGTCATCATGGTCATTTTTTTCTGCGCTGCTATGATCTTAAGATTCTTTCTAATACTTGTAATCAGTATGAAATTGATTTATGATCGACATA
Source organism: Melanostoma scalare (assembly GCA_949752695.1). NCBI lineage: Eukaryota > Metazoa > Arthropoda > Insecta > Diptera > Syrphidae > Melanostoma > Melanostoma scalare. The sequence goes on from OX456984.1 coordinate 67,218,098, forward strand.
ATGCTTTAATACCCCTGAATTGCCTTCAATTTATTTAAAAAAAAAAAAAAAAAACATAATAATTTTTTACCGTACAGATAAACGACCTAGCTCGCGAATATAAAACACATTTTCCAATCGACTTCTCAAGTGTGTGTGCCTTGAGTATATAAAAAAAAATTTTGCATCTTATCCTCCAAAAATAGCAATGAAATATGGATTTATGGCAATGAAAAGTTTAGACCTAATGGAAATTTTGGTAATAAAAACTTTCACTGGATCGTCCGTGCGTCTGCAGCAGAAAAAAAACCTCACACTTTTTCCTCCTCTTCGCTTTTTTTTCGTTGTAAGAGCATCACACAGTTGTGTGTTTCTCTTGACAGTGATTTTTTATTTTAAACATAATTTTTACACGAAGATGGATGATGGTCGTTGGAAATCATGGTTTAACTCAACACTGACGTCAGTCAGAAAAGGACGTAAGGCAATTACATTTTTATCGTTTCGTTGCGTTGCGTTAAATTGATTGAAAGGTTAATCGAAACAAAAATGTGTTCACAGAAAGATAAGTTAATAATAAAATTGAAAGAGGATTCAATTTTATTGGAATTAGAAATGTTTGAAAGGATCTTAAATTGATTTGTGACCATCCACACATCTTTGGGTTCAAGTAGTAAAGAATCTGTGAGAAGTCTTCAAGTGTGAAGTAGCATGTTCCTCAAAGGCTGAGCTGTTTGAAAAAACTAACTTTTTTCTATATTTTTTTTAAGATTAGGTTTATTTTCTCCTCAGTATAATGAACGGAAGCGAGAGAGTAAACTCGTATAGTTTGGTAGAAAAAGAACGAGCCAAATTTCTTTTTATAAAATAAAATATGGAAAATTAAATTTGCTGCTTCAACAGCTCATTCTATTATACTTTAATTTTCCAAGACCTACTTGATGGCTTGGGTTCTTGTGGCCTTAAGTGCTTGAATGGTTGTTAGCATATCAAAGGCCTTTAAAGTTTCACACCTAAAGTTCTATAAGATCAACGTTGAAATGCATTCCATATATACATGTATGATATATCTAACAACGAAGGTCATTCAGTAGGTATTTAAAATACTTCGGTTGTCACATAAACCCATAAGCTAGCTATTTGCAAAAATTCAATATTTGTATAATGCTCTGACCAAGTAGTTTTACACAGTTCTTTCGTTAACTTTTAGGTTAGGTTAGGTTAAGGTGGTTGTCGGGAAATCGACTGATGCACTTAGACCAATACTATGTCCATTGTGATACCACATGAATTTGAGGAATAACCTCTTACTTAAACCATTTTTAACTTTCTATTAAGCGATCAGGACTGTGATGACTTGGATCGTCGAAGAAGTGTTTTTTACTAAATGTGTTTTACGTCTTTGAGAGAGGGCAGGGCAAGTACAAAGACGATGTGGAAGGTAGAACGGTTTCCTTGATTGAGCCTTGCGGCATGTCTACCTTTTTGGCATTGTCTTGGTAGAAAACTAATTGAGGATCTAGATAAAAAAAGTTTGGTTTTAGATGAAGGACTACCCAGATCTTTTTGGCAGCCATGCATTTGGTGGTGGTGATGTTTTTCCATCTACTGTTCGGCGTTGTCCTTGTAGCGTCTTGTTTTAGCATAAATTAGCATGTACATTGTACATGTTGCGATAGGCATGCCAATTTTTCAATAAGGAAAGAAATTAGGAAAAATTATTACCTTCTTGAAAAGCCTGCATGTGACAGAACCTCTGAAACGTCTAAAAAACGGTTGTAATTCTTCTTGTTGCGGGCGAGAGGTTGAACCTATAGTTTCAAACAGCTCACGCTTTTATCATATCCAAAAAAAAGGCAATAAATCAATGCGATGAGTGCAAGCCAGTCGTTTAGATTCTAATGTAGTTTAGAACCTTGGAATTGGCGAGTATTGGTTTTAAAGCCCTACTCTTTTCATCGTAGACAAAGTGCAAATGAGGGTATACCTTTCACGACAAAACTAAAGCTGCTTATACTGAAAAAATGATAGCCGCATTAAGTAAAGAAGTATACAGCGTTACCAACAACCATATAATGGCAGATTGCGAATACAACATACAATGAGAAAAATTAGCAACTTCAGTTCCAATACTCTAACTTTAACTTCGTCTTTTCAATGTTTTCATCACGAAGTCACAAACGATTTAAACTCTGCATAGTAGCTACGCAATAGCAAAACCCATATTCAGTACTTTCTAGATCAAGATCCCTTAGAACTATGAATCTAAAAAATAAAATTTAAGAATATAATAAATAAGAGCTTCACGTCGTGTATTTGAAAGTCTCCCACGTTTTGCACGTGATTGAGGTTCATGGCTCGTGAGTCGTGAACGAAAACTACCAAGTTCACAAGAGAACGAAAATGACAAATTTGTATGGATTCACGACATTGTTCACAAGTGAGTACTAGGCTTTAATCTCCTTTGGGTGCTGTAAACAACATCATTGTTCTATATGGCATCAGTGAAAAGCCTTTAAATTTTTCATTTAGCTTGTGAACATAATCATTTGTTTCTTGTGTTTCAGCAGTTTGGTTATCCCAAACAGGGTATTAGATGACGTTTGTGCTGTCGAGCTATGCACCGCACTTCTATAGTTCTTTAAGAACAACAATATACATATGTGCCTATTTATCGAACTTATAGGTAGGTGCGTACGACCATGGTAAGATGTTCCTTTAGGTCTGGTTAAGTCTTTCTATCATCCCTTCAGATTGCTATAATGAGGCGGGATTGTTTCGGTTCTGATGGACAATTAGCGTGCCGAGTCCCTAAAGGATTTGCTTTTCCTCGTGTAAGTGACTAGCAACAAGATGTTAATTAATGACCTTTTTGATTAAAGAAAAAGTAATCCTAAATGAGGCAACATTTTGTAAAAAAAATTGATTTTTTTTCAAAATTTTGAGTTTGAAACTTGATTATTCATATACTTGAACTAAAAAAGTAATTAGAAATCAAAGTATTTGCTTTGATATAGTATGTGGTAGCAAGAGACTTATCTCATTTTTTTATATTTTTTTTTTTTAGAAAATCAAGTAAGTTTTTTATCAAATTTCCCTTCGTATGCCGAGGAAGATAGACCCCTTTTTCTTGTCTCCACCCAACCTATACGTCCTGAACTCACTTCCCCATACGTCGGCGTCGCCTCTAGCATGCAGCCATAGTAGGCAGTTTCCCATTTTCACTAGTGGCTTCCCATGCGTCTCTCCTACACCTTCACTGTCGCTTTCGATTGGAGTACAATCAGTTGTATCACAGAAATGATCTACCGGCGATTTCCAATTACCTAAGCCATAATGTCTTAAGAACTTTACTTCTGTTGAAATGTCATTGTCTGGTTTCTTTGCGTGTTGCTTTTTCTACGTGAGAATTAGTTTGATATCCGGATCCTCCAGTTGAGCAGTCTGCAGTCTCTTTTCGTTTGCTATATCTGCATATGGGATCAGCCTTATTCGCTGATTACCAACCATTATTTTCTATTTTTTTGTGTCTTAAATGCTTTAAACTTTTTTTGCAAAATCATTGAGATAATGAGTTGGTTTTAAGTGTAGCTTTCCTGTACGGTTTTGAATCTGGTAGTCATAAGCACGCAGTCATCAACATAAGGTATAATCAGACTTAATTTCTTTATAATAACAACCGAATTTCAACAAGCAGCAAAGCTCTCAACTTAATAAACAGAAAATGGCTGGCCGATAGATAGAACTAGAAAAAACAATCAGTGAACGACTTTAAGTCGCAGATTGTTGGAGAAGGATTTGTTATGTGAACCAAGCGATTATTCCCACCAAGGTCCAAACTCTCTCATAAAACAAAAATAAAAATAAATAGAAGGGCACCACAAAGCGAGGAGCCCGAGGGTCTAGCGCATATCTCACTACCATACCTTATGAGGGAGTGGAGGGGACCTACAATTTCTTGGCGGTTCTGAAGAGCTAATCGAGAGAGCGCTTTTCATGGCAATCAATTTACAATCGGAGGACTTGCCATAATTCCTCGCGAGAAGCGATACCCGTGGAAAAAACGTTTTTGCCTCTGTTGGGATCTGAACCACGAACCTCTGGGTTAACAGGCAGACATGCTAACCATCACGCCACGGGTACCACGAAACTCTTACATAGAGCTTTGATATTCTTTGATATATATTGATATCGATAATACCCTTGCGCCGTATCTGAGTCAGAACAAATGCCCAGAGGCCCACACACAATCTAATTTGAAAAATCTAAAATGTTTCCTCTTGTAATTTCTTAAGTTGGTGGTTTGATTAGTAGATGATCATAATACCATTGAAAGTTGAACACCATACCATCAAACTAAGAAAAAACTGAGCAGGAGTCATCAGTATGATTCAATCTTCGAACTGCCTTTAGACTTAACGTTGCCGCCTTTCGTTTGCTTGCACACTCAACTATAGTTTGATAGCGCTTTGGTTCAAATATTAGATTGGGCACTTATCCTCATTAAAGTAAATGAGTGTGTTAGTTGATTGACCCTAAAAACGCTTTGCCCACTTTGAAGGTCTCATTTATAAGTTGAGGTTGGAGTGAGTACTCCAATAACCAAAGCCTTCTTATTTCAGAAAGAGGTTAGCCACAATGTATCCTTATTTTGTGTTATGAACAAAAAAAAAAATACTTTAAGTTTCACACTTTTGAAACGTTGCAAATGATAGCTAGACAATTTCATATCGTTACCATTGCAACAAAGAACTTCAGGTGCTTTAGAGTCTTTCATTCCGACCATCATAATTCAGCATTCGCAAACGATATTCTTAATTTCCAATCGAAGAGCAACTTTGTGTATTTCCTACTTCCTAGCTCTGCGATTCATATAATAACGAGCAAAATAATTACCGCACACTATCTGTGGCATATTTTGAATTTTTTTCTTTTCTGAGAAGAGGACTTTTTTCCGCTATAATTATTGAAGTGCAATGGAAGTGCGAGCTCCAAGGACACTGGCTGTACATATACAACGACATCACTCGTCGGCTTCGGCTGCAGGAAATTTACGAAATTATTTAACGAAGCCATAAGGAGAGGGAAAGAGATGTAATTAATTTCCCAGAGGGTAATTGTAACAAAAAGTAATATATCAATTAAAAATCTCATCAATGACATTACAAATCATTCAAAAGTTTGAGAGCTCTCTCGGCTGTTCTGGGTGTTGCCTGGGTTAGGGGGCGAAAGGAAAGGAGCCGTATATTACCACACGAATATAAATAAGGACGAAAAAATGTGTCGTGACTTGTGATTTTGCACAACGTAAGATACTAATGATTGGTAATAAGTTGGTGTAACCCACTCCAATGCCTCAGGAGAATATGTGTGCGATGGTGTAAGGAAGGTACATATGTGTGCTTGTTAAGTTATAGGGATCCTTTGAAACTGATGTCTCACATATAAAAAAAAGGAAGGAAGCTCATCATCACCATCGGGGGAAGTATGGTTTGGCATCGTGATTTAAAATAATGAGCACGCGAATGTAATGAGATGCATCATGGTGACACATTTTTGTAAAGTGTATGTATAGTGCAGGAGAGTAGGTACCTACGAGTACGTACACTTGAGAGAGCGGAGCGTACCTACATAAGTGTGAATTTTAATGAATTCAAGGTACGTTAGAGAGTTTGTATTGAAAAACTTTCGTATCTAATGTAGCGTATTAGCGCTTAGGGCATTTCGAGAGATTTAATAATCCACATCCTAGCAGCGGTTGCTATTAAAAAGGTTTGCGTCTTTAGCGAGATGGTTACCTAGCATTTTTTTTAATAATTTCTCGAGGGAACCGTTTAGTCATTTTTCACTACTAAGCCATAATGATTATTATGAATGTAGCATGTGGAATAGTTGAGTTTGCTTTGAATTGTTCTGTAGTGAATGCAAAATTATTGTCATAAAACATATTTGGCTGGAATTATATATCAAAAGAGAATAAATACACAGAGCAGTAATAAAAAAGATATTGGATTTAAAATCATGGCACACAGTTGGCTGCAGCAGCTAAGCCCACCTCTTGCTTATTACCCTTACTGATTAGTTGAACACTTTATCAAAACTAAATATCATAGCTACCACCTCATGTGAATTAATAGCTTATGCATATCATATATACAGTTCTGTCTTGGATGCAATTTCAAACACTCAAAACTATTCAGTTGAAAGGATTGAGTCCTTTGTTGAGCAGTCAATGAGAATGATTAGTTGTGAGCTTTTTAACTTTGAATACATTTTTCATAGCATGAAGGTATGGAAACGTTGATAAACCGTTAACTTATGAAATATCTTGCAGAACGAAAGCTTCTTAATCATCGTCAGTACGGCTTTCGTAGCAATCAATCATCAATCAATCAATCTTTACACTTTTTTGGAGAAAGTAAGATTAGTAAGATAGGCATCATGCTCTTTTATCGTCGAAAATGCATGCGATGAGTCGCTTCTTCGTTGGATTAAAAATTACCTTTCCGACCGTTCAATAAAAGTTGTATTGGATGGCTTCAAGTCTGATACCCACTTCATAAATGGTGGTGTGCCCCAGGGCTCCGTTTTGTCTCCGACTCTCTTCCTCATTTTCATATGAGACTTCAAATCCGCTTAACTGTTTTAACATAAGAACCGAGTAGAATTCAATGCTGTCTCTTGTCGTTGAAGCTTAACATTCCCCCATTGACATTATCCATGAATAGTACCTGAATCCAAGAAACCGAAAAGCTGTCAGTACTTGGTATGTGTGTACACGATGATCTTCGTTGGAATGACCACATATTTGAAGTCGCCAAAAACGCTGCTAAATGCTTAGGCTTCTTGAGACGATGCAGGAAGTTCTTCACCCCTTCTGATCTGGCTACAATTTATAAGGCCTTCATCCGTCCAAAACTGGAGTATAACTCCCATATCTGGTCAGATGCTCCTCAAACATCTTTGCGCCTACTTGATAGGATACCAAATAGAGCGTTGAAATTGATAGGTGATAGTTCAATCGCAGCATCGATTGATTCTCTTGAAAATCGTCGAAACGTTACCTGTCTCACTCTCGTCTATTGCTTTTTTCACAATCAGTGCTCTAGTGAAATAGCCAGTTGCATTCCTCCCCTGTAACAGTTTAGCCGCAACAGCTGCCGAATGTTCATCAGTTTTACCTTATGCCCAACTTCGGACGTACAGTCAAGTATAGAGATTCATATTTAAGTCGCACCACCCGTATGTAGAATGCTCTACCTCACCCTGTTTTTCCCCTATTTCATGAAAGTATGAGCTTCAAAGTTTTCACAAAATGTTAAAAAATCATGCCATAGTGTAAAACTATGAACCAGGCCCGTAAAGACCACCAAGAAAACATAGCTGTAGAACCGCATTCATCTCTGAGGATCTTGAAAAGTTAATTATGCTGACTCACCTAAGAAGATTATGAAGAATGCCATACTCTAGATCAGAAGAAGTTATTGTTGCAAACTCATATGTTGGTTGTTAGCTTACATAAATCAAATTATACTGGATTTCCAGACGGTCTCGACGCCGAAATTTTCAAGGAAGCTAGAAATTAGCTTGAAAGGAGAGTGCAACAGCTGCATGATTTAGTCGAGAGAAATCATGTTCAATGAATGGAAAATCTTACAATTGCCGAATTATAGAGAAATATTCCTCTTTAACGTCAAATGCGATGTCTTGTATTTTTATGAATGTCTGAAAACCCCCACGTCAACAAATTCGTGCAGCACACGGGAGATCTTGGAAAAACATGCGTATGACAGTATTGACAGAAATAAGATGTGCAGCATCATGTCTAGTTGCAAAAAAACCTTGGGTTTCAGTTCGTTAGACAGATTTAATCACGAAGTCACCACACATGCCGGTCGTTTGAGGAAAAGCACGTGTCATTTGATATCAGTATTTGCTACCTGTCCTACTCCCCGGCAAAATAATAGTTCTACTTCAGGGCGAGCGCAGAACTCAAAAAACACCTAGCTTGGCATTAAGGGTAAACTGAGGTTTTCAAGAGAACTCATTGCGGCTACCTGCGAGCAATCGTTGGGCTTGAACGAACGAACTTATTGATGTACTTTTTACATAATTCGATAAGAGAACTGCCTTACGTATACATTTCAATTTTAAGGACCTATAAACTGAAGGGTTTCTCATATTTCATTTCGTTGAAAAAATGACCAAATTAAATAAAAAGGACCAAGTGAAAAAATAATGACCAGATTTGGACATAAATGACCAAACTGGCAACCGTGCTTTGGACATAAATGACCAAACTGGCAACCGTGGTCATTACCCCTTGATGTCCGCGTTAATTATAAAAAAATAAAAAAAGAAACCAAAAACATGTTTCATTGAAAGAAGTAGTTCTCAATCAATTTGAACTAGAATTACAATTGAAGAACAAACTAAAAGCTTTCAAAAGCTTTATATTATGTTCGCAAATTTTAACCGATGAAACTGTATCTTTGCTTTGGCTTATTTTAACCTCAAACATGATTTTTGCTTAATGTCAAAACTCAAAATTTTCCTTAAGACTGTCGCACTAATGATGTAATCAAAAACAAGTCCCATCGCACCAAGTTTTAACTTGGATTTTGCTCTGAATGCAAGGACATGGAAAATTCTGTTGATTGTTGTCACTGCAAACATTTACTCAAATTAACTTGAGAGCAGTTGCTTGAATACATAAAGTTGCTATCATCTATTTTTAATGGAGGTACGTATCACGAAATGAACTATTAAAGTGATTTGCGAGGGCACTACCAGTACCAGAGGTATCCTTTAGGTGGAGAGTCGCCGCCGCGCCGTGCAGGAAGTCTGCTGGATAGGCATAAGATTTTTCTAGTCCCCAAAAACACCAAATGCTTTTCGAGTTACCTTACGAATAAAATTGTTATAGTTAAGAGTTTTGCAGAGCGTGTTGAATTTGTCTCACTTTATTATTTACATTCTCCAGAGAGACACAGACAATCTATGGCTTTGCAATACAATTGTCAACACATTTATGATAAATAAAAAACCAGGACTATAAATTTTGATTTTATTTAAAAGGCATCATTTACATGAATAACAGTTTTGCACAAAAGTTAAATATAAACTGGAGGCTTCAACCATTTTAAACGCTATCCATTAACCTAGGAGAAAAAAAATCTCATAAAAAATTCTTCCTTTTTTCAATATTTCCCTTTTCTTTTTGTGTTTGTTACCGTTGTACATACCTATATTTTATTTTGATTCATCAAAAGCCGTTGTTTGAGGAAGGTAAATATAGGCAAATGAAAAGAATAGGAATAGAAACGGTCTGGGTCAGCGAAATTGTCTGATGGAAGAAAAAAAAAAAATTGCCATCTTCCCTCCTCGGCGAACTGTTTACCCAAAATAAAATTTCATAAAGTTGCTAAACAAAATGAACTTAATAATTTCACCTGTGTTGATATACCTAACAGCAACAGTAAAATTGACTTCGAAGCCTTTTCACTGTCATGTCAAACAAATATTAAATTTTTGTTTGTTGTTGGATTCAACAGACCTTCATAAACAATTTTTTTTTTGTTTTGGGTTGGTGAACAAATCGTCATTTTTTACTTATTTTACATAGGAATAAGTACTTTGAGCAAACAGAAATTTGTAATCATTTGCTATGAAATAAGACTCTCTTCAAATCCTAGACTGTCGTCAAAGTAAACAACGAATTATTTGCCAAGACGCAAAAGGCCCTATAGTACTGCTCACCGTAATTAAATAAGATTTCCAAAAAAGCAAAGCAGAACCTAGACAGCCACTGTTCAAACTAAGACAATTTTTTGAAACACATATCGTCGCGTGGATTAATGTTTGTCGTAAGTCAACCTTAAAACGAATGTTGTTTTAGGGTTGACATTAACATGCAGTTTTGATAATAGACATCTGTGTAATCTCCAAGAGCACTAACAATTTGAGAGTTTTTAGTCGTATATGTCAAAAAGAGCTACACATACGGCAAATTTAAGGGGGAAGCTGGTCTAAAATTTTGAAGAAACCGACTTTTTTTTGTCTAAAAAGGTACTTTAGGGTCTTAAAAATAACATACCAAAGGATGGATGCCGGCAAAAATGTACGGCGTAGGCATCGCAGATTAAAGGTATATCGAGCCCTTCCCGCAAAATCATCGCAAGTGACATTTTAAACAAAATTGTTTTTTTTATATAATTCAAAATTTTAACATTATAACTGTATTACGATAAGTTACAGCGAAAATAAATTTTTTCGTAAGCGACTGACCTCTGATGGTACCTACTTTTCCTTTCAAAGCTTGTGATACAAACCAAAAAAAAACGTCTTCCTGTAAAACTTTCTTTTTGTCGCTTACGATAAAATGGCGGGAAGGGCATTTAATATGATTTTATAGTACTTAAAAGTTTAAATGCGTTTTTCTCGAAATCAATTTTTTTTCAACTGGCCGAAAACATAACATAAACATAACTCGATCTATACGAAATTTCGACAGTACCTACATTCGAAATACCTTTCTCCAGAGCCGTACGTAGGATTTTTTTTATATTGCATAGTTTTTTTCTTAATCAACAATTTTGTCGTTTTTTTATAGTGAAAATTTAATTTTTTTGTTCAAACGTGTACCAATTCACGAAAAAACAAAATATCGAAAAAATCCTACGCACGGTTCTTGCTGTTGTTATATAGAAACTAAAAAAATTTCGGGATTTTGTTCGAGGACCAAAATTAAGGAGGTTACATCTTCAACCATGGACCCGTCTAAAAAATGAGCTGCCTCCGAAGAAATGCTGGACAACCGCCATTTTGAATTTAACTGACCCGAAAAAATTTGTATTTTCACAGATTTTCGATTGATCATAAATTATTCCCATTTTTTTCACGCTATAGACCAGCTTCCCTCCTTAAGACATTGATTGAAATTGTATGTTGAAATATGTATGTTCCTTTTGTTGATGACATGCTACATTAATTTACAGAATTATTAGAACACTTTTGTCGTATATGTCCCATAACAATGGACACAAATCAAATATTTATTTCGATATTAAGTTGTTCGGTCAGATGACGATACAAACTTTAATATATCCGTAGGGAGATTTATTAAGTGTTTATATGAGTACATGCTTTTTGCTTATCTCTTTCGTTTAGTTTTCCTTTGTTGTATCATTCTCTTGATTTCAATTTGTTTTTCTTATTTACTTTTTAAGTAATTTTTACTTTCAATTTTGTCGCGTTGACCACAGATTGTCAAATAAAATCTCTATTAAAAAAAAAAACATGGCTGCCTCGTCTTGGCGGAGATATTTACTGAAAATAAAATTAATCTGAAAGCCATCCACGCCAAGACGAGGCAGTATTGGCGTGAATGGCAATCGGCTTTCAGCTTTTGACTATTGCTTGCTGTAGCCGACGACTTCAAGTTCGCGTAACACCAGCACGTGTGTTATTATTTGCTCAGTTGCAAATTGCAAACGCCGAAAACAGATAACGAGGCTTCTGCTCAGAGTTTTCAGGAATAAAAACAAATTCTATTTTTTGACATCAGAATTGCTCTGTAAAGTGACGTTGTTATGATGTTAAGCCTTCAAAATCGGAAACATTAAGTTTTTGCTGTCTGTTGGCCTATGTTATGTAAAGGATTTTCCATTAAGAGCTATCCATTTTATTTTTTAAATAAAAACGCCAGCCATTTGAGATATCAAAAAAACATTTATTTCACATTAAAGTACACCCTATTTCATTACGAATGGAACTCTATTTCGTTCATATGTCCTCCACGGGCGCGCTTGCAGTGATCGATACGTTGAACTCAATTTTCGACAACTCTCTCGCACATATCGACCGGTATTGCGGCAATTTCGCGTTCAATATTGGCTTGAAGCTCCTCCAAAGTCTCTGGCCTGTTGGCGTAGACCAACGACTTGACATAGCCCCAAAGAAAGAAATCCAAAGGTGTCAAATCACACGAGCGCGGCGGCCAATTGATCGTTCCGTTTCTTGAGATAACACGTTGACCAAATTTCCTCTTCAAAATGTTGATGGTTGCATGAGCTGTATGGGCTGTAGCTCCATCCTGCTGGAACCACATGTCACTAATATCCATTCCACGCAACTGACACCAAAAAAAAAAAACGCCACAATGTGGTTTGTGCGATGCCCAATTCCTGTGAACGACGTGGAATTGACTGATTTGGGTCGTTCTGAACGGATGCACTTACGGCCGCGATATTTTCAGCACTCCGTTATAATCTTTGTCTCACTGGCGCGGGAACATTGTGCAGCGAAAACGTGGATTCAAATTTGTGCACTAAACTAAGAATTGCGGCAAAAATCGGAGTTAGCGCTCTTAAAGTTGCAGCGACTGACTCAAAATTTTGATAGTACGCTTTAATAATTTGGAAACGTTGTTGATTCGTGTAACTCACCATGATGAAATGGTAGACCTTAATGAGCAATCTGACTTTTACAGAATGTCAAAAGACCTTAAGGGCGCGTTTACATTAAAGAAACAAAATGGATAGTCCCCAATGGAAAACCCCGTATAACCATTCCTTTTCCTACGGTTTTTGATGCGCTGAATCCAAATCTCTAAAATGTTAAAAAAAAATTATTTGAATGGTTTCAAGCGAAAATCCTGTAACGCCAATTTTTGCATATTCTAATACATCGAAATGATGAAAAAATTAAGATTGTTGTTCCTTAAAAAACGATTTTTTTTTTATTTTTCTTTTTTCTTAAACCAGTTTTTTAAAAGTCAGGCATGCAAAGTTTAAGATCTTGCCAGTAGTCTTATCGAAAAAAAAAATTTGTAAAAAAATCAAAGATAAAGTTTTAAAAATCAAGATTTTTTTATAAAATCCACAAATTATTCAGAAACTGAATTTTTTCAAATTTTCAATATGCAACCTTTCTCAAACTACCATAAGACTTCTTAAATAGAAAATTTCGTCAAAATCGTGTCATTGATTTACGAGAAAGTTGGTTCTTAAGACATCGGTACTATGGGTGGTACCGTTTTTGAACTTTAAAGAAAATATTTTTTGCATCATAAGAAAGTCAAACTGAATCTTATCCCTTACACACAATTTTATCGAAATCGTTGGAGCAGTTTTCGAGAAAAATAAGTATTATTATATCGGTTGTATGGCAGGTACCGGTATTTCAAAATTTACTGACACAAATCCAAAAATTCCTCTGTAGGCTACCCCACAGACCCTATAACTGCAATTTAAAAAAAAATTGGTTTAGCTATTCAGGCTGTAGATCCGTATACGGACAGACAGACAGGGCCCTATTTTTTCATATTTTCTATAATCGTAATTTCATTTAAGTTATAAAATCAATTTTTTTTCCGCACGATTGCGATTATACAGGGTGATTTGCATAAGGTATTACAAAAAGATGGGGTGTGTAGGTTGGACTTAGACAAGCAAAAATTCGTATGGGAGGGGGGTCCATTTTCCCCCGTTTAGGCGGGAGGGGCAATTTAAGAAAAAAAAAATCAATAAAAATGGAAAAAATATTATTTAAAAATAACGGTAATATCTACAGAGTCGTGCTATAGCATTTTGAAAAGCCAAAAACCTATACATTAAATAAAATTTCAAAATGAGTTGTTGATGAGTTAAGAGCATTGAAAATAAGCCAGAAAAATACTATTTAATTACGTAAAATTTTGAAAAAAAATTGTTTGAAGAAAAAAAATTAAGTTTTTTTTCAAAATTTTGACTTTGAAAATTAATATTTCAAAAACTATTCATATGAACAACTTATTTTTAAATTTTATTTAATGTATAAGTTTTTGGCTTTTTATTTTTAGTGATTTTTTTCTTAAATTGCCTCCCATACGATTTTTTGCTTGTCTAGGTCCAACCTACACACCCTATCTTTTTGTAATACCTTATGCAAATCACCCTGTATACTACATATAATCGCAAGTAAAATTGATTTATGAGTTTGGGCAGCCGCCATTTTTACAAAAAATTAAAATTTCGGTCTTCATTTTTTCTGTTAAAAATTTTGTAATCGAAAAATAAAAATTCTTTATTTAAATACTTGTTACTTGTTTTTCGAATGCGTATGTCAAGTTTTATCAGGATCGGTTGAGAAGTTTTCGAGAAATCTTGTCCGCAAATTTTTAAAACTCAATTTTGAGAAAAACGTTCGAATGCTGTCTGGCCTCGAGTGCGTCACTTCTCAAGGCTTTATCATAAAAACTTTTACTCAGATTAGCTTGTTAATTTAGGACAGTATTGTATTTTTAAATAAGACAATAAATCGAAGTCGTGAAACTGTAGATGTGTTGAACAATATCTAATTTTATTTAAATAATCAGGAACAAGAAACAATCACTTTTATTACGTTACAACTCAAAAGAACAAATTAGAATGAAAAATTAGTTAGGAAAAAATAAAATGAAAATTTTACAAAACAAAAGAATACTAGAAAATTATTAAGCTGAGTTTCAACTCAAAAAATCAAAGTGATATTTTTTAAACAATACAGTAGTTTATCATCCACATCCACTCCCCTTTCAGTTTCATTGTCAGATGAAGTCCGTAAAACGTTTAGGGAAATGAACTTTTCTGCCAACGCGAGTTGTCTTGGAAACATTTATTACTGCTTTTGGCGAATTAAATTTGGTTTTGGTTGATATGCTCTTAGATTCAGGATACCGCTTTGTATTGCTGATTATAGTCTTAGGTTCGTTCGTTGTGTGTGCTGCCTTTAGTCTATCGATGCTTATTTTTTTAATTTTTGAACCAATTTCGATGTAAAAATTTTTATCGTTTCTATTAATGACTTTGAAGGGGCCATCATACGTTGATTTGAGAGGAGCTCGTGCAGAATCATCTCTAATAAAGACATGAGTGCAATTTTTTAGATTTTTTTGAACGAAAACTTTGTTTGAAGAATGATTCGATGTAGCTACAGGTCTCAGTTGTTCCATTACTTTTCTTAAATTGCTAATGAAATCGCTTTCTAAGTATTCATCGGTAGGCTTGCTGAAGAACTCTCCGGGTAGCTTTATGGTTTCTCCGAAAACCATTTCTGCCGGTGTTGCTTGTAAGTCCTCTTTAAACGTAGTTCGGAGTCCTAGTAGTGCAATCGGAAGAGAATCAATCCAGTTGCTGTCTGTATGACACTTTATAGCAGTTTTGAGTGTCCGATGCATACGTTCTATAATACCGTTAGCTTGTGGATGGTAAGCTGTTGTGTGGAAGTGTTTTGAACCAATTAAATTTGATAATTCCTTAAATAACTTCGATTCAAATTGCGTCCCTTGGTCTGTTGATATTGCATCAGGTACACCAAAGTTTGCTATCCAACCATGCATTAACGCCCTAGCAACTGTTTTTGCTGTCAAATCTTGAATAGGTATTGCTGTTGGCCAACGAGTGAATCTATCAATGCATGTTAGACAATACTTAAAACCTGCAGAAAGTGGAAGAGGTCCAATCAAATCAATGTTAATGTGTCGAAAACGTCGGTTTGGCACTCGAAATTCTTTAAGCGCTGAACGATTGTGTTGATTAACCTTTGACTTCTGACATTTAATACAAGTAGCTACCATATTCCTAATATCATTTCTCATATTTAACCACACGAAACGTTCTGATATAAGTTTGACTGTTGAATTTTTACCTGGATGGGCCAAATTATGTATAGAATTGAAGACTTGCTTCCGAAAGATTTTTGTTACATAAGGTCGAATACGTGCTGTATAAACATCGCACATCAACAAAACTCTAGTATTTGGTATTTCGATTAGTTTAAGTTGAAGTTACGCCGTCTTTTGGTCTTTTTCGAGAGTTTTTAACTCTTCATCGGTACTCTGATCATTGGCAAGTTGTTCAAAATCAATTTGTTCGCCTTCGAAAATTGTTTCAATCCGAGATAAAAAATCAGCGACTAAGTTATCCTTTCCTACGATGTGTTGAATATCCGTGGTGAATTCACTTATGAAACTTAATTGCCTGGTTCGTAGAGGAGTTGATTTTTCTGGTCTCTGTTGGAATGCAAATGTCAATGGCTTATGATCCGTTAAAATAGTGCAATTTCGTCCATCAATTAGGTATTGAAAATATTTGACCGACTGATAAATCGCTAGTAGTTCTCGGTCGAATGTACTTTTAGATTTTTGAGAATCGGACATACGTTTTGAAAAAAACCCAAGTGGCTTTAATTCTTTGTCGACCAGCTCATGAATTGCTGCTCCAACGCAAAAATTACTTGCATCCACGTGCATGATGAGTTTAGCATTTGGCGAAGGATGAGTTAATAGAACCGCATTGGCCAATTGGTTTTTACACATTTCAAATGCTTCTTCTGCCTCTGAGTTCCACTTGATAACTGTTTTGTCCTTCTTTTTGTTGCCTTTTATTAAACGCTGCAGTTTTCCTTGCACAAATGCTGCATTTGGGAGAGATCGGCGATAAAAATTGAGCATCGCTATAAATTTTCTTAGTTCAAAGGCAAGTTTTGGCTTTGCGAAATTTGTTATTGCTTCAACTTTTTCGTTTGTTGGTACAATCCCATTTTTTGTAATTTTGTGCCCAAGAAAATTTATTTCTTCTTTATAAAATACACATTTTGAGACGTTAATTCTTAAATTGTTTTCACGAAGGCGTTGCAAAACAGTTTCCAAATGCCGTTCATGCTCTTCTTGTGTACTTGACGCAATGCAAATGTCGTCTATATAAACAATGACATAATCAAGATCTTGGAATATTTGGTTCATATATCTTTGAAATGTCTGGCTTGCGTTCCGTAGGCCGAATGTCATAACATTAAACTCAAATAGTCCGAATGGAGTTATTATTGCTGTCTTGTCTCGGTCCTCTTCGGCGATAGGAATTTGATGGTATGCACGTTCCAGATCAATTTTAGAAAAAATAGATTTCTTGCACAATTTTTGTGTAAAATCGTGAAGATATGGAATTGGATAGCGATCAGGCTGTGTTATTGCGTTGAGTCTACGATAATCTCCGCACGGTCGCCACGATCCTTTTTCTTTTTTCGGTGCTAGATGAAGTGGACTAGCCCATTGGCTACTGCTCGGTCTGCAAATATTTTGCTTAAGCATGTAGTCAAATTCCCTCTTAGCTATCTCGAATTTTTCAGAATTGAGTCTGCGTGCTTTGGAATGTATTGGAGGACCTGATGTTACAATGTGGTGACGGACACAAGTATTTGGATATGAGTTTAATGCTTTAAATGGTTTTGTTAAATCTTTATATTTTTCTAGAATTGATCTGATTGATTGAGGCAAATTTTGTGCGAATGTAAAAATTTGTTCGCTTATGGCAGAACCTTCAATAGCACTTACCTCGAATTTAGTCACAGTATCAATTAATTTCTTTTTTCTCAAGTCAACTAGTAGTCCAAATTCATGTAGGAAATCAGCCCCGATGATTGGTTTTGTAACATCAGCAACCACGAACATCCAGTCCATTTGTCTTCTAAGCCCGAAGTCGACTGAAATAATTCGTGTACCATACGTCTTAATTGATGATCCATTTGCTGCATATAACTTATATGATGTATCCGGTTTGTCGTTATTGATTGGTGGAATAACTGAAAAGTCAGCTCCAGTGTCGATAAGGAATCGTTGATTTGATTTACGGTCATTTATAAATAAGCGACGACTTTTTGATATTGGTGCTCTGTGCGTCGTTTGTGTTAACAGAGCTTCTTCTAGTTTTCCGAAGTCATATCTAGTTTTTTGAATTGGCATGGATCGATGCATTTTCTCGCATTTGAGCCGTAACGCCAGTGAAATTTACAGAACGGAAATCTTGGTCTTGATTTGCTTCGGTCACGTTTCTGATCTTGATTGTATGTTTTATTTTTGTGTTTCTGGTTTCTAGATGTACGAAGCTCTTCAATTTGCATTTGTAGATCGTCTATCTTTTTTTGGAGTGGAGACTCAATTTGCACAGCTGATACATTAGAATAGTTTAACATATCCATCATCTGATCTGCTTGCTTCGCCATAGCCATTGAATCACCACTTCCAATTGAAATAACCGCACGAACTTGATCAGGCAAACGTTCCAGCCAAAAAGATTTCAAAACATCATCGGGTAGTTTATTATTCGAAAGCTGTTTCATTCGTTTCAGTAATTGCGTTGGTTTTAAATCGCCTAATTCCACTTCTTTCACTAGTTTTCGAAGTTTTTTCTGATCTGAATCGGTGTATTCAGTGATTAGGGCATTTTTAACCGTGGCGTATTTGTCTTTTTCTGGTGGTTTGCATACAATATCAGCTACTTGCATCAGGATTTGAGCATCTAAAGAACCAATTACGTGGTGATACATTGTTTCATCGCGTGTGACTTTGGCTATAGCAAATTGCGATTCCATTTGTATGAAATAAAGTTCCGGTCGCTCCTTGCAAAAAGCTGGTGGTTTAATACTAACGTGATGCATTTCACCTTTTGAGATTGTAGTATTGGTTTCCAAAGTTCCATCGTCTCTGATTTGCTTATCATCTACCATTGTATAAACTAGTACTGGATTCGATGAAATTTACTTTGAGAGAGATTCTTAATGGCAGTTAAATTGAAAAAAAAAAAAAAATTGTTCTTGATTCGGGGTCACCAATGTAGATGTGTTGAACAATATCTAATTTTATTTAAATAATCAGGAACAAGAAACAATCACTTTTATTACGTTACAACTCAAAAGAACAAATTAGAATGAAAAATTAGTTAGGAAAAAATAAAATGAAAATTTTACAAAACAAAAGAATACTAGAAAATTATTAAGCTGATTTTCAACTCAAAAAATCAAAGTGATATTTTTTAAACAATACAGTAGTTTATCATCCACAAAACCTTTAAGTAAGGAAGAAATTTAATTCATTTATTGCTTTTATTTAGTTTTTGTTTTTAAAAATTAGTGAAAAACATAAGAAAATGCACTGATCTATTATTTGTGTATTTAATTTTAACAATAAAATTTTGATTATTTATATGTATGTATTTAAAAAAAATTATTTAAAAAGTCTTTTAGATTTTCATTTATAAATGTAGTTTTGTCGTAATTGATTGACTAAGATTACTCTATTTCAACATTTAAAAGATCTTTTTCGTGTGTATAAAAAATTGGTTGTATGGATTTGGGAAACTAGGAGACTTTGGTAGAGTCTAACAAACGACAAGAGTATTCTGAGGAAAGAGTAATCTAAATTGTAGCTTAACAAGTATTTCTACTTTATTAACTTTAACTTTAAGAATTTTGTTTTACATAAGCCATGCAATCTTCCTGAAAATCTGATGAATTGTCAGATCGGAACTTTGATTTCGTTGACCAAAAAGTTGTCAATTCTTACAAACGACAAACATTTATCAAAGCGACGATATGTACCTACTTTTATATTACGAGAGAGTGATTTTCAAAAAGATCTGCATACATCATACCCCAAAATGTTGTTGCCGAGGTAAAAAAAAAAATTTTTTTTAAAAATCGAAATATAATTCAACTTGAGAAAAGATGATGTCTGAATTGCCCGTTGAAAGTTCTTTATCAATGGAATTTATCTCAACAATCGACCAAGTCTTCATATCTGCCCAGGTTGTAAACAATGGCCGGTTATATGGTCGACATGCTCAATTTTTCTTTTGATTTAAAGACTGACAACATCATATTTAGTTATAGGGCCGAGTTGAGCAGATCTTTGTGGCATTTTTATTGCAAAATTCATTCAGTTTTATGAAATGACATTTGGAGAGCGCACTATGGTGCTGGTCCTTCAAGGTAAGCAAAGAACTTACTGAAACATATAAAAACAAACCGATTAACTTTCATATTCCTAGCATTAGGGTACTTACATACCTACTTTTACTTTCCTTTTCTGATCTGGGGTAAGTTAATTCAGTTCTTCTTCTTACCTAAAAGTTAACACAACACGTTTCCAAAGTTTTGGCTCAGTAGCCCGCACGATTCAACGAGCTTTTAACTTTTGTGGTGTAGACTGCAGATAGTTAAAATTCGAAATTTGCAACTCTTCATCACATATTTTCTCCTTCCACTTCCGTTTAGTTTACACGTATCAGATGATAGCCTCTGCGTACTTACTTGAAATAGCTGAATGAAATAAAATTGGAAAAATTTCCTACTTGCAATTTTAATTGAAACCCCGTTTTCAATAAAATTTTCATTGCTTGTTGGGTGTTTTGAAACTGCTAGGTTTTCGTTCGTGTCTTTTTAAATCTGAGGCTTTATAAAGGAGAAACGGATGTGTTCAGTTGGTTTCGTTTGTATCAATAAAAATTTGACAATGGATAAACTTACACAGCAAAATCCCATCAGGAGGTTGGTTGAACGAAAAAGAAAATTTAAATTGCCCAGTTAATTCTCAATTTGCCTATGAATAGTGTTTTGATGAAATTTTTGGGAACTCTGCCAACTCTTATAGAAATCAGGTCTGTTCTTTTTCCATTTGTATTTTTATTTGCCAGACTCAAAATAAACCCATTTCATCTCGAACTCATTTGAGCTTGCCTTCCCCAACCAATCTTCTTCTTCTTCATTTCCGGCGTTACGAGTAGTGATCTTGAAGCGATCACAACTCTCCCACTTTTCTGCTTCACACTAGTGATCCGCCTGTGGGGTACGCCGCGTTGACCTCAGAAAGCGTCGGCAAGCCTCCCGGTTTTGGATTGTTCCATGTCTGAGGCCAACCAAATGCTGCTGTTTTTGCATTTGCTTGTACCAGGAGTGTTTTGGCCTGCCTTTTCTTTTTCGTCGCGAATTTGTTGAAACGTTGTACGATATTGCCTTTTGGACGGGGTTCTGCGGATCTCTCCTTTGAACATGACAATACCAACTGAGCCGGTCGTGCTGAATTTTGTCCAAGATGGTACTTTTGACATGAAGGCTTCCACGGATCTTAGTACTTCTAATTCGATCAAGCTTTGTTACTCCTGCTGTCATCCGAAGCATCTTCATTTCGGCTGCCGTCAATTTGCTCTCATACTTTTTGTACATTGTCCAACATTGTGAACCGTATGTCAGAGCTGGACGGACAACTGCTGTGTAGAGTCTTCCCTTCAGCTTAGGGGGCATTTTTCGATCACAGAAGATAGCGGAGTTTTCTCGCCACTTCATCCACCCTACGCTTACTCGATGATTGATGTCGTCATCACAAGTTGCTTCACTATTGATCATAGATCCCAGATATTTAAACTTTTCACACTTGGGAAGCACATTTCCATTCAAATAAATGTCTGGAATAGGCTTGTCTGGATCAGAAAAAGGGCAGCACAGGTATTCAGTCTTTTTTGCGCTAATACGGTACCCATTTCCTTCCAGAACATCAATCCAAACGTCAAGTGCTCGTTGCAGGGATGTAGGATCCTCGCTTATGATGGCTCCATCGTCAGCAAAGAATAATTGTTGTACTTTATTGACCGTTACTTTTCCTTCGAGCAAATAATCCAGAACAGCAATAAAGAGCAGTGGACTCAAGACACTTCCCTGATGTACACCTACTGTTATTTGGAATTCTTCGGTGACTCCAGCTGGGCATCTCACTTTTGTAACTGCTCCATCGTACATGTCCATAATTATTCGCACATAGGCTTCAGGAACTCCTCGGTGTCTGAGGGCCACCCATATCAGATCTCGTGGTTGTCGGTCGAATGCTTTTTCGAAGTCAACCAACACAATATGCAAATCCTCTAAGGCATCTCGGTGTTTTTCCATAATGATCCTTATACTTTGGATTGCGTCTGTAGTTGACTTACCCGCGACAAACCCGCATTGGTCATCAGACAGCCTTATTATTTTCCGCAGTCGGCTATCCAAAACCCGCTCAACGATCTTCATAGTGTGGGACATCAACTTGATCGAACGATAGTTGTCACAGCTTCTGGTATCTCCCTTTCCCTTGTACATTGGAAGAAGAAAACTTTCCCTCCATTGATTAGGCAAACTGTCACCTCTTATAAGTTTGGAGATGAGAATCGTGAGCCATCTCAACCCGATGTCTCCCATATTTTTCCAAAACTCATATGGTACCTCGTCTGGCCCAATCGCTTTGCCTTTTTTGGAGTTCTTAACTGCCTCCCTAACTTCTTCGACTGTGACGTCGGATACTTCCGTAAAGTTAAGTGCAGCTGTTGGAAAGTGGCGCCGAGGAAACTGTTCATTCAAAAGATCATCACAATACTGTCGCCACCTGTGAAGAATTTTGTCGTCATCCACAAGTAGCAGTCCTTGAGCATCATTTATGAACTTTGGCGAACGAATCTCCTGCGCATTTCTCCTTCTCTGAGCGGCTATTTTGAAAATGGTTGCTCCCTTATTCAAGTTACTTTGTCTTAGCTCTTGGATTGCCTGATTTGCTTCAGCAGCTGGGGCAGAAATCTCTTCCAGCTCTCGATACAGGCCCTCCGTGCTTCTTGCTTGAAGTTGGGCGCACTTTTTCTTCGCTTCTTTTCTGCAGCTCTTGTATTCCATTTTGAGACGCGCTTTTTCATTCCAATAACTTCCCCAACCAATAACCAAAAAAAAAGATGTTTTTATCCAATGCTTCTCATAAATAGGAATAAAAGAAAAAAAAACCCTTTGAGAAATGATGAAATCCACTCCACACCAAAAATAAACTCCCAATTTCGAGTAAGTCATCCAGAAAACGACCATCTCATGATATTATATACACACATATACATATACATAAAGAAAAAATCCCAGCTTCCAGATGGACTTTTCCCTCTGGCATAGCATTGGCGTTATGGCGTCATTTAAATGTACGCATTGAACCCCAACTCCTTGTCATAGTCTTTATTATGTTTTATCCAGCAAAACTAGGATGTTTTTCTAGTTGACTTATTTTAATGTGTATGAAGAGCCTATATAAAATATAATCATCTGTCGTACGTACAAACGAAAATCCTTTCTTTCAGTTCTAGGTCAATTGCATTTTAGGATTATTTCGCCAGTTATGCAGTTGTATTGTGCTTTAAGTTCTAGGTATATTTTTATGATAACGAATGATTGTGATGCTGCGTAATTTGAGAAATTGGAAGAAAATTTGCATTCAGTGAAATGTAGTTTGGTTTTTCTACTTAAAATACAAATTCATAGAGTTAATGGGAACTTACGAAGCCTCCACCGTTCAACCAATATTGGGCTTAGACTAGGAAAAAAAACAAAATTATATATTGCTTATGGGGCTCCGATCAAAAATAACTTGGTCGAGGGGTTGTTGCGTAATGAATTAATTTGCGAAGGGCAAACAACTTCAAACAGAGATGGTCCTTAAGCATCGGGAGCTAGAAAAAAAATTTGAAAACCTCTGCTAACGCAAATAAAGTGACTAGGAGTGACAAAACAACTCGAATAAGGTGGCAATTAGTTTCGAAATAGACGTCCAAAGAAGACGAAATGTTCAAGACGTTCTTTCGCCAAAGTTTATTACCAATGCTTAAGGACAGCTTACCTTGGAAGACTCCAAGACTTGTAGTTTTGTGATGGCCTTCTGAACGATCTAATCCCATGGAACATTTTCCGACAACGCGACAACTGCACCAAACCTTACAGCAGTATCCGACAAAATAGACGAAAAAATTTGAACGTCAGTTAAAAGCTTCAAAAAACAATTAGACGAGGTCCCGATTTGCTTTTGGAAGGATAAGAGAAATCAGGTTCGAATGGAGTGTGATCTTATTCTTGATCTTGATCTTGATCTAAATCCGCTAGTCCAGATGGTATCCTCGCCTTCATTCTGAAGAGGTATTGTTCTACCCTGGCAAAGTCATTGCGTAAGGTTTTCTATCTTTCCTATTTTTTTCTGGGCTCTTCCCGAGCAGATGGAGAACTGCATTTGTCCAACCCGTCCCTAAAAATGGCGAATCTTCCTCCAGTTCCAATCACCGTCGAATTGCACTAACGTCTTTCCAACGTCATGGAAACATTGATAAACAGTCAACTCTTGAAATATCTCGAAGAACGAAGACTTCTTAGAGACCGACAGTATAAGCTTTCTTATATCAAAAGATCGACTGCTGATTTGAAGGCACATCTCACCAAAAAGGTTGACCAATCCTTACACTGTTTTGAAGAAAGTAAGATTATTGCACTTGTAGTGCAGTCATTAAAGCATTATTGGTCCCAATTTTTTTTACTGCGAACCGATTTGCATGAAATTTTGGAATTAGGCTTATTTTACTCTTAACTTCAAAAGTGAAAATGATTTGAACACCGCGACCAGGCTGGGGGTGGTTGCCACCCCTTCTCGGGGGTGATTTTTTTTTTTTTTTAAATAACCTCGGATAGAAGGCCTATTTTTAGGCAAAAATCATATACATATAAAGTTTTTCAAAAATTCCAATACTTTTCAAGTTATTCATCTGTTTTTTGCGATTATCTCCAAAACTATACGTCTTATCGAAAATTTTATAAATAACAAAATTGTAGCAGGTAAAAAAAAATTGATTTAAAAGAAAAAAACATTAGATGCTCCCCTTATTTGCACTACAGTTCGCTTATTTTACGTGCAAAAGACTTTTAATAATGCTCATTTTAAAGCTTATTTCAATCACTACAAAACCCTTTTGAATTAGAACGCATAAAATGCATCTGCTCGCCGCTAGATGACATTGACCACATCGATTAAATTTCAGATAAAATAAAAAATGGCTTTGATCTTTAATATCTAGCTGAATATTGCACTTTAATACTTTATAAAAAACCAAATTGTTCATTGTTTTACCAGCTACAATGTTGTTCTTTATAAAATTTTCGATACAACGTATAGTTTAGGAGATAATTGCGAATTTTCAATTGCCATAAACTTGAAAAGTATTGGATTTTTTGAAAAGCTTAATATTAGATTTTGTGCCTAAAATTAGGCCTTCTATCGATATCCGAGGTTATTTTGAAAAAAAATTCGCCCTCGGAAAGGGGTGGCAACCACCCCCAGTGTGGTGGCGGTGTTCAAATCATTTTCACTTTTGAAGCTAAGGGTAAGATGAGCCTAATTCCAAAATTTCATGCAAATCGGTTTACAGTAAAAAAATTCGGAGGTAAGACCGTATTTTTCGCTTCAATGACTGCACTATTGTTATTTCTAAGGTATTCGATAGAGTTTGGCATCAAGCTCTCTCTTCGAAAATGCGTGCTTCTGGTATCAATGAGTCTCTGGTTTGTTGGATTAGAAACAACCTTTCAGACCGTTCAATACAAACAAGTTATGTTGGATGGCTTCAAGTCTGATACTCACTTTTTAAATGCTTCCAAGGTCATCGATAATCCTCTCAATTGTTCTGCTGAAGATTCAACCCTCAGCTTTTCGCATTCGTTTCCAAATTCACGTCCCTACTTTTCAGATGTGGAATGGTTGCGTATGATAAGCTCATCAGTGAGGGCTTCATTCAACAATTGGATCTGTCAAGAGCACAACCGTAGATCGCATGCCTCCATTGGATGTAGACAGACCAAACATATGGTCTCCAACGTTAATAAGAAAACTGCAACATCTTGCTTTCTCGTAAAAGAAAAGAACATAGAAAGCTTATTCCGTCCAAAACTAGAGTATAACTCCCATATCTGGTCAGGTTCTCCTCAAATACCTTTGCACCTAACTGAACGGGTACAAAACAGTTGAGACTGATATGTGATAGTTCAACCGTGGAATCGATTGATTCTCTTAGACATCGTTGAAGTTATGCCTGTGTCTCTCTTTTTTATTGCTTAATTCACCAAAACTGCTCTATTATAAAAGCAAGTTGCATTCGTCCTCTGAAACAATTTAGCCGCAAAACCCGCATCTCTAGGAATGCTCTTCACTTTTTCTTTGAGATCAACTTCGGACATACAAAAAAGTATAGAAAGTCATATTTTAGTCTCACTTTCTTTGCCAGACTCTGTTTTTCCCCGGGTATTACGACTCACAAAAACTCAAAAGCAATATGCATCAGAGTCTTCAGTCAAATATCAAATCCTTTCCTTATTTTCCGAATTGCTCGCATTATGTTTCATAAGGATACTCTAAACCCTTGATGTGCGCGTTAGTTATGAAAAAAAAGTTCCAGTTATTTACGTAATCCGTATGCAAGGTGGCAGCGACAAAATTTGGATTTACTCCGCAGTCACCGAAAAGTAACAGTCTTTAGCTCCATCGACCATCGAGGCTTAAAAGGCAGCGCGGCGGGGGGTGATCGAAAATTGAAGCTTAAATTGTGCACTGTGGTTGAACGTCGATCTCTAGTAAACGGTGAGCTGTATTGGAAGTTAATCATTTGAACTAAGATGACGGCAACTGGAGATAATGATTATGATGCTTTATGTGACACCAGGGGATTGTATAGAAATTTTGGACAAAAACAAAAACAAGAATCAGCTCAGCTCGCATTTCCGTAAGGGGAAAATTATGAAACCACCCACAAGAAAAAACGATATCATCCAAAGTTCCGTCACATTCATTACCTGTTATAGTCACGGTACAAGAAAGCTTCACCATTGTCGTGGGACATGGGAATAAAACTGAATATTGTAACTCTCTCTATTCCAATGTTTCAGTAATGCGAAAACTGATTGCCAAACAAATTTTATATTTGACAGCAAAGCAAAACTCATGTGTTAAGTGAGAATCTGCGCGACACTTTTGCTGATTATGTCGATTGTGGAAATTCTCATCGCTCCCTTTTAATGATCAAAAGACAGGTTATCACACTAACAACTGCAAGATCAACTTTTATCTTTTTTGGTGTAATCCACCGTTGAAGCATACGGCATACCTTGAAAACTTTTATTTGAAAAAAGGATTAGAAATTCCATTAACTATTACCATGCATCGCAGTGTCTGGTAGTTGACATCCCTCAGTTGGACGGACAGCCAACATGAGACGTTTACAAATGATCTCAGCAAAAAGATACGATCAATTCAATTTCAAGTGCTACAATGATCGCTTGAATTTATTTGCAGCAAGTCATTTATTAGTCATTCCTCTCAGGGTTTCGTACATAACTACACTTGCCTTTTTGTTATAGACATTATAGAATCACTAGGCGGCACCCTTTATTTTAATTTCTCCTTTTACGTAAACAGGCGTAGGCATCCTGTAAAAGAATACCAACAAGAAAAAATGAAACTGGGATGCCTTTGACGTTATCTCAGCTGAACATTATGAAGAGAGCGTGAAACGGAAATGCAGAACAAGGGTTGGAATTTACACCCGTTTCCTGCGAGTTGTTTATGAGAATGTTTTGTATATACTTGAGGCGGGTATACAGTTGTAGTGCAGAGGGTTGGTTAGTGCGATGGGGGTTGGAGAGGCAGATTCCTTTATTCAATTTGTTAAATGCGAACATTAGTGTATCGCATGAGCTCCCGATAAAAGTCTTGAATAATGGATATTCCCGCCGACGACAACGCCATCCCATTTAACCGAGGATTACTGGGTTCGGTTGACTCAAATTGGTATAGTTGGGGGTGTGTGCTCTCTCAAGCATTCTAACCACCATCTTTCCCCAGGCGCAGTTGCTTTGGAAAATTTAAACGTTCAACTTTAATTGGATTCGATTTGAGGTGTTCTGGCGTTAAGAGCTAATAAACATTATGCGAAAGACTTCTTGTTGTACGCACAGGAATATCTTTACATTGCAAACCAACGCAACGCCACGTAACCATATACACACACACATTTATACAGATTGAAGCCGTATGTTCAGGGATTTTGGTTTTCTGTAAAAGGATTATGAATTTACGGTGGTTGATGAAAATAAGTTGTTTCATTTGCACTGCTTAAGTGTGACGATTATTCGGTTTGACAGCTTTGTTGTCGTTCATTGTGTAGATCCTAATTTATTCTGATATTTGATTTTAATTAGAATGTTTGGAAGATGAAAATAACTCGAAGCTATATTAGCAGTTGAGCTTTGATAAGTTTTTCTTTTTTGCTTCTCTATTCTTATTGCTGGTAGTATTAGTATAAAGGGCTCTAGATTTAAATCATTATTGATTATGAATCCGACGAGTAATAGTTCTTGGCATCTTCTCTTTGCTTTTGTTGCATGGCCTTAATGAATGAGTCGAACATTTTTTTTTCTATGTACAGATATACTCAAAGGTAGAGTTACGCATGTCATAGTTCTCTAAAGCCTTTCAAATTCCATAATTTTACATTGAATGATATTGTTGAGTTTTGTTCATATGGTTTTATTTTCGCCCTGTCGCTTCGATGGGAATGAGTTTTTTATCCTGATTTTTATGTTTGGTTTGAGTATTGAGCGATATTTTTTAATTGATTGTTCTTTTGGGGCTGCAATTTTTGATTGAAATCAAAATTAGTATTGTGAAAACTGATTGATAAAATTTTGAGCTGTTGTCAATGCGTCCAATTTTTGTGAATTAAATATAATCAGAATGACATGCAATCCAAACTCTTGTTGTAGAATTTACCACAAGTTACACATTCATCTTTCTACCTTTTCCTATTCCAATTTTTTTTGCGACTTTAAAGTGCTGGCAAACTACTTCAGCTGGAGGTGTCTTTTCTCAATGTTTTTCTTTCTGTCGGAGGGTTTTTAAAAACCAACTGGAGCACTCAAATCTAAACACAAGTCCATTGAACTACCTGATAGCAACCTTCTTTGATTATAACTTCCAGATGTTCGCTGCCATGGTAAGGAGCCTAGGTTACGAGCTCTTACTATGTCTGCGCCGAGTATCTGCAACCTGATACGAGAAAACGCAGGACATTCACAAAGGAAGTTCTCCGCTATGTCATCATGCTCTCCACAAGATTCATAGACAACGCCAACAAGCTTTCTACAACAGGAAAGCAAAAATGTTGGAGTGCATACATTTCGTCTGTTTGCATTTTATGGAGACTTGCCTTCTACGGTTGTGCTCTTGACAGATCCAACCGTTGATAGAAACCCTCACTGAGGACCCTGGCAGACCAAGCGCTGGTTCAGGTCCTGAGAAATCTGTTTGAGATCTTTGCCTCACTTGTTCACCGGCAATCTTGTTTTTAGTTATGCCGTGATGGCTGGGAACTCAAAAGAAACTCAAACAATTCAGTTTTCCGACAACATTCCGAGAACATTCATGCTGGATCACTTTCGAAGTAGTTAGAGGGTTAGGAAGAGCCTTAAATACAACTTGGATGTCGCTTCAGACACAGCTGGTGGTGTACTACTAGGCATCTTGGAAAAGCAACCCAAATAGATACTCTTCCATTAAACCAACGGCAGGCTGGAGACTCAACAGCAAACGGTTATCAGAGCCAGAAATGTTCTGAAGACTCATCTACTGATAACAGCAGCAGAGAGCTGAGAATAACAAAATCCAAAAACCATAAGATAGAGAGATATGGCTACTCATTTGTATCCGCACTAAATACGTCACCAGATAATGATCGCAAGTCATTCCAAACCTTCTTTAATAAAAAATGAATTTTAGCCGCAACACAAGCCTCGCTAGGAATGGTCATCAGTTTTACCTTGAGCTTAACTTCGGGCGTACAGTCAAGTATAGAGATTCATATTTTAGTCGCACATCCCGCATGTGTAATGCTCTGCCCGACCCTGTTTTTACGTAACGAGCATCGGTGTCTCATTTCAAATCCTCTTCTATTTTCCTAAATGCTCACACTGTATTTTTACAACATTATAAGGGTAGTCATAACCCCTGAATGTGCGTGTTAATTATACAAAAAAAAAAAAGGAAAAGAGTATACAACACAGCTAGTCGTGCATTCAAAAGCTATTATCTGTGGGGAGAAAGCGAAATACTCTTTTTCAATTCTCTGGAGTTCAATAGAGGTTCCGTAGTGATGTTTTCAAAACCACGTTTGTATTTCCCCGATCTCCCTGCAATATCCTTTCGAAAACCCGTCGAACCGGAGAGTCCATCCGCTGTACAAGTTGCAGCCATCGTAGTATCGTGATGTGTACTCTTTTCATTTTGCCCTCATCAAAATTCATAAACTTAAGTAGCTTTTTTGCTTTCTTCTTGGTTTTTTTTCCTACAATATTTGTATAACATTTCGTAATTGTAAATTCATGTTTCTTTAATATCTAGCTTATCACTAACTTAAAAGATATATTATCTTACTGTGTAATCTTCAATGAATAAATAAATACTAAAATAAATAAAAAGATTAATACAATTTTTAACAGTTAAAACACTTTTTATATTTTCGCAGATGTACATTTCAGAAGCAATGCTTCCATCGTCAGTGAGATTTATAAATTAAATTAAATTAAATTATTTGTCAAAAAACTAATAATAAGCAAAAATGTTTCTAAACAAAATTACAGTTAAGTTGAGTTGAATCTATTAAATTGAATATTGAATCTTTGATTGGTCCATCATCACTATTCATTAGATTATTTTTGTTTTTAAATATGTAAAATCATTCAAAATCATCTAATTCATAATTGCTATTTACATTTCTTATTAATTTTTAATTTTGCAAACAAAAGCTATGACTATTTTCTAGCATATGTTCTGCAACACTTGACTTTTCTTTTTCATTATATTTAAGATGTGCAAAATGTTCTTTAAATCTTTTTATAATAGGTCTTCTTGTCTGTCCTATATATTCTTTTGCACAATCAATAGGTTAGGTTACAATGGCTGCCAGGAATACACCCGACACACTTAGACCAATATTAGGTCCATTGTGATACCATAAAAATTATGCGAGGGAGTACCTCGCTTAACAAAACCATTTGGAGCTTACAATAAAGCGAAGGAGATGCAGGGGATCTGTGTGCGCCAGATCGCTTGGATCATCGAGAAAATATTTCCCCAGATGCCTCTTTCTTTTAGAAGAGAGTGCAGGACATGAGCAGAGGAGGTGTGGGATTGTCTCCTCCTCCTCCTCATCTAAGCAACTTCTGCAGAAGTCATTAGAGGGAACGCCAAGTCTTATGGCGTGTATTCCTATCAGACAATGTCCGGTAATGACATTGATTAAGGAGCTAACTTGCAATCTGGTAATGGATAACAAATGTCTTGTGCGTTTTGGATCTAGTCCTGGCCATATCCGTTTTGTTGCCACGCACGTGGTGATATTGTTCCACCTGTCATTTGTTCTGTCCATTGCCTCTTGCTTTAGCATAAGTTTACATGTAGCGATTGGTATACCAATATTCACCCTGCTGGTTGACATCGGTAGAACGGTTCCTTCTCTGGCGAGTTCATCGGCTTTGCAGTTACCCGCGATATCTCTGTGCCCCGGCACCCAAATAAGGTGAATATTGAACTGTTCAGCCATCTCCCTAAGAGATAGGCGACAGTTAAGGGCGGTTACTGAGTTCGTAGAAACAGCGCCGAGTGATTTGAGGGCTGCTTGACTATCTGAGAAAATCCGGATATTCGTTGAGGATATCACGTTTTCTCTTAGCCATGATAGGACCTCTTTGATCGCCAGAATTTCCGCTTGGAACACGCTACAATGGTTTGGAAGGCGGAACGAGAGACTTACGTTAAGTCGGTTTGAGTACACCCCACAGCCTACCCCTTCTTCGGTTTTTGAACCATCTGTATAGAAATGAATTGAATCATCTCTCAAAAATTCTTCGTCGTCCCAGGTCGTTCTCGGTGGGATTGTGACTTGGAACCTATTATCAAAAACCAATTGGGGGATGGTGTAGTCGGAGTGACAGGGGATTGATCCGAATAAATTCAGGATTGCAACGTGACCGATGTTGTTATCGGTCCATTGGGAGATAGCTCTCATACGAGTGGCTGCACTGGCGACCATTTGTTTGCTGAAGATATCTAGTGGTGTGAGGTTAAGGAGTGTATTTAGTGCAGCTGAGGGTGTTGATCTCAGTGCACCGCTTATACACAGACAGGCTGTTCGTTGAACCTTGCTTAAATTGTCGCAGTAGGTCCTTTTATCAAGAGCGGTCCACCATACCACTACTCCGTATGTGAGTATTGGTCTGATGACCGCGGTGTAGAGCCAGTGGGTGATTTGGGGGGAGAAACCCCATTTGTTACCAATGGCTTTTTTGCAGGAAAATAAGGCCACGGTGGATTTCCTGATTCTTTCCTGTATATTGGCTTTCCAATTTAGCTTTTTGTCTAGGATTATACCTAGATATTTGGCTTCGTTTGAAAGTACAAGTGAGATTCCATTTATTGATGGAGTTATTAGTTGAGGAATTTTATATTTCCTGGTGAAGAGAACGAGTTCAGTTTTCTGAGGGTTGACCCCTAGATCACATTTTCCCGCCCATTTTACAAGTTTATTTAGAGCGGTCTGCATCAGGTCCGTAAGGACGTGAGCATGTTTGCCGGACACCGCAATGGAGACGTCATCTGCATATGCAATCACTTTGAATCCCTCAGCTTCTAAGTCAACTAGAAGTTCATTGACGACTATATTCCAAAGAAGAGGGGATAGGACTCCGCCTTGCGGTGTTCCTCTACTGACAGATCTCTTTGCAGAGAAGTTTCCTAGAGTAGAGTTGATTCTTCTGCTTTTTAGCATTAGATTTATCAACTCCACTATGGAATCATCTACTTTGAGCTTCGTCAGTGCCTTTGTAATTGCAGAGTTGCTGACGTTGTTGAAGGCGCCCTCTATGTCGAGGAAGGCGGCCAGAGTGAATTCTTTGTGGTGGAGGGAATATTCTATAGTACGTACCAGGTTGTGTAGGGCCGTTTCTACAGATTTTCCCTTGCAGTAAGCGTGTTGTGCTGTAGATAACAATTTTGGATCTATAGCTGTACGCAGGTGGATATCAATCAGTCGTTCTAAAGTTTTAAGAAGGAAAGATGATAGACTTATTGGTCGGAGATCTTTTGGGTTTACGTGGGATGATTTCCCAGCCTTAGGTATAAACACCACCTTGACTTCTCTCCACTGAGTGGGGATATAGTTCAAGGTGGTACAGCCGATGAGAATTACTTCAAGGACAGGGATAATAATGTCCGCGGCCTTTTGAAGTTCGGCTGGAATTATACCATCAGGTCCAGGGGATTTGTATGGGTCAAAGCTGTTAATGGCCCAAACTAATTTTTCCCTTGTAATGAGATCGGGGTTGTTTGTTATTATGCTACCTGGTTCTGTGGAATCATAGTTGCATAAGTTCTTAGAGCTTCCTGGAAAGTGAGTGTCCAGAAGCAAATTGAGCGTTTCTTCGCAGGATTCTGTCCAGCCGTCAGCTGTTTTCAAGCTGCTAGGCATGGTCGGACTCTTTGAGAGGATTTTTCTTAATCTAGAAGCTTCTGAAGTATCTTCTATTTTTCCACAGAAGTTTCTCCAGGAAGTTCTTTTATTTTTCCTCAGTTGATATTTATATGTTTTGAGGGATTCCTTGTAGGAGTCCCAGTCTATTGAAGTTTTAGATTGTTTAGCTCGGTTGAAAAGTTTTCTACATTCCTTCCTGAGCGGTTCTAGCCCGGAGCTCCACCACAGTGGTTTCTGTTTTCCTCTTATTTTTATAAGAGGACAGGATTTCTGCAGTGAATGGTTAAGGGCAGTGGTAAGATCATTGACTTTTTTGTCTAGATCATGTTTGTTTGTAGGGTTTTGTAAAAGTTCAGGTTTAATAAACTTTTTCAAAAGTACCCGATATTTTTGCCAGTCAGTTTTCCGATAGTTTCGGAAGACTGGTTGCTTGAGAGGTTCCTCATTTTGATCAAATTGAATGTATCTATGATCAGCAAAGGAGTGTTCAGTAGATACTTTCCAATTAGTAATCCTATGATGAACCGAATCGGAGACAAGAGTCATATCTAAAACTTCTTGTCTGTTTTTGGTAATGAATGTTGGTTCATTGCCAATATTACTTATTATAAGATTAGTACTTAAAATAAAATCAAAAAGTGACTCACCCCTTTCATTTATGTCAGTACTACCCCATACTGTGTGATGCGCATTAGCATCGCATCCAATGATGAGGCAGATCTTCTGCCGTTCTGCTGCAGCGACAATCCTTTTAAATAAGTCGCATGGAGGAGGGCCAGGATGGTCATGGCCGAGGTAAGCTGATACCAGCCAGTAGATGTTGTCACTGGTCTGGTATCTTATTGTGGTTACATCACGATTGCTGTAATGAGGGAGTAAAAATACATTAGTGCTACTTCTTACCAATATGCAGGATCTGGGTTCACCTTTGTCCTTCATATACAGTAGAGTATATCCAGGAGTCCTTAGTCCTCGAACGATGGACTTGATGATCCAAGGCTCTTGGATAAGGACAATATCTTCCCCCCTTTTGTTTAGACGGAGAAGAATGCACAATCAATACATCCGATAGAATAAATTCCTGACTTTTGAAGTTGTTCAATTTTATCCTTAGATCCT
The DNA here is from genome assembly GCA_949752695.1 of Melanostoma scalare. Lineage (NCBI taxonomy): Eukaryota > Metazoa > Arthropoda > Insecta > Diptera > Syrphidae > Melanostoma > Melanostoma scalare. The sequence goes on from OX456984.1 coordinate 67,252,381, forward strand.
CCAATCAGATTTTTTATTTTTATTTCGCTGCACTCACTCATACGGATATTATATTTATTAAAGATTGGTTTTATCTTAGATGTTATTTCTGGATAGAAATAAAACTTTGAATATTTCTTTTCGTCATTTCCTTCATTCCTTATTAGATCTAAAGTTGTATAATTTCTCAATTCTTGTTTTCTTCTATGTGCAATTGTTAAATTTTCAATCAATTCTTCAGTATATCCATTAATTTTGGCTATGTCTTTAATTTTTTGGAATTCTTTTATTTTTGTTTCTATAGTCATTGGAATATTTAGAGCTCTAAAAATCATTGAGTGAAAAGCTGACATCTTATGTTCAAAGGAATGGAACAAGTCTGATGTAATGTATCTCAGAGTATTCGTTGGTTTTTTGTATACATACCTATATCCAATTCGAAATTGTCTCCATTCCTAGTTATACTTAAGTCCAGAAAATTTAGTTTCCCTTCAATTTTTTCTTCATATGTAAATTTTATGGATGCATTGATGGGTATTTACTTCTATTTAATTTGTTAATGAACTGTCGGAGTTCATGCTTTTTGATTATCGCCCATATATCATCTACATACCTTAACCGAATTCTTGGAAAATTTACTTGATTTTTCATTTCAGTTTCTATATGCGACATAAATAAATTTTGCTAAAAATGGGCTCATATGTGATCCCATACTGCAGCCAAATTTTTGTCTGTAAAACTTTTCATTAAACTGGAACCAATTTTCGTCCATGCACAGCTTAGTAAGTATTACAAATTCATTTATTTCTTCTGGCTTAAGTGCTTTTCTTTCTAATTATTTTCTCAGAAAAACTAAAGTTTTATCAACTGGAACATTTGGATATAATGAATAAAAATAATTTTTTTTTTTTATTATTTTTTTGACAAATAATTTAATTTAATTTAATTTGTAAGTCTCACTGACGATGGAAGCATTGCTTCTGAAATGTACATCTGAGGAAATATATAAAGTGTTATAACTGTTAAAAATTGTATTAATCTTTTTATTTATAAGATTAAAAAACATGTGGATTATCTCAACTACAAAACTCATCAAATACTAAAATAATAAATACTCTTCTAGCTACGCCATATCCCGGTTCAGCTCATATAGCTCGTTGTTGTATCTTCTTCTCCTCGCATTGTTTTCAAATACCTGCTCAAAAATAACTCGCAGTATTTTTCTTTCAAAACGACCAAAGGTTTTCTAATCCCCTTTCGATAAAGTTCTAACCTCCGCGCCATGAGGCAGGACTGAAATAATCAAGGTCTTGTAAATGGTAATCTTTTTATAGGAAGGATTTTATGTCTCAAATGTCTTCTGAACTCAGCGATAGGATAGAGCAATTCTTCGTTTCATATCCTTTGTTATAGCAGATCGTTAGTAGATAAAGTCCTGCACTGTCTTTATTTTCGGTGTCCTTGTTTGATGACAACATATATACTTCGTTTTACCCTCATTAACCTTCAAACCCATTTTTACCGCTTCTGTTTCAATGCTCGCAACAGCACCTATCACCTATGATATCACAGTTCCTTCTTTCCATTACGTCAATATCTTCTGCGTAGGCGAGTAATTGCACAGACTTTTGGAAGATTGTTCCTCTGGTGTTGACATTTGAGTTTTGTACAATCTTTTCAAGTATGATGTGAAAGAAATCGTATGACTGTTTGTCCCCTTGCCTAAAGTGAGTTTCGGTGAGTTCTCTACTAACATCGACGGTGCAGCGTGAATTCTCCAAAGTCATTATAGATCCTACATAGTCGTACGAGATTTGCAGGCATGCTGGAACTAGACAATGGTCTGTACAGCTTGTCCTAGTAAATACTGTCATGCTAGGCCATGGAATCTTTTAAAAGATGGTGTAAATTGATGTTATATTTCCGTTTTTTCACAAAATCTGGCGTTTTAATTTGGTAGATCTTTCTGTTGAATGATTGCACTTATAAAAAACTATCAAATTGTTGACTTGAGGTTTCATAATACATTTACAAGAGACAAAATCTTATTTTCGACTGCAAAGAGGCTCATTCCTTTTTTAGGGGTCTCCTTGTTTTGAGATCGGACATATACGATATTGAGACTCTCTTCCTTAGGCTCGCTTTGTTCCGATAGTGATGTGCAGATCATCTTGTGCATGGTCCTTTCCATCTGATCTCCAACTGCCAAGGCGTCATGCCCTGCAGTGTAATTTCATTTTAGTTTGGCACAAGGCTCAATGCTTTTTTTAGTTTTATATCAGAAAAACTAACATTCACCCTATAACTTGCTCAACAACAGTTTCCAATGACATCTATTTTGTTTGACGCTACTCCACTTTATTTTTTTATTTCGCAGTTATCCTTTCATTGTGATTGAACTCAAAATTTGAAGAAGTAGTTAGGATAGGACAGATGGTACGTCGAGTGATACAAAAGAAGAGAAAAGCTGAAAGGCCAACTATCTACCCTTACATTCCAAAGAGCTAATGCATTATGGTTTTACATCTGTTACTATCAAACAAAGCCTTTGTGTTGGTTTGGTACCACAAATAAAAAAAAAAATTACCTCAATATATGAAGTAAATAGCCATTTTATAAATGTCAAAGTTTCAGAATTAGTTTTTAGTTTGCTATGGTTTATAGTTTTAACGATTCCATTCAAATTCGGCATTACAGTCAACTTTGATATAGATTTCATGAGACGTTATTGAAATAGTTTTCGCCTTCCATTCAACTGCTTTCAACATGAAAGCCAATTTCTTTCCATTGTTGTTGTAGTATTCCCGAAATTCAAACATTTTTTTGGGTTAGTAGTCTAATTTATTGATACTGGAGGCACTGTAGGTGTAAGTTGTGAACTGCCTACATTCAAAAAGAATGCCAAAAACTTTTTTTTATGGAACTTCATGGTCAGCAAAAAATAAAAAAAAATAAAAAAATCTCCTTGAAACTGTTTGTCCACACTGTGATTCCATTAGTAAAGTTAACATTGTCTTTGAGAGAAAGTCCACCGTAAGTTCTTTGCAACGACTTTCGGCAGTTTGATTCATATACCTATAGCCACTCTGTTATGGCCACCGTTATGACCTTAACGTGAAACCACTCAAACAGCTCTATTTCCACATCCCGTCTGAGTGTACGAGGAAATGTTATATTTCCTTCTTTTTTATCTTTGAGAAACGATCTTATTATATTTTATAGCACCCAAAATGAGCTGGCAATTGTCGCATAAGGACTGAAGCTGAAGACAAAAGTTCTTCTTTGAACTGGAAAACAAACGTTAACTGCTTTCGAGGGTAAGTTTTAAAAACTCCAACATGGACTTTCTATAGCAGAAATCCTCTCAATGTGTCATTTGGACTTTTCTTTAGTAATCCTAGCCTCGAGAAAAGTGCTTGGCTTCAATTTACTTGGTTAAGCCTTGCACCATATAGACGACTGACATAGTGTATGGTATCTGGTATGCCAGCAAATAATATTGGAGAACAGCTAGGGTTGTGGAGAATGCCATTAGATCAATTTTCATTTACAGTTTAATTCTTGTCTTTTGAAAAAAGGATTTTCAATCGAGTTTGCGTTAGCGAGCTGGTGGCACGCTTTGATTAAATGACCACAGATCCAACAGAAAAGCATCTATGGCCAGCATTTTGGATTTTTTTTTTTTTTTGGAAATGCTGACACTTTTATGTCACACTTAATTTTGATATACTCATTCGTGGTCCTTTTCGAGGGATTTTCTCTGATTGCCTTTGTTTTGTTGTTTATTTTTTTCTATAGCTAGGAATTTTCTGGAACTCTCAAACTCTCAACAAGGACATCAGGAGAGCATGTGGAGTTGCTAGGGTCGGCTTTGAGTGAAAACGGGGGTATCGGAGATTTAATAGCTGACCGGATTTTATGGCAAACGATTATGATGTTATGAGTGCCGTTTCTAAAACAACGTAAAGCCAAATATACATTTCAGGATAATAAAGGAATTTCTTTATGGGAATATTATACGAGTTTGGTTAGGTCTTTCGTATTTTAATTTGCCAATCACTAGTTCTCTTTGAAAATGTGCTGTTGTCAAAACCATAACCATATCATAAAACTGAAGCCTAGGAGCACTTTGATATGATGACGCATGAACGGATGAACGGTTTTCGAGGAAGTGATTGTGGGTTTGAAAACGATTTACCTACTGCTCTTTGGCATTTGCAAAATTCTGAACAACCAGAAGTTTTGTTTGTGTTCTTTTTTTGATGATTTCTGTTTATTTAAAGGAAGTGGGTGTAGTATACCTACATTTATGAACCTACATCAGTAGATATGTCTGTGAGCAATGATTTTTGATTACAAGTACTTGTGTGCGCGTCGTCGACCATTCAAAAATTTCAAATATTCGTAGGTAGCAGCTATTCATTAACATGGAATTATGTTTACAAACATCTGCCTTTTAAGTCTTTGATTTTGCGGTTGACTGATATAACCATGCATTTAAGGCCACTCATACAATATTTTAAAATAATCAATTAAAAATTTTAATTATGCATTTCGAATATTTCTTATTCTAATTAGGGATGAATTTTTTTATAGAACTCTTTTATTTTCTTTGAGTTCGTCAAAGCACTCTTTTCTGTTCAAAACTACGAAAAAGTGTTGTGCTGGAATAGCATTAAATTGATTTTTGATGAATTTCGGTGCATTTTGTGATAATTTTCAGTAAAGAAGCAGACTTTTTGTTTTCAAGGAAAAAAATATGTTCTAGTTACTTGCAGCTTCTAAATCAAGTTGTCAAAACAAATAGTGATCATCATCAGTGGCATATAAATACTTTCGATTTGAAGTAAGTACCTATTTGAATTACCGTACTCCTGTCGACGACCAAGCCAGAATAATGCTATGTCGTATGTCAACACCTGACATTTCAAAACTATCAAAAACCTTGGTTATCATACCAAGTGGTTTGGCATACAAAATAAAACCTTGTTAGTCACTGGGTTTCATCTCAACCTACTAGAAACCAAGTGCGCTGAATGCACTATTTCCAATAATCCAGTGAATTGGGCGTTTAAGAGTGTGGAAGTGAGTGGAGAGAGACTGGAATCTTTCATACGTCATTGACGTTCTGCTCTCATTTTATGTCTATCTCTTTTTAACTTAAGACAAAAACATCAACTCAAAACATTTTTTCATATGCGGACACTACTAGGTTAACTCAAACCATCCTGGAATGACACCTATTTAAGGTGTGGACATAGCAAGCAGAAGAAGCCAAAACATAAAAAAGAATAAAGAGGAACTTCAAATTGTCGCAGAAAAAATATTACTCGTGCGACATAGTGCAGCTCATTTTCCGTCTCAGCTTTTCGAACTTCCGTTCTCTATTTCACTTAATTGCACCGTAAAAAAGCTGTCTTTCTAATGTCATTTCATTTGAAGGTTTTTAATTTTATCACGTTGTCAATTTATTGCACACACACTTTTTTTTCCTCCCTGATCGTGTCTCAACGTTTTATGATACTGCCTTTTTAGAAGGGTCTCTGGATCTCTACTACATGACAATACCAACTGAACTGGTCGTGGTCTATTTGGAAGATCGTATTTTTGACTAAAAAGGATTTCACGTCATGCTTTGTTAATCCTGCTGTCATACATATCATCTTCATCTCAGCAGCAACCGAACAACCGCACAATAGAGTCTTCCCTTATGCTTAGAACGCATTTTTCAGAAGATGGCAAAGTTTTCTCATCGCTTCATCCACCCTGCGTATACTAGATTCGATGTCTCCAATCTTCACCCACATCTCTTAAGGCTCCTCATCTGGATCAGTAGCTAGCTATGGGGCCAATTATAGCGATAAGGAAAAGCCATCAGGAAAAGTTGAGATAAATGGAGACATGCATTTTTTCCTGATGAGCGGTTTTCTTTATGCAATGCACACGAAAAAAATAATCCGCTGCGAGTCTGTTAGTGGAATACATTGAAAATGTAATCAAAATAATTGGAACGAATTGTTCCACTTTGGCTGAAATTTCAATCAGCTGACATGAAAAATGAAACTGTAACAAGAAAATAGAAAAATACAATTTTAACAGAAAATATCAATTCAATTGATCATTTTTTTGGCAAAAAAATTTCTCTGACTTATTTGCTATTGATTGACTGAATAACATTTGGTAACATTCTAACGACAACATAATTAATATTCCATTAAAAAAATTTTCCTGATTCGTTTTCCTGATCGCTTTAATTGGACCCTATATTGGCCTTTTTTGACATTTTCAACAATCGCAGTTTCTTTTTCGACTCTGATGTCAGGTATTTCCATTATGTTTCAGTTTCTTTAAAGAACATTCGATGAAAATTTTGATCATAAGCCATCACAATATCTACTATTGTCAGAACTTTATCGTCATCTGAACGAATCTGAGCTTGAGCGTCGCGTCGCTAAGGAACTTCGGCGAAAGTCTCCTGAACGTTTTTAGTACTTTCAGCGACTATTTTGAAGATTGTTGCTCCCTTATACAATTTGTGTCGTCATATTTCTAGAATAGCTTGGTTTACATCAACACCCCTTTCAAAAATTTTTTTCAGCTCCCGATAAATGTCTTGGTGCTTTTTGTTGGGCATATTTCTTCTTCGATACTTTCTTGCAGCTTTTGTATTCCACTTCGAAGTGAAACCCTTCATATTCATTATTTGACTCTGAGACTTAGAACATGCCTCGAAAGCTGGCTTCTTCTTGTTTTTCACCTATTTATCACCACCATGACGCTTTATGTAGTTTGTTGTTTGCATCCTTGCAAAAGCTCTAGCAATGATTTGGGTCTTTTCCGCAAGTTTTTTTAGACTACGCAAATTGTTTTATGCTGTATTCCGTGTATTTTGAACTGGGCCTGAACCAACATCTTACGACTTCGATTTCGGAAAAGCTCTCAGTTTTTTATTTTAAGTCGGATATCAGTAGTCGAAATAAATTGCTCCTTTTTCCGTCTCTAAATTGTATACCACTGATTGATTCTTTTAGTAGCCCAAGGGTGTTGACATTTTTGGTCAATAGCTTCGACCAGTATCGCTTTGAAGTCTTTCACCTGAGACTTTGGGCAGTCACTTTTAGTTAAGTTTTGATTCAGTTTATTTTCAGCTTATACTCAAGAGTGTTCCTAAACCTCCACAAAAATAATCATTTTTCTTCCCAACATGTCTATTCATATTTTCATTCGGTATCGAAAACCCTTCTTTTAGGTTATCCTTAAGTAGATTATGAAAATCTAAACAAAATACATTCTTTTCCTGAAATGGATTTTGAAAATTTTCAGAGATTCCTTATATAAGTTAGAAAAGTTTATGTTATTTTAATTTAAAAAAAACTTTATTTATCAAATCAAACTGGCAGCGTTTCTGCCTATTACACAACTGAACAATGTTTTCTTAAAATCTATATCTTAAATACTAAAATTGTGCTTGCCTAAGCCATCCTAAGCCTCGTGCACTGGTGTCTATGGAATGCGGCAGGTGTTGAGTATTAGGTGTCACAGACGCAGACTCGCAGTAAAATGAGTTGAATCGTGGGATTCTTGTTTGAAGAATATTTCTCATTAATTGTGGCGTTAACTCCTCCACCTTTTAGAATCGAACGCCCTCGTTCGATACCGCTGATTTTAATGTCTTTACAGCTTCCTCTACGCCAATTGTTCTGGGCGTTGAAATTGGTTGCTCCACCGAAACGTTTACTGCTGTATTCGAGGTTTCCGCTTTGATGACTGATTCCCTCATTGCAATTTCTTCTCTCTTAGCCTCGCGTTTGCGAATGTTGCAAAGCTTCAAAGGGTTTCCCGATATTTTAAAGAGAATGAATATGACTGCCAAGACTGCGATGGTTGCTAATAGCAACATGGCCATGCTCTTCTTTTGATTGGAGATTTCCAGCATTTGAATGTACCGGGTGTTGTTGGTTTCGATCTCCTTAATCATTTCCAAGGAGAGAAGTTCTTCAAGCTTGGGCCTGATTGCAGAAGGTTGTAGCAGTGCCGGAAGGGGCTTGTGTTCTGTAACCTCAGTTGCGGTGAAGGTATATTTTTCGGCTTTTATGGTAGCGTTGTGGAAGTGGATGATGTAGGTTCCGTTCAGTGGAACTCGATTTTCGTCTATTTCTATATTACCGTCAAACTGGTTTAGAAGGATGACACCAGGAGTTAGTTCTTCTACGGCGGGGACGTGTTGATTGTTTATTTGTGTGCAGGAAGGCGGGCGACTGGATAATAAATGGCTAATGCACTTGTCGTTACTTACATCTAGAATAGAAGTCTGTTTACAAATAGAAAGTTTGTTAATAGTCTTACAATTGTCGATTAACCCATAGATTGCTTTTTGGCATTGCAAAATTTCCTTAAAATCTAACTTAATTATGGTTTTTCCTCTTTTTACCGGCTTTATTAGCAATTTTTTACATATTTCTGGGTCGGCTACTGGCAAACTTAGGATGTATAGTAAAATTGAATTGTTTGATGCTATTTTTACATTAGCGAATTCTATTGCTTCAATAATATTATCATAAGGCATGTTTTCTCTGTTTATTACTTGTTCCATTAATTTAATTTCAGTGTTGGATAAAATATATGTGTTAACAACGCCAGTTTTTGCCCATTGTATGGCATATTCAATATTAATTATTTCCTCTTTTAACATATCTAGTTTAAATTTCAAGTTAAATAGGAGTTCTTGCTTAAGGCTTGCTTCCGAACTTCTTACAATTTCGTTTGTTACATTACTTACTTCGTTAATTTTATTTAACAACAAGCTGTTAACAATCCTTTGTTGGTTGTTATTTGACAGTACATTATTAACTTTCTCCTCTACTATCTCAAAGTCGTGCCGGTCTGGTGTTCCAGCGATCCACTTCCAGGCGGAACCAAGGAGATCTATTGAGCGTTTATTTCTTAACTTGGGAAAGAGGCGGTTAAGGTGAATTTGTATCTGTTGGATCTCGTGGGATAGGAACGGAAACATGGGATGTGGAAGGTTACCGAAATCGCGTATACTTAGGTCTATTTTCTTTAAGGATTCTTGATATTGATCAATTTCAATGACGTGTATAATTTTGAATGTTCCGGTCTGCACTTTTGCAGAACCGGAATTTATTGCTATCAGTTGGGCGTTAGAGTAATCCAGCATTTTGACATCCGCGATGATGGGTGCAACGCAGAGCCTAAAAAATTTAATTCCTTATTAACGACTTATGAATTACTCTGCCAGATGTGGTTAAAATTGTCGTTGACCTATTTTCTGAAATTACTTCCTTTCTGTACCTTGCAGAAAGCTTATTGCCTAATCTCTTATTTATTTTAACATATATTACGTCGCCTGCGCTATACGTTTTTGGTGGTTTCCTACTTTTATTGTGATAGTCTAGGTCGGCTTCTTGTTTGCTTTTTATTCTCTCCTCATTTTTCTTCCTTTCTGATACTAATAGTTCTGGGTTATTAAGCGACTCCTTACCAAAGAAAACATCGATAGGTTTCCTTTTAATTGTTGAGTGCACTGACCCGTTATATTCGTACACCGTCATGTCCAACAGCTCAGAGAAGGAGTTGTGAATCTTCTTGGTCTTCATGCAGCGCAATAACTCGGAGAGTGTGGAATGAAAGCGTTCCACTTGACCGTTAGCAGAGCTTGTGTAGGGGGGAACCTTGAAGATTGTGATTTTAAATAGATTTTCTAACATATGGGTTATGGAGCTTGAGCTCAACGATTTCTCGTTATCAATCACGATTACTTCGGGAACTCCAAAGGCCAACACGAGTTCTCTGAGAGGTTGCTTGATGTCCTCTGTGGCTCTAGACTTTAGCATTCTTGTAAGCGCGTATTTCGAAAACTTATCGATGGAAGTTAAGATTATTTTGCCGTCCGTGAAATATATGTCTACATGAACGATCTGACCAGGGAACTTAGGGATTGGTGTTGCCTGAATTTCCGGCTTGTTTGGATGGCGGTCGTACTTGTTTTCTATGCAGACTTGACATGCTTTCGTAACTCTGCGAATTTTCCCTATCATTCCCGGAAAATAATATTTTTTCAGGATTTGAACCTTGTTCTCTTTTGCGTCTCTATGCGCTCTCCGGTGAGTACTGGTCACGATGTTCTCCTGATCCGAATCGTCAGTAACATCTTCGACCTGAATCTGAGTGAATCTAATTTTGAAGCTACTAAAGTGGGACACGTATAGTGTTTGTATTAGGCCCATTATTGGTTCTGCGGCTCTGATACCATTAATAACTGAAGGGTTCAACACTTTCTTCAGGATTTCCTTTAAGTTCTCCTCGTTGAACTCAGGTTCTGTCACGATATGTCGGTGATAGGTTGGGAAAACAATATTGAAACTCATTGAAGAGATTTCGCCTACCTGTAGAACAATCTGATTTTTAAATACATTAAGGGGGACTTCCACACTGTGTATTAAGTTGTGGGACGAACTGTCGTCACTGTGCTCGGTGACCGTAAGCGAATTTACTAGCGAGTTTATCTGGGGAGGACGTGAAAGAGCGTCTGCTACCATGTTTGTTTTACCCGGTTTAGTGCAGTTCATAGTCGTACTCCTCCAGAATAGCCTTCCACCGCTTCATCTTGCTGTTATTGTTTTTGCTGCTGAGAGCATATGTGAGAGGCTGGTGATCTGTGTATATTTTTACATGCGCAGATCCATATAGGTACTAGCGTAAGGCATTTAGTGCCCATATAATTGCCAACATTTCCTTTTCATTGGCTGCGTATGCGTACCCCTCCTCGGTTTTACCAAGTGTACGGGAGATAAATGTTATTGGCCTATCCTGTTGAGCCAAGACCGCACCAAGAGCGAAGTTGGACGCGTCTGTAGTTAGCTCAAATGGCTTCGTAAAGTTTGGATGTGAAAGAACTACGTCTTCAGAAGCGAGAGTGCTTTTAATTTTTTCAAATGAATCAATTTCTTCGGGGCCGAGATAGATAAGCTTCTTGGCGGATTGGGTTTTGGACATACGTCCCTCTTCCCCTCTTAAAAGAGCTGTCAGGGGCTTCGTAAGCTTCGCGTAATCCTTCACAAAGCGACGATAATACCCTGACAGTCCAAGGAATGATCGTAGATCTTTCAACGTTTGAGGTTTTGGGAAATCCTGTATTGCCCTTACCTTTGCTGGGTTAGTTTTTATTCCTTCGGATGAGATAATAAATCCCAGGAATTCCACTTCGTTCTTAAAAAAATGACACTTGTTCAATTGAACTTTCATATTTGCTTCATCGAGTGTTTTGAAGATGTCTACTATGTGTTTGGCATGATCGCTTTCGCTTTTACTAAATATCACTATGTCGTCTATGTAGACATAGCAGATCTTGCCTATGTGGTCCCGCAAGATGTCGTCGAGAGCCCTCTGGAAAATTGCTGGGGCGTTTTTCAGCCCGAAAGGGAGCCTGGTAAATTCAAATTTACCACTATTTATGGAGAAGGCAGTCTTCTCGATGTCAGATTCCTTCAAGGGAATCTGATGAAAGCCGCTTTTCAGGTTTAGAACGCTGAAAAATTTGTTTTCTCCCAATTGCGATAAAACCTCATTTATGTTGGGAATTGGGTAACGGTCGGCTATGGTGATACCGTTCAATTTCCGGTAGTCAATCACCATTCTGTATTGCTTTTTTCCTTCGGGATCAGACTTTTTGGGTACGATCCTCACCGGGGAATTATACGGCGACCTAGAAGGTCTAATAATTCCATCAGCTAGTAGGCTTTGGATTTGTTCCTCGACCTCGGATTTGAGAGCCATTGGGAAAGGATAGTACTTGCTGTAAGTAGGAGCATCGGTAGATGTCCGAATTTCCCCTACGACTTTCGTAGTGAAAGTCAATTTCTGGTTAGGTTCAGAAAAAAGGTTTGGACAGCAACTTATGGCTGAGCCAATAAGCTTCTTTTGCTGTTCTGTCATGTGATCAGAATGTGTTGTGAGGGTGTTAACTCCTGGTGCTTTTAACTGCCTTATCTTAATCTTAATGGAGTTTAAAATTTTCATAGTATTGTTTTTGGTATCTATGATTGCAGATAGTTGTTTAAGACTATCGTTGCCAATAATACCATTGAATGTTTTTAATGTAGGCAATAGGTAGAATTTTAAGCCTAAATTCTGATTGTTGAACAGATGGATGGTTGTATGTTGAGTTATCTCAACATCTCCAGCTATAGACTTAGCAAAAAAAGGATTTTCATTTTGCTGAGGATTCTCAACAATTCCTGGTTGGATATAATTTTTTGAGGATCCTGTATCTATCAGGAATCTAAAAGTTTCACCTTTTTTTGATTTGCATTCAAAATATGGCAGGGAGGAGTCGCAAAGCCCGATGAAGTTAATGTCTATATGCTCTAGTTCGGCGACTTCTCCTCCTCCAATGTTGGAGGCTGCGTCAGTGTTTTCGAGATATTCAGCAAAATTTTGCTCTTCCTGTTCGTCACTTAAGTCGAGGTTTTGGTAGTATGAACTAAGTTCCTCTTCGGACGGTTGGATGTGGAAATTGGGTTGATAGTTCCCAGTTGGAGGGATCTTGTTAGCACCTACCTTCCAAGCCGTACCGCCAAAGTTCTGCCGGTTTCGGTTGTGAATATCTCTGGCCTGGTTACTAGGCCTTTGGGTGAAAGGTTCCTGTTTTACAGGTTGACCCTGTGAGAAAGGTCTTGCAAATCTATCGTTCTGATTATTGAAACTTCTCTGTTGGAAGTTTGGTTGGCCACGGCCAAACCCTTGATTATGCTGATTTGGTCGATAGGGTTGAGGTGTACAGATCGCATTTGTATGAAGAGATATTCAAAACTATTTGTTTAATTAATCTTTTAAGTGTTTTAAGAACTATTTTTGTGAGTCTCTCTAATTTTTCACAACATGTGCAAAGTTAAACGAAAAGTGTTTCAGAAAATCTAATGCATTTAAGTTTCAAATTGAAATAAAGCTCCCGCCAATTTATAAAGCGGGACTCAGTCATCTTTTGCTCTCTACTCAACTCACCACATGAGAGATGAGAGCCAGGCTCACCTCACTCAGCGCTTCTTTCTCTTTCTTGTTATTTCGTGTTTGTTCTTGGCTTGATATGGACCTGCAATGGTTAGCTCTGATAGAAAATTATTTTTAAAATTAATTTGTTTTGTTTTTTGCCGGTGCAGTGTGTGTTCTTAATACTAATTTCTTTTTATATTATAAAACAATTTTTTAATTTAATTTTAATTCAGTGTTTTGTGAGTTGTTGAAGTGTCAAAAATTTCTTTGTCTAATAATGTGAATATAATTGTGTGTGTTTGTTCGAAAAAAACTTTTGTGTGTAGAAAGAATCTCCATTGAAATGATCCGGTAAGTGTACCTAGTAGTTTCACATCTCATCATTATTGTGGTAGAGTTTGGACTTTGGAGATTGTTGCTCTCTCATTGAAGCTTGTTGTTTTATTCTGTAACTATCGCCTCGATAAAAGCCGACTATAAACGGTGGAAAATGGAACGAAATTTTATGAATTTAGTAGGATTTCGTTCCGGTTCTCACTGTTTCTCGATCGATGTTATCGATGCGATAGTTACAGAACAGGGTCATTGTTTTGCAACAGCGGCTGGATTAGAAATTTCTTCCAGCTTCCGATACTTTTCCCGCGTTCTTTTTACTTGAAGTAGCGTGCACTTCTTGTTCACTTCTTTGTTGTTCTCTTAATTTCCTTTCAAGGCAAGCATTTTTTTTTTTTTTTTATTTTAGGAGCTTTTTGACTGTGTTTGCCTTCAAAGCGCTTTTTTCTTACTCATCAATGCTTTAGCCTTATCATTCCGCCACCATGGCGATCAGTATAAATTTTATGTAAATAGAACTCGATCACAAAATCAAAAATAATGAATAATAAAGTGGCTTTCGTCTTACCGCCAGTTAGTTTGTGCGCCCAAGCGTCCTGCCATACATCGATCTAAAGCTAAACGGATGGACGAAATGTTTTCAAATAGCACTTTTTCCGATTACCCAAAAAACAAAATCAAACCCAGTTCTTTTTTGCATAATTTTCCTTGCAATTATAGTTACTTTAAGGCAAGTTTTGCAATCGTTTGTGTTATCAATTTAACATGACGATGATAGAGAATGCGAAAAAGTGGTCCTTGCAATTCTGTCTATCCCTTTGTCTGTCTGTCTGTCCGTTTATGAATCTACAGCCCGAGCTGCCAAACTAAAGCTGAGGATTGTAGTTAGGGTCTGAGGGGTAGTCTGAAGAGGGATTTTTGGAATTGGGTCTATAGGTCTTGAAATAAAGTTACCTGCTATGCAACTTATATGACAATACTTATCTTTCTCGAAAACTGCTTCAACGATTTCGATAAAATTGTGTGTGAAGGATAAGATTTAGTTTGATTTTCTTACTTATAATGTAAAAAATATTTTCGGAAAAGTTTAAAAACGGTATCACCCTTAGTACCGATATTTTAAAAAAACCGACTTTTTCGTTAATCACTGGCACGATTCTGACGAAATTTTCAATTTAAGAAGTCTTAGGCTTAGGTAGATTGAGAAAGGTTGCATATATTGACATTTAAAAAATTTTGTTTCTGAAATTTTTGTGGATCTTATAAAAAAGTTTTAATTTTTTGAAATACATATCTTCAAAACTATAGGGTGTCCCGTAATTCGTGTTACATACTTAGGGAAATGATTTTGGTCATATTCTAAGAAAAAAATTGTTTTACATTAAAGTTTTGACAATTAACAAAAAGGTTAACTCTGGTTGGACCTGTGACCTGTGTTAGTTTCGATTTTTCTGTCAAAACTAGACCTTATTCTAGACTGAATATTTTGTTGAAAAAATAAACTTTAAAACTGTATTTAAATTAGGCTCCTTAGTTGCCAGATTTTAAATTTGTTCATGGTGTTCTGATTTTCTTTCCCCAGTTAAGTTTTGACTTTGAGGTAATTTTTTCAGAAAATTCTGTTAAACATAGAGTTTCTTTATCCTTATATATATATAAAATTTCCCTGTCACAATGTTAGTTACCGTACTCCTCCGAAACGGCTTTACCGATTTTTACCAAATTTTATATGCGTATTCAGTAGGTCTAAGAATCGGCTACTAAATATTTTCCATACCCCTAAGTGATAAGGGTCATCTACCCTTAACATTATTTCTTTAATTTACACTGTGACATGAGAATTTTATATATTAGATTTTACAGTCTCAGTGTGAATGTCATATCAACTATATTCTCAAGTAAATTTATTAAAAATTATTTATTCCTATGTTATTAAGTGCAGTTTGCATGATTTGTTAGTTAAGTGATTAATTACAAAACCAAAGTACTCAACACGTGGAACTAGCTCCTGCAAACAACGGCTAAGTATTGTGTTGTAAGTACCTATAAATTATTCTTAATCTTAAAATTTTGTTTCATTTTAACGCCCGTAACTTTCAACAGACTCTAATGGATCTTATTTGACTGAGAATTGATTACTATCTATTTTTCATACCCGTAAAAGTCGGCTCAGCAGATGGCGTTGCAGTCTGCATCTGCGTTATTTTACGAAATGGCTTCACCGATTTCGATGAAATTTTTTTTTGCAGCTCCGAGAATAGATTTACAACTTTTTTCATACCAAGTTTCCCACAGGAACGGGGATAGGAAAGGGAACCGGAACAGGAACGAAAACTCGAAAAATTCTGAGCCGATATTAAAAATTCTTTTGATATTACGATGTTACATTATCCCTTACATAGACTTTATTTCATGACCATATTCCCACGGAAACTAGAAACTTTCCGGCTATTTTCAGCTTAGCCCAGCGGGTGTTCCAGACAATTTTTTAAATAATTGAGATCCGAGCAACGCCGGGCGGTCAGCTAGTTTTTTTTTTATAGATGAACAAAACAATATTAAAAAAAAAAACTCATTTATAAGTGCACTCAAAAACCCATAAATTTTCTGATACTTAAAAGTTTTTTTTTTTGAACAGCTACCAAAATCATAATTGGCTTACCTCTTCTCAGGGAGATTTAAGTTTGGGGTATGAATGTTCAATGGGTAAATAAGTCGTATAAAAGAATAAGAAAACAGATTTGTTCATCATCAATTTATCAAAACAAGTCACGATTGCAGTTTGGTCAGAGAGCTTTTTGAAATGCCTTAATTTGCGAAAGAAAAATACGCAAACATTTTACTCGTTTATATATGGGTTTTGCAATGGAAATTCAAGACGAGCACAACGAAGATACCAGGAACTATATCCTAGCAGACAACTTCCTTCTCAAAATGTTTTTCTAAATACCTTTCGAAAGATTCGAGAAACTTCAAGACCTAACGCAGAAGCTGCAACCATAAGAAGAGTAAGACTAGAGATATCGAGAGCAAACATCCACAATGAAATCCAAAAACGAGCGTTCGCATGCATTCAAAAGGAAGGCGGGCACTTTAAGCACTTGTTTCAATTGTTTTTGTATGAAATACATAAGAAACTACTTAAAGTACCCATATTATTGTTATATTGAATGAAACCTCAAGCTAAAAATCTTAGATATTTGCAAGTATCATAAAATGTAGGTATGGGATTTTGAGTGCACTTCAGTACAGCACAATCATTTTTTTTTATTTTTGTTTTGTTCATCTGTAAGAAATAAAGAAACTCTATGTTCAACAGGCATTTTTTAAGAAATAATGACCTCAAAGCCAAAACTTAGCTGGGGGAAGAAAATTTGAACACCATTTCAAATTGAAAGCCTTGCAACCCTAAGCCTATAGGAACCCAATTTAAATACAATTTTAAAGATTATTATTTCTACACCAAATTTAGTCTAGAATTAGGTCTCTACCACCAGTTTTGACAGAAAAATCGAATTTTACACAGTTCTGGGTACACCAAAGTTAGACTTTTCTTAAATTGTCAAAACTTTAATGTAAAACATTTGTTTTTTAGAATATGACCAAAAATCACATCCCAAAGTATGTAATACGAATTACGGGACACCCTGTAGATCTTTGACTTTTTTTTTAATTTTTTGTTAACCCTAATTTACAAACTGGGGTCCATTTGGACCCCAGAGCATGTTTGAACACTCATAACTTTTTTGTTTTTAATTTTTTTTAAATGGGATTTTTACTCAGTGAACAAAATTCAATTTTTTATTCATTTCTTAAGTTGAAACGATTATCAGATGTTTACAGATTTTTCTGCGATTTTTTTGTGAAAAGAACCCGTCCACCCGAACTGGGGTCCATTTGGACCCCAGTACTGAAATTCTATGAAAAATCATATTTTTTCTAATAAATAATTATTTTATTTTAAAAGCAGCCTAGTTTATGTTTAGAACGATTTAACTTGAAGTTGTGGGCAGTTTAGGGAGACATTTAACACATAAGGTTCAAGTGTGGCAAGGGCAACAACATCTGCCACATCCATCGCAGGTGGTTCTGGTTTTCTTGTCATCTGCTTTTGGGCAAAGGTGACATCTGCTTCTTTTACAAGAGAACCTTTCAGGGACTGTTGGTTGTTTTTCCTGACCTTTCCCCAAAATACAGAGAGCATCCAATGCAGATTTTCCAATGCCAGATTGTGTTGCAGGTTGGGAACGGTTATTCAATTCTGACTCAACCAGTTCCTCCGCTAGTTCGATGAGTTTATCACTTCTGTACAAAGTTTTGTTTCTTCTAGGTGGATTGAAGTGTCGAAAAATGATAACAGTTGCTAGGGCTGCTACGTCCAGTAAGTTGTAGAATACAACCATCGGCCAGCGATTTGTTTTGCGAGTGCATGAATGAATTGAGACCATTTGGTACATCGACTCCACCTTTGGTGCGGTTATAATCCAGTATCATTGCAGGCTTACTTTGATGACCGGAAGTGGCTTTCTCACAGTTATGTTGTGTTGATAGCAATACCACTTGTTTGTTTGGCTTCGGAACATAACTCACCAACGCCATTTTTCCAGAAAATCCAAAAATGGATGAGTGGACTGGACGATACTGCTTTTTGTTATTGACCTTTACAGGCTCATACTGGTCATCAAGAACCTCCTTCGCTACAAAAGGTCTAGGCAAATCTCTTTTGTTTTTCCGAATCGTGCCAAGATTAGTGATCTTCTTATCCAGCAACTTCAATGCCAAATCCACCGACGTAAAGAAATTATCAATAGTGAAGTTGCTTACAGAATTGAAATATGATGGCATCAACGACATCAGCACATCATATCCACGACCAAGTCCTGTATTTTGGTCAGAGCTACCAGTGTAGATAGAAAACTTCAGTGGATAGCCCTTTGAGCTTTCACTAAGCCACCTAAACTTCAAGCCATATATGGCAGGCTTGATTGGCATGTATTGGGGAAATTCAATCCTTTTCAGGTCATAAAATTATTTGATGACCTGACCAAACTGAACTAATGACTATTTTTTTTGAGATAGGCATACCTGGCAGGAACAATTGATGTGGATGAATTTTACAATCAGTAATTACGTACAAAAGACATATCGAAAAGGATAAGCGGGAATCCCAGATTTGCGAAATTAGGCAATTTTCATCGTTTTTGAAATTAAAAAATTTTATTGCTGACCTCCTACATACCTGCATAATGACATCTCTGCTTAAATTTCTTTAACCCTGCTATATATAATACTTAGAAACAATTCATACAATAGCCAGAAGAACTATAACTGAACAATATAAGTCAGAAATCAAAAAAATTTCGAAGAAAAAATCGTGGGGTCCATTTGGACCCCAGTTCGGGTGGACACGACTTTTGCCGGTTTGTAAACGAGGGTTAAAAGAAATTTTGGTAAGATTCTAAATTCTGCCTACATTACTTTAAAAAAAAAAATGATAAATAAAGAACTGTTTTTTAAAAAACTGGTCTTACGATTTTGATTAAATTTTACGCGTTTAAATGTAGATATTATCAAAGACAAAAAAATTGCGTTATTGGATTGTCGCTTAAGGCCTTTGGGATATTTGATTACATTTTTTTTTCAATATTTTAGGTGATTTATTCAATTTTCGTAATTTATCTGTAGCTGGCAACCCTGAAAACTAAATATATTATGAAAAGCGAATACTAAAACCTTGTACTAAACTTTAAGATTTTGATATCGTATTTAGCACACAATGGCATGTAACGGGCGATCCAGTAGAGCCCATTTCTCAAATTTTTATGATTTGTTTCCATAGTTACATTAAATTTTTGTTTTAAGTTCTCAACTTATTTTGGGTCGATTTGAAAAATGACGTATTCAAATCCTGACGTTAATGATATCGTACTCTTACCTTGGATTTCTTTACTTTACTGCCAACGGCCTTGCCCAAGCCTTATCTCTTATCGGCCAAACCATGCAACACGGGGCTACTTGTATTTATATGAAGTTAATTGTAACATTTCTGATTCTTGTTCTTGTAATTTAGAACAAAAATGACATCTTCATCATAACCAAATGTAGATACATTTTTGGATTAACATTAGGTAATGAAAAATTTGACACGTGACCTATTATTCAGTCAAATCATCAAGAACGCAAACACTGCAAAATTATCAGTCAATGGCAGCCAGCATTCGATAGGAACAGAATATCGAACGTACCTTTATCTCTGCCTTTATCTTGTATACACCTATTCCTAAGCTTCCATATAACAATGTTTCTCTCCATTCAAAATCCTTGTTCTCGTCTTTTGAATTTAACATTTTTACGATTTCTTGACACGTCAGCCTTTCCATGTTGAAAGCCCAGCTCATTCCACACACAAAAGCAGCCACACACATACAGACGCACTTGTTGCTGATGTGGCTGCCGCCCGCCGGTGCTGATTCCAAGCTAGAGGCTGCATCTGCTATGGTGTTGGTGTGTTGATGTGACGCTGACGGCAAACATACTTTGCAATTCGTTCTGGATCTAATTTGCAGTGAAATTGATTGAGGGTTTTCATTTTCAATTTGCTTTCTTTATATACATATATTTCCATCTCCATCGACTCCCATTATTCTGTTCCTCTGGTGCTACAAACCCAGGGACGATTCCTTTTCATCCTCATCATTGTCTTTGCTTGATAAAGATATGACATCATTTCTGCTACGGCTATATCTTGGGGGTATACGGCAAGCCAGTCGATGACAACAACATAGGAAAGAGATTGTAAGTTTGACGTAACACTGTCAACAAAATCGTTTATTTTCACCCCACTTATCTACACCTTTTCCTGTCAGTATTTGTTCAATTGAGTACTGAAATCATTATTCAAGCTCCTCACTCAGCTCTTACTCTGTCGTTGTGTGTACAGCCCTACAGCCCCTAAACTATTTTTTTTTTGCGTGGGGCTTGGCAACAGTTTTTTTTATATATTTTTACTTTTTTTTATGAGCAAAGGGGGATCATTCATAGCTCTCATCGAAATTGGAATATTGGTGGAACCATAAAATTGATTTATGTTATTGTTTGTGTTTGTCTTCCAGTATCTCACTCTTTTAAATGTATCTAACAATATGTCACTTCATATTGACGCTAAGCATACACACTCACACACACACACACAATAGGAAAAACATAAAAATAACATTTTATCGGCTTGCGGATCGATGATGGGAGAGGGTTTACAATATCCACATAAAATGGCACCCCGCATAACATCAAAAGGACATAACTCAATAGAAGCTAGATCATTCTTCACCCAGCGAAAATTCATAATGTGTGTTTGTGTATGCGGATAGAGGAGCCCTTAGGGGAAACTGCAAACAAATTTTTGCATTTTATTGGCAAAATACAATTTTGCCATGTTTTACCAGAACGGCTCACATTCCCACCTCCCACTTTAAAGAATAGATTTTTTATGAAATTTGATTAGGAAGACAAGTTTATATTTTTGACAATTTGAATTATGACTGTTCATGTTCAGCATACATTAAGCAATGGGTACAATTTTTCTTATACTTTCATTAACGATAGCAAAACGTTGTCATCAGACAACCACAGAGAACATCAACGAATTGAACAAAACGTCACAATAGACAGACATAACTTTGTGGTAGTACAAAATTTCGTTTACCTACAAGGAATACAACAACAGTGCGGAGGTCAATCTCTTGGTTAAAAAGGCAATTGAGAAACAAAACCTTCTCCAAAAAACCATGGTAACGCTTTATAAGACCATAATTATCTCAGTGCTGCTATAAGGCGTGGAACGTTTTGTCCAATTCGTCGATGTTTTGTGTCCTTGTTTGATGACAGCATACACTTCGTTTTGCCCTCATTAACCATCAAACCCAATTTTGCCGCTTCTGTTTCAATACTCGCAAAAGCACCTATGACATCACGCTTTTTTCTTCCCATTACATCAATATCGTCTGCGTAGGCGAGTAATTGTACAGACTTTTGAAAGATTGTTCCTCTGGTGTTGACGTTTGAGTTTCGTACAATCTGTTCAAGTATGATGCTGAAGAAATCGCATGATAGTTTGTCCCCTTGCCTAAAGCCTTTTTCGACATCAAAGGTCTCGGTGAGTTCTTTACCGACCTTGACGGAGCAGCGTGAATTCTCCAAAGTCATCCTGCATAGTCGTACGAGTTTTGCAGGGATGCCGAAACTAGACATGGCTCTGTACAGCTCGTCTCTGTAAATACTGTCATACGCGGCCTTGAAATCGATAAAGAGGTGGTGAATATCGATATTATGTTCTCGGGTTTTTTCCAAGATCTGCCGTAATGTGAAAATTTGGTCTATTGTGGACTTCTCTGGTCTAAAACCACATTGATAAAGACCTATCAAGTTGTTGACGTGGGGTTTCAGACGTTCACATATTACAGCAGACAAGATCTTATAAGTGACGTTAAGGAGGCTTATCCCTCTATAATTGGCGCAATTGTGAGGGTCTCCCTTCTTTAAGATCGGGCATACGATACTGAGGTTCCATTCATCGGGCATGCTTTCTTCCGACCATATCATGCAGATCAGCTGGTGCATGCTCCTGTCCAACTGGTCTCCAGCTGCCTTGAAAAGCTCGGCATCAAGGCCATCTGCACCTGCAGTCTTATTTGGTTTAAGTTTGCATATGGCAAGCTCAACTTCTTCTAGGTCGGGAGGACGGCATTCTTGACCATCGTCCAATCTGAATGGGGCAATCTGCCTGACAGCGGAATTAGTGTCTTCATCGCCGTTAAGCAGTCTGCTGAAGTGATCTTTCCAGATCCTCAGTAGCGAATGTGACTCTATAACTATGTTTCCCTGCTGGTCTTTACAGGCTTGAGTTCGGGGCTAGCCACCCTGGCAGGATCTTTTTACCTTTTCGTAAAACTTCCGAATCGCGTTCCTGTCATGGCACCTCTCAATTTCCTCAAACGAGCGCTTCTCATGCTGCTTCTTTTTCTTTTTGAGAACTCGGTGTTCTTCCCTTCTTTTGTCCTTGTAAATCTCGTTATACTGATCGTAAGCAGCCCTCGTTCGTTTTTGCATCAGCATTTGACGTGCTTTTGTTTGGCTGCATTTGCATGTTAGCATTTTCATCGTACCATGGGTTTCGTTTTGGGGGCCGAGTGAAACCCAGAACCTCAGAGGCAGCGGTTCTGATGGCTTCTTGGCATTGCTGCCATTGGTCTTCAATGCTTAGTGCTGATGGCGTAGGATGCAACGATAATTGAAGGGACACTCGATTTGGAAAGGCACTGGAAATCTATTGCGATTGTAGCTCTCCGACATCATAGCTCTTCACAGCGTTAGTTCGTGCGTGCCGTGAACAAGATATCCATATTCGTACCTTGGCTACAACAAGGTAGTGGTCCGAGTCAAAGTAAGCCCCTCGGAAAGTTCGGACATCTAGCACACTGAAAGAGTACCTTGCGTCGATCGCAACATGGTCAATTTGGTTGACGGTTAATTGATCTGGGGATCGCCATGTACCTTTATGAATTTTGAGATGCGGGAAGCTTGTACTACTTACAACAAGATTTAGCCCCGCAGCAAAATCGATTAGCCTCAGTCCGTTTTCGGAGGTTTTTTCATGGAGGCTATGCTTACCGATTGTGTTTCCAAAGATGTCCTCCTTCCCTAACTTTGCGTTAAAATCGCCAAGAACGATTTTCACGTCATGTCTAGGGCACTGCTCATACGTTTCTTCGAGGAGCTCGTAGAAACAGTCTTTGGAATCGTCATCTTTCTCTTCTGTGGGGGCGTGGGCGCATATTAGGCTAATGTTGGCGAATTTAGCCCTGATGTGGATGGTCATTATACACTCATTGACTGGATTTTGGCTGATCACATTATCCCTGAGTCTTCCTCTAACGACAAATCCGCACCCAAATAAGCGCTGTTTCTGTTTTCTGTAGCAGTCGCCATAGTAGCTGTCACAGTTTTTCATCTTCTTTATGCCCGGTCCACTGCATCGCACTTCTTGGATGGCGGTTATGTCTGCTTTGCAGCAGTCCAGAGCATCTGCTAATTCTCCAGCTGCACGTGATCCATTAAGAGATCTAACGTTCCACGCGCAGATCCGGAGGTCATTGTCCTTTTTTCGTTTGCTTGGGTTGTCAACTTTGAAATCATTTCTACTTCAATACCCTGTCCTAGTATTGAAAGACCCTGAAATACCTTTAATTCAAATATGTTGGAGTAGCTCATTCAGCGGTTTCTGCTTTTTTACTGCTGGAGTCCACCGTTGATTCTGTTATTCGAATTCATCCGCTCAGACATTTCCGAAAAGCTCTGGTAGACCACTGAGATTCGTTAAGTCAGTCATTATTCGCAGAGCAATTATAGTGTTGATCACAATACTTTTGTTCCGCATTTCTTTGCCAACACTCGCACTTACTATTTAAGCAGGTCTGCTCCGGACGAAGCATCCCAGTGCCCAGTGGTTACCACGTTTCGATATACTAAGTACAATTGACGTGAACTATAAGTTGCAACATCTGGGTGCCGCCAAGTTGGCACCAGTCAGAGCCTTGCCGAATAGTACACGCTAATCCACCATGTTTAGCGGATGGAAATCAACGCTCCGGTTCGACTGGTTTTCGAAACCATGGAAGGAGAAGACCTTGATTTAGGTGGCACAATCAAGTAGAAGAAATCCTCAGCCGACTTAGAGCGAGTGAGCTCGCCCAAAATCGAGTTCGTCTTCGAATGATGTTTGCTAAGGTCCAGGTTCACCCCGAACTGTAATGCCCACCTAAGTAAGTAAGTATCACTAATGGACGATGAAATAATCTCCACTGATTTATCTAACACAAACACCCACTGGCTTAAGCTGCAGTCAACACACACATTAATCCTTCATTAGTTTTAATACTAACTCCATACATATGTGAATAACCTTCGTGTCCAGGAAGTAACGAGGTAATAGAGCACGAAGCACACATCTGTCGAAACCGGAAAAGCTTTTACAAATCAATGTAATTCTCTTACCTAATACCTACCTGAATGCAATAATATTTAACCTCGTTCCTTGCTGGATCCTTTTTTTTCTCGTTTATAATACTAATAAAAAAAATAAACCTTAAGGGAGCACCATAAATCCTGCAATAAAAAACACTTGAGAGGCTTTGCCTAAATCATTAATATCCTTCTTCGATATCGACAGTCGACAGCTCTGCAGGTTTCCGATATTTTCGTTTTTCCTTTAACCAGTTACAGTAACGTTTAATGTGTTTCAAATTGCCAGCAATAAAACTTTATGAACATTTTATTAATATTATCCTTGGTCAAACAAACTCCTATTTTATAGTATGATTGCCTTTGTTAGGATTTCATACATTTTTTTTTCTTCTTACTGTTATTCATAACCGTAAAATGTCAAAACCGAACGTAATTGACATTACAAGTCATCGGAAGTGGTAGAGTTTACATTAATCAGTCCTTATTCGCATTGCTATGTATGTGCTGTATAAAAATAAGTACGAAAATTTGTGACATTTTCTTCCTTTTTTTTTGTTTCTACTTCTACTCCTGCTGCTGAGTATGCACCCTCTTGGGGCTGTCATCGTCAATGTCAGAGATTCGCAATGCAGAGAGTGAACAATTTCAAATATCCGAGGGAGATTTTCTTCTTTGAAAAAATAAAATCTCACCTCACCCCTGGTGCTTGTCATCCTTTCGCGCGCTATGTCCTTGCTGAAGACGTTGACATAATACGTTCTCGGCTAGCGAACATTATATGGGAAAAAAAATCGCATACATAATAACTCGGTGCTTCCATACTTTTTTTTTTTATAAGAACTCGCGAGTGAAGTTTGTGACATTATGCGAAAAGGATCAACTAGACAGCTCAAGGATACACTTCGACATGTTATGTGGAGTGGCAGAGAGTATGGAAAATATTATATTGGCAATTACAAGGCCGCATATGTATGTACACACATATCGCTATCGTTGGTTGGTCATGTATGGTGTTTGCGTGTGTTGGGCTATTTCATTATAATTTCCATGAGTTATGACCTCTTATAGCGGAAATAAACATAAACATTAATGAACCGCAATCATGACGCATTAAGTCAAGAATAAAAATAAAACTCTCAATAAGCTGCCTTTTTATGAAGATTTCATTAACTTTTCTAACATAAATCAACAACTTCATGAAACAATTTTTCTTTTGTTGGTATAAGTTGGAGGGCATCTTGCTAGAGTCTTCTTTTAAGTGTCCAATTTGATGAGAGGCTTCTTTATGTTTGACTTTGCTTATTAAAATGGTCTATCTCTGGATTCTGATCATAAATAGGTACTTGTCCTTGGCCTTTTCTTACTTGTCGAAAAGAAGTATACTAATGGAATATGTATTAGTTTCGGTTCATTCCAGGTAACAGCCATATCGCCACAAATAACTCGTGATACGCGACAGCGTAATGATTACATCTAGAAACATGATGTGACGCTCGAAGTGTATCATGCAAATGGAAACAATTGAATCGTCCCAAAGAAAGAGTGCTACGCAAAGTAAAACATGTGACCAAATATATTAGACACAACTCGAGGGTCTGACGATATATAGGCAAAGTTATTCCTTCACTTCTAGTTTTCAACTCACTACCTTATTTTTCTTCCTCATTTGCATTTAAAACAAGTGTTTACCAGCAAAAAGGATAGAGGGCCCAGCGCAAGTGCGCAGTGTTAAGCTCTATAACTTTTATCGAAAACTTTATTATCAGCTTGAAGTACAATCAAAATGTTTTCGTCCAACGCTGCGGGTACGTTTGCAGTGGACGATTCGTTGAACACTATTTTCGATGACTTGACATTTCAGCCTAAACTGCCGCTATTTTGAGTTCAATATTGGCAAAGAGCTCTTCCTTCCTCTTGCTTATTGACCAACACATTGAGCCAAAAAAGAGCGTATTGAAGATGATCTGGCGCATTTTTTCCAGAGCAAAATCGGAGAACATACGTCGATAAAAATTGTCCATCGGGTTCAATTTTTGAATCAGTTTGATCCTGTGTGGGTGCAAGCAAAGGTGCTTATGCAAAACAGCCATAATGTGGACTGAGCGAAGCCCATTTCTTAAAACCCACAAAACTGCTTCGTAAACATTTCTAGCCCTGTTCCTTTTTTTCGGCTGTTCGCGAGCAGATGGCAATTGACAAAATGAAACTTCTTCTCCATCCAATTAGAATGACTAAGGCCTTTGGCCTAAGTAACATCTACTATGCTCCAGATATTGATTCGAAGGTTTCCATCTTAACTAACGTTACTAATGAACTTTACGAAATATATGTTCCAGTTGTAACGAGAGTTGTGAAGCCTAATAGTTGTCCATGGTTCACTCAGCTAGTTAAAGCGTTTATTAAAGAAAGAGAACGGTTTTACAGATGTTTTAAAAGAAACCCATCGGAATTTAATCGACGTCAGTTTGTTTTCGCTAGAAATAGAGTAACCACTTTGATTCGTAGCTCTAAGCGCGCCTTTCTTATGAAACGCCTTGATCCCCATCTTAATCCAAAAATCCTTTGGAAAAACTTGAAAGACGTTGGGGTGATTGAAAATGAAAAACCCAAATGCTCCTTTGATCCTACTGAAATGGCCACGGTTTTGGTACCTGATTCCTGTAGCGCGGTTTCATTCAATTTTGATGTTGATAATTCTTATGGCTGCTTTGAATTTCGGTGTGTAAACGAAGCTGATGTAATTATTGCAATGCGGTCAGTCAAATCCAATGCGATTGGACCAGATGAAATCTCACCCAAATTTGTTAAATTAATCGTGCCAGTACTTTTGCCTTTCCTTGTGCATATCTTTAACTATTGTATTTACAGCCGTCAATTTCCTGTTAAATGGAAGTCTGCTAATGTGATCCCCGTACCCAAAAGCTCAAAACCAACCAGTCCATCAGAGTTTAGGCCAATCAGCTTGCTCTCATTCTTTGCCAAAGTTTTTGAAAAAATTCTTGCACAGCAAATTCAGGAAGATTGGGACATGCACAATAAACTATCAGTTTGGCAATCAGGTTTTAGGAAAAAACATAGCTGTGAATCAGCAGTTATCAAAGTGACCTCTGATTTAAGAGCAGCTTTGGACAATGACGATATCTGTGTCATGGTAATGCTTGACTTCTCCAAAGCCTTTGATAGTATTGATCACTTAGTGCTTCTAAGAAAGCTCAAATCAGTATTTCAATTTTCGCTTTCTGCCCTTGATCTTATTTCAAACTATTTAAAAAAACGGTTACTAACGGTGAAAACCTATAATGGTGTATCTAGTCCAATTCTTGTCAACAAGGGTGTTCCTCAGGGATCTGTTTTGGGACCGCTATTGTTCTGTGCTTACATAAACGATTTACCAGATGTAATTGCCAATAGTAATATACATATCTACGCAGATGATGTTACTCTATATCTATCCGGAAAATTTGGCTTATTAGAAGACTGCGTTGCAAGAGTAAACGAAGATTTATCTCAAGTTGATTCTTGGGCTGAGTCAAACAAAATTCTCTTAAACCCAAATAAATCACTTGGTATTGTTTGTTCAAGACGAAATATATCTTTGGAGGATTTGCCCTTGCTTGAGCTAAACGAAATTTCTCTGCCCTATGTTGATCAAGTTAAATATCTTGGTTTTAAAATTAATAGTAGATTGAGTTGCTGTGATGCTACTTCAGAAACAATTAGGCGAGTCTACAGTGGATTGCGTACCCTAAGAATTTCATCTAATTTACTGTCTCCGAATATGAAATCACATTTAGTAAAATCATTGTTGTTACCTTTTTTTACCTATAATTCTTTAGTTTACCCCTGTTTAGACTATGAATGCAGACGTAAGTTAAATGTAGCGTTCAATGACTGTTTGCGGTATATTTACGGTCTACCAAGACATGTAAGTGTTTCAAATTTTAAAACTTCTCTTTTAGGAATGAGTTTAGATGCGTTTTATGAGTATAAATCACTCCTGAAACTTCATGACATAATCCATAATTGTTGCCCCGAGTATTTGCACGCATATCTTCACTTTCTAAGATCACCTAGAGGACTAAAATTAGTTCTACCACGGTTTACACATAGCATTGGAGAGCGTTCTTATTTTATTAACGCAATTAGATTGTGGAATAATCTTCCACATCGATTGCAAAGAATCATTTCGTCGAAGGGTTTTCGGGGGGAGTTGCTTAATCACATGTGGAGAAGGGTTTGAAGAATGGTTTTATTTTAGTTTTTCATAATTAATCGCTTTCTCTGTTTCTATTCTTTTTCTTTTATTTTTATTTTTATTTTTTTTTCTTATAATTTCTTTTATATATTTTTGCTACCACTTTTTCCGTATAGTTCTACTCTTTCCATTGTTTCTCAGTTTAAATTTTACATTTTAGTATTAACTTACTGAACAAATTTATTGTGATGAACTACAATTGTAATTTAAATATCTGAATACTTAATTATAAGATCAATCTTGAAGTATGATGTTAAATTATTTTTAAGATAATAAATACAAATACAAATACAAAACTAATTGCGCTAACATCCCTTCTTCGGAAACGTTAGTAAACCGTCAACTCATGAAATATCTTGAAGAAAGAAAGCTTCCCAATGACCGACAGTACAGCTTTCGTAGCAAAAAGTATACTGGTGATTTGATTTCATATCTCACAAAAAAGTGACCAATATTTGCACTGTTTTGGAGAAAGTTAGATTATTGCGCTTTGTATTTCAATAATGCATTTGGCAGACTTTTTCTTTAAGCTCTCTTATCAAAAATTCGTGCTTTTGGTGTCGATGAGTTTCTTCTTCGTTGGACTAAAAATTATTTTTCCGACCATTTGATCCGAGGTGTGATTTGTGGTCTTAATTGATACTCACCTTATAAATGCTGTTGTGCCACAGGACTTCTTTTCTCTCCAACTTTCTTCCTTATCTCAATTAATGAGCTCTTTTAATCCTTTTATTTATGTCACCAACGGCTCAACCATCAGGTTTTCAAGCCGCTGCTCTTCGCATATGAATTTGGAAACGTTGCGTGCGTACATTACGTTTATTAAATTCTGAGATTTGCAGCATTTTTACATAAAACAATAAAAACCGCAGGATTCAATGCTTTCAAAACTGTCTTTGTCGTTAAAATTTTACATTTCATCATTGCATTGAAAAGCTGTCAGTACTTTGTATGTGTTTAAACGCTGGTCATCGTTAGAATGACCAGCGCCAAAAAATGCATAAGTGTTGTAAAGCTGCTCTTAATATTTTGCCATAAAATCACTGCGCTTTTTTGTTAACTTTTATGAAAATCTAACATTTATTTAGTTTATTATTTACTTATTTATTTGTTAATTAATTTGTTCATTCATCTGTTCATTCATTCTATTATTCATAAAGTCATTAATTCATTTATTCATTAATTCACTAATTCATTAATTCATTGATACATTAACTCATTTAATTCATTCATTCAATCATTCATTAATCCATTAATTCATTCATTCATCAATTTATTAATTCACCAATTCATCAATTCATGAATTCATCAATGCATTAATTCATTAATTCCTGAATTCATCAATTCATTACCTAATTCATTAATTTATTAGTTCATTATTTCATTAGTTCATTAATTCTTTAGTCCATTAACTTATAAATTCATTAATTCATTAATTCATAAATTCAAAAATTCATCAATTCATCAATTCATCTTTTTAATAGTTTATTTTTTCATTAATTCATCAATTAATTAATTCAATAGTTTATTTATTCATCAATTCAATAATTCATTATTCCATTAATTCAATAATTATAAATTTCTTAATTCGTTAATTCATTAATTCATTGATTCATTCATTCACTCGTTCATTCATTCATTTGTGTCTGAAATCAAAATGTGGTATTCGGATAAGGATCATCAAGTTTTAAAGTCGTGGTGTCAGTTGTAAAGCCTTTAAAATTAGCACAATTCAGCCAAATTGATTTACAATATTGAAAGTATCATTAAAACTTATATTTCCTCTGAATCACTTTCATTCATTCACTTTGGTCTCTTCGATTTCATAGGAATCGGATAAAGTATTCACTTTGACTATATTACAAGCAAGCTTTTGATGTAATTCTCTTCACCTGATTTAAAAACACAAATAACTTTCCACCGAAAGAAAACTAAAATGTTGAATGAATTTCTTTTTTTAATACAGGGCATGTGTTTCCATACCAAATGTGCCAATATAAATTGCCAGCTCATTACCTATATTTTATCTTGCCTTATAACTCATTTATTTACTCAATCAAAAGACTCACAAGCTTTATTAAAACACTGATGCAAATTTCATCTTGAGTGAAATTGTTGCAGAGAAAAACTCTTCACAGACAGGATTAATCTGTTTCCTTGTACTTAACTCTCGAACTATCCATTTGAGTGCTATGTTTAGTAAGAACATCAAGTCATAATGTCTTAAGCCCCTTGAGTACCTCTTAGCTCTTATACCAGAGGAAGCTATCAATATCCTAAGTTGTCTCTTCAGTTCACCAAACACCATAGATCAACATATACACACACATAATCTCATCTAATTTGTATCGTCTTTGGAAACTCTTTAAGATATTCTCCCACCAGATAGCGGATTCTATTCAACACTGATATGGCTTTTCTAAACCATCCACCCTTTACTTCAGTCCGAGTAGTGGTGTGATTGTTTGTTGGCTAAAACTTCCTTCCCGGGGTTGATTGCTCTCTAAATTGGTAAACTAATTTAATTGACAGTATTTGCTTGAGTTAACCCGAATGAAATATTCATGATTCATTAACAAAGACCATTTGATTTATTTTCTCTCCTCTCATTGTTGCTTCTTGTTGTTGTGAATGGTTTTGAAAAGGGTCTGTGAAACAAAAAAAAAAAAAAAATTTCGAATCGCAGTCAATTTAGTGATGCATAAAAGAAATGATCAAATACAGCCCAGAATTGTACAGAATTAAATTTTTATTGGAATTACTAACCATCAGCCCGGTACTGCTACACTTATGCACGATGTGCTTAAGAATGTGGAATTCCCCCGAAAGAGTTATCACCCTAAGTGGACCCTAAGAGTGACCTTATTAAAAATCATTTAATTGTTATGATGGACAAGGTCTTTAAGATGTGAGTGTTGGTTAATTTCGGTTCTGTAGGAAAAAATTGCTTTATTCATTGGTGTAGCTTTCAAGTCTCATAGGTAAGCACTTCATAGTTAAGTTGGCTGTTGAATTTTCTAGGAGAGAATTTAATTGCAATTAAGCTGACTAATGAAGCAAATATCAACTCGAATTAATGCATAATCAGCTTCTTTCACCATAAAATGGAAACGAGAAAGCATTTATTCCTTTCACTCAAATAATTAAAACAGAAAAGCCGAGTATTTAACGAACAATGGAAGGATTTTAATTACATAGAAAGTTTGAATCTGCTCTGTATGAGCTTTTTTTTTGTATATTTCCTTCAATTATTTGAACATTTCATTTTGAGAGGTAATTGTGTTAGTAAATTTTCTATTATTTTTTTTCGCTTCTATACCCGAAGAGCTTCCTCTACCGTGGCAATGGTTCTTTTGTTGAATTCTGATGACTTGAAAGAATCGATTTTTCTTTCGGTTTTAAAAGTAGGACAGAGTTGAAAAACGGTTTTTTTCCTGTATGCCATTGAGCTATTGTGAGCTAGTTAACCTTGTCGTTATTATGTCATGGGTCATGAGTAAGTGCTTAACGATTGAGCAAGTCTTTAAATTAAGGTCTATTCCCATTGAAAAGAAAGTAGCTAATAGTGCGCTTAAGGTACGTCTGGCACACGCACTAGCGGAGTTTTAACTGCTAGTTGTTACTTGGACGTCTATAAATATTACTGACAAATTTCAACCGTGAATGTGATTCCCTTGGCGTGATGGTTAGCACGTCTGCTTGTTAACCAGCAGGTTCGTAGTCCGAAGCAAAAGTGTTTTTCCACGGGTATCGATATTCGCGAGAGACTGGCAAGTCCTCTGATAGTAAAATCATTGCCATGATAAGAGCACTCTCAATTCGACGTTCGTTTCAGCAAAAAATTGTAGGTCCCTTCCATTCCCCCACAAGGCAATGGTTATGGGAAAAGAGTTAGGCCCCGGGGGGCACCTCTCTCTGTTGTGCCACCCAATTTATTTATTTCAACTAAGAATGTGTTTAAGTTTGCGACAATGTGATGCACGTTCTATAGGCGTTAAGCACTGATGTGTTCGGGTTTTCAGTATCCTTTTGTAGTGCATATGACATATGGCCACCAAATTCTTCTTTTTTTAACGGTGCTATGGCCATTCACGTTATTTGAACATCCACTGACAGCAAACCAAAAATTGCAAAATGTTAAGTCAGACTCCACCACTGGAGCATATATCTTTTCAATCAGTGAGAAATCAAAAACCCAGATATTAAAGAGTTTGCCAAGCCACATCGCCACCCCTTTACTAAAAATGTTATTGCCACATCGCACCACTGCCAAATCACGAATGATACCAAACTCAGATTTTCGCTACGCAGATCGCGATCGCAACAAGGGTCGTCGCGTTGGGTAATCCAAAAACGGAAATTCCATTGAATCATGGCAAACCACGTGCTGTCACATACCAACTACGCGCCATCCTCCCCATTTGCCAACATATCATTCGTCTATGCTTTTAACTTATTATTAGGAATTTGAGTGCGTACAACCACTCTCCATTGCTATTAAATTGTAAAGGGTTTTCCAATAGGTATGATATGATTTTCCAGTGTCGTTTCGGCAATTTCACCATTGGACCACCGTAAACGTCGTGAACTTTCTGATTTTGACTTGGAACAACTTGAAAACGATAACGATTTTTTTTAAGAAAATCATATTTTCCGAAGAGGCTTACTTTTATTTGACTAGTGCGTTAAATAAACAAAACTGACGATGAAAATCCACAAAATATTTATGAAAAACCATTACATTCACCTGAATTGACAGTTTGGTGTGGTTTTTGGGCTGGTGGAATCATCGGTCCGTACTTCTTTCAAAATGAAGCTGGTAACACCATTACTGTCAATGGACAGCGAGCAGTATAGATCGATGATAACCAACTTTTTATGGGCGAAATTGGAAGAAATTGATTTTGAAAACATTTGGTTTCAACAAGACGGGGCTACGTGTCACACAGCAATTACAACTTTTTTTTTGATTTTTTGCGAGAAAAGTTTAGAGATTCGATTATTTCAAGAAATGGTGATATTGAATGGCCTCCAAGAAGTCGTGATTTAACACCATTAAACTATTTCTTATTACTTATTTGAAGTCATTGGTCTTTCAAAATAAACCAGATTCTCTTCAAGCCTTACAAGTCAATATTGAACGTGCCCAGTGGCGGATCCAGGATCTGGGCATGGGAGGGGGGCTCTATTACTCAAAATTTTATTTATATATACGAGGTTTAGCAGATTCAATCAGAAATTATTTACAAAATGTTGGCGTCGATTGTTCATATATGTATGGCCAAGGATTCGACGGAGCTCCGGCAATGAGTGTCCAATTTATTGGTGCACAAGCTTATCTGAGATCGTATTTCCCCCTGGCAATTTATAACATTGCGCTGCACATAGCTTTAATTTGGCAGTCAATGCAGCATGCAAAGTGTCAGGAATCAAAAATGCGTTAAGAACTATCGGAGCGATTGAAGCATTTTTTCACTGGCCCAAAAGACAAGACGTTCTACACTAAGAAATTTCAAAAATAACAAACAAAAGTGAGAAAAAAAAGAAGCACTCCGGGAGTGCCTACAGAAGTGAAAACAGAATTGAATTTTCAGTAAATATTTTAATGTACAGGAAAATCTTTTCATTGAAATGTTTCTTCTTAGTGCTTATAATAAAAATAGATAAATACATAATGGCAAAATTTTATTCAATGTTTAATAATATATGTACATGTACATATGGATAAGAACATCAATGAAACTTATGAGTTTTCATTCACATTTTCAGCTTTTCCATTAGCATCTCATGCAATCATCGTATTCTAATAATGAAGTAATAGGCCTATGGTAACTAAAATAGGAAACGAAAAATTTTGACTCGAATCTATTTAAATATATCGCAAAGACTGCACCAACTGTCGATTTATATTTCGTTGTATTAAGGCTGCGGTCATTCGTCATTGTTAAATTATATTCTTCTTTAAAAATTAAAGGCGGAGTTGATGTTTAAAGTCACCATTCAAAATCATTGGCAAATCATCAAATCTCTCCCCAATTTTGCCGTGAAGGTGTGCAGAAGCGTATTCAGAATGAAACGTATTCGGTGAAATATAAACGCCAACTATTATAACTTGCTGTTCATTTTCACAGTTGCAACGACAAACAGATAGATCGCCGATATCAAAATAGTACTAGACATACTAGTGTACCTCGTATGCAAATTCATATGATTTGCACAAAAAATGGCAGTTGTATCTGACAACCATTTATAGATAGCTACTCCTGCTGCTGGACGATCGTGCCTTCTGAAACTTGCAACTAAATTGAAATCAGGAATATCATATATTTCTTCTTCACCCATGTGAGTCTCTGTTAAAATTAATACGTTAATTTTCTTAGCGATAGTGTCTATTGAGTAATGGTTTTCAAGCTATTTTCATGCAACCGTTTCAATTCCATCGATAAATCATCGCGATGAGTTGTTGACCTCTTCTAATTTGTTGTAAAAAGCGTCTCCTACTCTGTCATGATGAAATTTCCAGCTTCACTTATCCAGCCACTCTTCATTGTAATGGCAGTAAAATATTTGGTGCTTTTTATTTTTTCTGCGTTGCATAAATTTTTCTCTGTTTCTTCAATTGATTTCTTTCTTCTCTGTATTTCTCTGAGTCGGTGTTCAATATTCCAAGAAGGAGGAGCCATACGCACACATGTCTGCGTATGCCTACTGGGCTGTTGTATCTTCCAACAGGGATGAGAAGATCGTCTACCGATCTGCGATGTAATACTGGGAGAGCATAATAGTCTTTCAAATAAATAGGACATGCTGTCCGCATAGAACAAAATGTGTCTATTTTATTTTCGAAGTGCTTGTGCTTGGTATATATTTAAATATATTCTTACTTGAAACTTAGATCTACAGTCCGCTATTATTATACAAGGTCCTTCAGAGCCGAACATTGGGCTACCCCTTTGAAAACTGTATACCTACGTGAAAGTGATAAAGAAAATAAGTATAAAACAAAACAATAACAATAAAAAACAAACTAGGGAGGTATACATACCTATAGTGATTTACTACGTGAAAGTGAAAAAGAAAATAAGTAAAAAAAAAAAATAAAACAATTATAATAACAAGCAAACTACATATAGTGAATTAGTGAGCTTACTGGTACTGGTAAGCAAAAAAAAAAAAAAAAGCCTACAAAAAGCAACAATTCCATTGCAAAACCAACTTGTGGTCTTTAAAATTCTCATACAAGTGAGTACAAATACACATGGGTCAGTACCTACCTACCTTCAAATAACTTTTTTAAAAAATGGTTATGATATCAATGAAAATACCAGTGCCAAAGTCAATATCATTTGGCTTATAGGTATTAGAAAATAGCTTTCTTTATATGTATGTATATGTTCTCTTTGTATTATGCCGATTTAACGATACTTATTACAATACTAGATACGTATGTAGCTATGTGGTTGTGCACTGTTTAGAGCACTCGTAGTTTTTCACTTTTGGGAAGATGACGAGATTTGAATTTCTGCAAGTAAGGAAAATGCGCATGATGGTAGGGATCTTGTCAGTTGATGTTGCATAACGTTTGCTTTGCATTCTTTCATCTCACATTTCTTGAACGAATGTTAGCATGGGCGTGGCTTTCATCTCGGCTCTTCATGTCCTTTGCACAATGTGCTGCTATATTGGTGCAGTGGTATATGTATTTTCACTATGAACAAAAACAAAGGTTGTTTTTCAGTGATAGCCTGCTCCGGCGTGTAAATATATAGAATTTATGATATATATGTATATTTGAGCAACATGTACAGTACAGCTTGTTTATCCAACCAAAGGGATTGGAAACTACCCTTGACTTATTATCTTTCTTTTGTTTAACTGAAGATTTTGCTATGCGTTTGTTTACTTAAAGTATAATGGTTATGGGTATACCTAGATCTGATTTGGTTTCCGAATACTGTTGCGTTTTATGGACCTGCGAAAGGGTTTTTTGTTTATTTTTCTGTTTCTTTATTTTTTGGGTTTTTGTTCTCAATTAAGTTCAGCTCAGGGTCAAACACAAATAATGATTGTTTTTAAATGACGGCCAGCCTAAACATATGCACATACCTATATAATATGAAATCTGCGCAACTGGCTTTGCCTTTCCTTGCACGTGTTCTTCCGAATCAAACGCAAAAGTAGTTACCAACCCTTGCTTTATCATACTTTGATTTTCTTTTTTTGGGTAAACCTATCTGCCGGTTCGATGTCCAGCTACACGGTGCCATAGATCTCGTCGCTATTTAGAACTTAGGAATACTGTTAGATTTTATTACCCTGCGAAATAGTTTTTGTTTATTTTGTCGTTCTTAGGTAGGTACTAGTACTAGTACTAGGTAGGTCTAGCTAATAACGATTGTTTTTACAATATGAGATCTGCCCAACATGCTTTGTTTTTCCTTGCACGTGTTCATCCGAAGAAAATGCATGAGTAGGTAGTTCCTGCCCTGTCATTCATTAATATATTTCGGAGTAACGATTCGGCCAAAGTTTTGTTTGCTTTGGATATATGGTATAGATTAGGTACCTCTATATCGGTTCGATGTGCAGCTGCATAGTATCGTAGATCCTACGACTGTTTGCATATTTTAGGATTCTTTGTCCCTAAACTCTTTTTTTTTCTAGTTTTGCATCTCGATGTTTTTATTTTTCATGCAGCTGGTGGTCGACCGATAGAGTCATCACCGCAGTTTTGGACTGCCTTTAGGATCTATTATATTTTCTTTGTTTTTCTTTTATGAGGTCAATCTTCTCATATTGTTAGTGTAAAGATGTTGATTTTTTTCTTTTTTCTTTCCGCGTTGGATGGTTGGTCGATCCATTTTAGACTACCCTTACGGTCAGTATTTGTTATGAGAGGAATTGAACCTTTTTTTTTTTTTTTTTTATCCATTAAATTATGCGCAGTCATAAACCACGGTGGCAGTCAGATTTTGGGTTTCTTTGTCCCTAAACTCTTTTTTTCTAGTTTTGCATCTCGATGTTTTTATTTTTCATGCAGCTGGTGGTCGACCGATAGAATCATCACAGCAGTTTTGGACTGTCTTTAGGATCTATTATATTTTCTTTGTTTTTCTTTTATGAGGTCGATCTTCTCATATTGTTAGTGTAAGGATGTTGATTTTTTTTTCTTTCCGCGTTGGATGGTTGGTCGATCCATTTTAGACTACCATTACGGTCAGTATTTGTTATGAGAGGAATTGAACCTTTTTTTTTTTTATCCATTAACTTATGCGCAGTCATAAACCACGGTGGCAGTCAGGTTTTGGGTTTCTTTGTCCCTAAACTCTTTTTTTTTCTAGTTTTGCATCTCGATGTTTTTTATTTTTCATGCAGCTGGTGGTCGACCGATAGAGTCATCACCGCAGTTTTGGACTGTCTTTAGGATCTATTATATTTTCTTTGTTTTTAATTCTATACGAAGCAAAAATTCTATACGAAGCAATAATTCTATACGAAGCAAAAATTCTATACGAAGCAAAAATTCTATACGAAGCAAAAAAAAAAAAAAAAAAATTCTATACGAAGCAAAAAAAAAAAACAAAAAATTCTATACGAAGCAAAAAAAAATTCTATACGAAGCAAAAATTCTATATGAAGCAAAAAAAAAAAAATTCTATACGAAGCAAAAAAAAAAAAAAAAAATTCTATACGAAGCAAAAAAAAAAAAAAAAAATTCTATACGAAGCAAAAATTCTATACGAAGCAAAAAAAAAAAAAAAAAGTTCTATACGAAGCAAAAAAAAAAAAAAAATTCTATACGAAGCAAAAAAAAAAAAAAAAAATTCTATACGAAGCAAAAATTCTATACGAAGCAATAATTCTATACGAAGCAAAAATTCTATACGAAGCAATAATTCTATACGAAGCAAAAATTCTATACGAAGCAATAATTCTATACGAAGCAACAATTCTATACGAAGCAACAATTCTATACGAAGCAAAAATTCTATACGAAGCAATAATTCTATACGAAGCAACAATTCTATACGAAGCAACAATTCTATACGAAGCAAAAATTCTATACGAAGCAATAGTTCTATACGAAGCAACAATTCTATACGAAGCAACAATTCTATACGAAGCAATAATTCTATACGAAGCAAAAATTCTATACGAAGCAATAATTCTATACGAAGCAAAAATTCTATACGAAGCAAAAATTCTATACGAAGCAAAAAAAAAAAAAAAAATTCTATACGAAGCAAAAAAAAAATTCTATACGAAGCAAAAATTCTATACGAAGCAAAAAAAAATTCTATACGAAGCAAAAATTCTATACGAAGCAAAAAAAAAAAAAAAAAAATTCTATACGAAGCAAAAATTCTATACGAAGCAATAATTCTATACGAAGCAAAAATTCTATACGAAGCAATAATTCTATACGAAGCAAAAATTCTATACGAAGCAATAATTCTATACGAAGCAACAATTCTATACGAAGCAACAATTCTATACGAAGCAAAAATTCTATACGAAGCAATAATTCTATACGAAGCAACAATTCTATACGAAGCAACAATTCTATACGAAGCAAAAATTCTATACGAAGCAATAATTCTATACGAAGCAACAATTCTATACGAAGCAACAATTCTATACGAAGCAAAAATTCTATACGAAGCAATAATTCTATACGAAGCAACAATTCTATACGAAGCAATAATTCTATACGAAGCAAAAATTCTATACGAAGCAAAAATTCTATACGAAGCAAAAAAAAAAAAAAAAAATTCTATACGAAGCAAAAAAAAAAAACAAAAAATTCTATACGAAGCAAAAAAAAATTCTATACGAAGCAAAAATTCTATATGAAGCAAAAAAAAAAAATTCTATACGAAGCAAAAAAAAAAAAAAAAATTCTATACGAAGCAAAAAAAAAAAAAAAAAATTCTATACGAAGCAAAAATTCTATACGAAGCAAAAAAAAAAAAAAAAATTCTATACGAAGCAAAAAAAAAAAAAAAATTCTATACGAAGCAAAAAAAAAAAAAAAAAAAATTATATACGAAGCAAAAATTCTATACGAAGCAAAAAAAAAAAAAAAAAAAAAGTTCTATACGAAGAAAAAAAAAAAAAAAAAAATTCTATACGAAGCAAAAATTCTATACGAAGCAAAAAAAAATTCTATACGAAGCAAAAATTCTATACGAAGCAAAAAAAAAAAAAAAAAAATTCTATACGAAGCAAAAATTCTATACGAAGCAATAATTCTATGCGAAGCAAAAATTCTATACGAAGCAATAATTCTATACGAAGCAAAAATTCTATACGAAGCAATAATTCTATACGAAGCAACAATTCTATACGAAGCAACAATTCTATACGAAGCAAAAATTCTATACGAAGCAATAATTCTATACGAAGCAACAATTCTATACGAAGCAACAATTCTATACGAAGCAAAAATTCTATACGAAGCAATAATTCTATACGAAGCAACAATTCTATACGAAGCAACAATTCTATACGAAGCAATAATTCTATACGAAGCAACAATTCTATACGAAGCAATAATTCTATACGAAGCAACAATTCTATACGAAGCAACAATTCTATACGAAGCAACAATTCTATACGAAGCAATAATTCTATACGAAGCAGTTGTCCACAAGAGACAACATATGTACTTAGCAGTTGGTCGCAAGGCCAATATTTTTAAACGAAGCAGTTGCCCAAACGAGAAATTCTTCCGAGGACAAATGGCCAAAATGGAACAATCGGAAACTTCCGCGTGCTCAACAATCAGAAGCAGATGTTTAAAAGAACACTTTCACTATCCTCGTCATGGTCTTGACTCTACTAAGTCAAAGTGGGCAGGATAAACACCTTACGTCCAGCGGTTCGTACGTTTATTCTGCGACAGGTGGTCGATGCGCAATAAAACGCATTCGCCAAACGCATATTCGCATATATTGGACTTTGCCGGTCCGTGTAGAACTCGGGCATATTCAGGACGGGATGTTCCAGTGACAGCGAATGCCTACCTATGCCTCTTCATTGATTTTTCCCATTGAAGCTGTTCAATTGGAGTTAGTCAGCGACCTCAGCGCGAAGGAATTTCTAGCAGCATTAGACCGTTTAGTTGCACGACAAGAAGATCGGTTAAATGAGAAGGAACTTCAGGATGAGGTGGCTAAGCGTAAAATTACGTGGCATTTTAATACTCCTCTGGCACCACATCACGATGGGCTGTGGGAAGCGAGTGTGATACGCGCAAAGTACCACCTAGACAGAGAAATTGGTATACTCGCAGCCTTACGTTTGAAGACCTCTACACTGCCTTCGTTCGCATTGAGGCTTGCCTCAATTCCCGACCTCTATGTGCTTTAAATGACCTCACAGCCCTTACACCAGGCCATTTTATTGCTGGCAGCCAAATAATTCGTCCTCTGGGTCCAGATGTCAAGGAAGTAGCATCCCATCGCCTAGATAGTTGGTACAAAATTCATCAATTGGAACAAAATGTTTGGAGCAGATGGTCCCAAGACTATTTGAGTGAGGTAAAACTGCGTACGAAATAGAAACAGCCCAAGCGCATTTGGAAACGGGCACGCATTACAAAGGTGTATCCCGACAAAAACGGACGAGTACGGAGCGCTCGCATTCGTTGTAACGGCCGGATGTATGACCGACCGGTCACAAAACTGTCTAATAATGTGGAGGTTGGCATTCAACGAAAATGTGTGCCAACCGCAAATGCACCAATGATTGTACACTGGTTGAAGGTGAAGAACAGAACGTTGTCGCTAATGTGGTAACCGACGTCAAGAGACGCCTGCAGATACGTAATATGGTTGTATCGATTTATTTCTATTCTATTCTTTTATTATTTCATTATTTAAAAAAAAAAAAATATTAATAATAATTTAATATGAACACTTTGTTTGCTTTATAAAATAGGAAATAATTAAACTTGGAAAACAGTCCATTGAATAGTGCGCATCTGAGGCGTACGATCATCTCTAACGCTACCAACGCTATCCCCACAGGAAGGGTTTTTGCTCCAGGGTTGAGTTCAACCATGCTGTTTCAGAAGGAGCGCTAATAAATAGTTAAACCACCAGGTTTAAAGTGGGCAGGATGTTCAATATTCCAAGAAGGAGGAGCCATACGCACACATGTCTGCGTATGCCTACTGGGCTGTTGTATCTTCCAACAGGGATGAGAAGATCGTCTACCGATCTGCGATGTAATACTGGGAGAGCATAATAGTCTTTCAAATAAATAGGACATGCTGTCCGCATAGAACAAAATGTGTCTATTTTATTTTCGAAGTGCTTGTGCTTGGTATATATTTAAATATATTCTTACTTGAAACTTAGATCTACAGTCCGCTATTATTATACAGTCGGTAAGTACAATTACTATGTAATAATGCTAATTATTGAGGTGTCTCTTGGCTCAATGGTAGAGTCGTTGGCTATTAAACTGAGTGTCTCATGTTCGAATCCCAGCCGTGGCGATCAATTTTTATTTATGTTTTCACTTTAAATAAACAAAAAAATGCAAGTCATGGCTGGGAAACGAACCTGAGACGCTGGGCTATGACGACTTTACATACGAATTACGATGAGCCAATAAAAAAATTGTGTCGGTCGCGAATTCATTGATTTACCCCCATCGCAAAAGTGCCAAACGCGCCTAAAGAAGTTTTCACTTCAAAAAAACAAAAGTTGAAGTCTGTTTGAAGCAGTTTGAACGTACGTTGAATTGCAACCGGCTGTTATTGAATCTTTGGAAGAAATCAAAACGTGGAAAGATCGAGATACTTCGCAAAATGCATTGCATCTTTTTGACGCCTGTCACATTATGGAATCAGTTAACTCGATTGTTTTGCGTTTGAGTCGGGAATTGCAATCTAAAAACCAAGATCTGGGTGAGGC
Organism: Melanostoma scalare; assembly: GCA_949752695.1. NCBI lineage: Eukaryota > Metazoa > Arthropoda > Insecta > Diptera > Syrphidae > Melanostoma > Melanostoma scalare. Next base: position 67,294,903 of record OX456984.1, read on the forward strand.
TACTAAGCTGGCAGATGACGCTTTGAATGAATTTACGTACAAAACGCGAAAACGCAGATTCTACTTTCCACGTTATTTATGAGCATGTTGCTAGAATTTGTTCTGACTACGAAATCACAATGAAATTGCCACGCGCGCCGTTACAATCAACAAATCGTTGCAACGTTCAAGCACAAAGTATTGAAGACTACTACAGAATTTCTTTCTACATTCCGTTTCTTGATACGTTCATTTCTCAACTCAAAAGTCGGTTCTCGGAACACAAATTCACTTACCAAAGTTTCGGGCAACTGTTTCTTAAACAAGAATTTAACGAAAAGAAATGCGCTGACCTCTACACATTTTACGAAGATATATCGGACTGTTCGAAAGAAAATTTTCTGTCAGAAGTCAAGATGTGGAGACAACGAATCTGGTTTTACTGGTTAGTATCTTTCGATAAAAAATGTACATGTAAAAAAGTTTATATGTGACGCGGTCCGAGAAATGGCACCTTTTAGGAAAAGTGAAAGCTTACACAGCACGCTCTGAAAGGCGCTGATGTACCATTCAAACCCTCTAAAAAATGAATGAAATTGATGAAAACATAATAATAAATAATAAATCTTTAAAACTGTATTTAAATTGCTCTCCTAAAGACTTAGGGTTGTCAGACTTTCATTTTTAAATGTTGTTCAAATTTTCTTCCCCCAACAAAGCTTTGACTTTGAGGTCATTTTTTTGCGACAAAATATTATCAAGCGACAATTTTTTTTAATTCCGCATATGACCATTCAGTAGCGAGCCGACTGCGCGATTGAGCCGCGCGGCATGATTATTTCGTGATCTTAACCCACCGGAGCCTATTCGAGACAAACAAACATACATCAAACCTTTCCTCTTTATAATATTAGTAAGATGACTGATTTGCTAAATGCTCATTTAGAAAGAGCGCCACTGCTAGAATAAAAAAAATCGGTGTTTTCGGTTCGCAAAAATTGTTTACAGAAAAACTCATCATACACATACAGGGCGTGCCAAATGGTTATTCACAATTTCAAACGCTTCGTAATAATCAACCAACTGGTTTAACGCCACGATTCCAACGTAGTCTTAAATGTCATTCTATGCCATTCAATGGAAAAGTACTCGGTTAGTTACTATGGCAGCGTGAACGCGACAGCAACGTAAAAACGCTACCCAAACGTGCTTTCACAAAACAGTTTAATTTTAAACGTCATGAAAAACCCCCGAGTCGTCATTTTATCGAATGTCATTAACCGTTCGTGAATTGGTCTTCAGCGTACATCAAGGACGCCGCAAAGAATAAAAACTGTCAACGACGCCTTGAGCAAATGTCGTCATTCTGCCTCCTTGAAAATTCCTCGAAAATGCACCCATACAAAATTCAACCCACTTAAGCGAAACTGCCCGCTGATTAGCCAAAAAGGTTAGGTTAGAATTGTGCGACAAACTGTTGGTTATGATTGAAGAAGGAGACATCGATATGGACAACGTTTTCTTTAGCGACGAAGCTCACTTCGACAACGACACCGAAGCATTAAAATTAGCTATCCGAACTAAAATTTCAGCGATTCCGCGGATGATTTTGGCCCAGAGTCCGGGAAAATTTTTTTTTTTTAGAAAAGAGTGCACAAATGTTTCCGCCGCTATGGATGTATTACATAAAAAATAAAAATTTTTTATTAAATGTCATATTTTTAGCTCAATTTTCATTTTGGTTTCAAATTTTAGCTGTCACCGTTTTTTTTTTTTTAAAGCGTTTGAAATTGTGCAGAACCTTTTGGCCCGCCCTGTATTTGAAGAAGATAAAATCATAGTACGTTTCATAAAGTTGCCAGAAGTCTACCCAGCAAAAGTCAAGAGATACCTTAGGGCGAGTTGAGACAAAACCTAGAGCTAAGAAAACACAGAATAAAACTTCCTGTGCATGCTGATGTATCTAAAAAGTACTTTTTGTTAACTTCTGGGTAAACTCTAGGCTCAACGAACAGATACTCGTAATATGTGAGCACAGGGTTTGCCATAAAGCTAACAAAAATCATTTCTGCATATAGTCATACTTTTTGTTTATGTTTTTTTTTAGTCTTGTGTTTAACCTGAACACGCTCTGAAGTATCTTTTGGTCTTTTCTGTTGCTTTTCCTTTGAACCCTACGTAAACTTATTGAACACTGTATAATAAATGACGTGGCTTTGTTCTTCAAAGCTACACTTGGCTTTGATTAAGTTATTTACTTTTGCCCTCTTCTTGTGTCACTCTCCTCATTTTATTTCAATCAAATATTCAAAAAGTTTATTAAGTACATACGTCTTCTTGCCAAACATTTTCTTTGATGACCGAAAAAAGAAGAAGAATTTGATGAAAAAGAAAGTCACATCAAAGGTTTTAAAGGTCTGGAGTACATTTCATGATCTTGGTATTATTGCGGTTTAGTCTATCCATATCCACAAGTCTATTCAGGAATTTGAGGAATGTGTTATGGACTGGCTTTGAGTTATTTATTGGTTTCGTAATGGTGCTACTATTGATATACAGTAAAAGTCGCAAAAGCGACTGGAAAATTTGTGCGTGAGGATGATGGATTCATAGTTTAACTGAATCACCACTTGTTGTTGGTGTTTTTTAAAAGTTTCTTAGAATTCTGTTTTGTTTTTTTGACCAGCTTATGCCCCATTATCAGATATGTCAAGTTGTTCTAGAATCCAAGTTAAGGCTACGGTTTTCATTGTGCTGAGGAGTCTTTAAATACTGCATCAACTTTATAGAATCTTTCGAGTAAGTGATGGTGTTTCTATTGAACTAGTGAATTTCGCCCTATTTTGTCTTATTTGTCTGTAATTAAACTAACAAGATTTTTTTAAATAATCACCTCGGCAAAGTGCAGACCTGTCTCAAAAGATCAGGGGGTCGATTCTGTAACTGTGAAGCTGTGAAGTGATAAAAAATATCACAACTTCACAGCGAATCCGATTCTCGTTCTGTGAAAAAAAGAAAACAAACGTCAAAATTTCTTCATCACAAAAGAATTTGTCAGTGAAATTTGAATTTGAAAATGGAAATTCAAAAAAAGAAGG